>OX422216.1:601196650-601631969 GCA_949130495.1 Sambucus nigra
ATCTGGACACCTATAATATATATATATATATATATATATATATATATATATATATATATATATATATATATATATATAGAAAGAGAGGAAAAGTAGATAAACGGGTCAGAGCCCGAGTTTTGAAAATATTTAGCAAGTGCGTAAATGCCTTATTTTTAGAAAAAGGTTTTATCCCATATTTAAATTTGGTATCGCACTCCCATGAGATACCCCTCACCTCTCCACTAACAGTGCACTCCTAACGCATCCCTCTAAACATCCTAGTCAAGCTACCCTGCTAAACTAGTCTATCCCCCAACCACTATCACCCTATATAGTACAAGTAATGTACTAAGGTCTAAACTTCTCCCCAGTCTCAACACTATGCCATGTTCGCGCGTGATGCAAACAAGGAACTCCCCCGATACACTACTACACGACAAGGTCGATCGTCGAGATCCGCCAGTCCCTCAGTACAGAATATATATCAATATATATACATCATATGATACATCTCAAAAATAAGAGCACTAAGGATTAAACTTCACCCCAGTCTCAAAACATTGCCATATTCGTGCGTGGGGTGTCTCGCAAAGCCAAATCCAAACAAGGAACCCCCCTGATACACTACTATACGGCAAGGTCGATCGTCGGGATCCATTAGACCCTCGGTACTCGATTCATCCATATATACATATTCATATTACAATATACATCCGGATCTATCTCCCGGACCGAGGATTCATAAACAAAGTATTTATCAATAATTTTCATTTGTATCTCAAAACTTTCCATTTCCCTTTTCATATCTAGGAAATGTATTTAAAAGCCAATTCATTATCATGAATTACTTTCACAAATCATATAACTTTTTAAAAGCCAATTTTATTATCACAAAAATGCTTTTCCATTTGAAAACATCCTATTTCCCTTCTTCCATCCAGGAAATGTAATTAAAAGCCATTTTTAGTATCATAAAAATGCTTTTACCATATCATATGCTTCCACTTCCCTTCTTCCATTCTGGTCGTGTTTCCGAAGCCAATTCATATAACCCATTTCCCTTCCTATATTTAGGAAATATAATTAAAGCCAATCCATTATCATGAATTTCTTTAACATAATGCGTTCTAAGACCGCCCGTCCGGGTTTCCCCACTGTGCGCTCCCCTAAATGGCTATCATCTTCCACAACCTATCATCAAGACAACCTGGGATCCTACAACGCAAGATGTTGGGAAGTAGCCATATGCCTGCGGGATAGTCAAGACCACACCCGTAATCTCCTAACCAGCGCAGAAAAATACAACAAATGCTCATATGGCCTATAGGACTATATCCACCCTACATTCATTATCCAGGGGGCTTCACCATACGCACGCAACTTCCCTTATGATAGCGATTTAGAGAGGTGTGTATCCATATTTTATTAATTAAGAAAATCATTTGTCTTTCCATTTTGAAAACATTTATATTTTATTTTCAAAATCATTAACATCATATCATATATATACTTTAATCACATAGTATATATATATACCATATATTCCTCCTCGAATATATATATATAAATATATGGACCTTATTGCCAATCTCATCTTGCGATGATCCATAATCCCAAAGATTCCCTCGAGGAATCATAATCATGCATTTATATACGCATGATACAAAACATAAAGTATTTCCTTACTTTGATAAATGATAAATACCTAAATCCCATCTAAGGACTTATTGGATATCTCCAATTATAACACTCCACGCTAAGCGAATATATATGTCTATATTCCCAAATTATCCTAATCACCTCCTAGGATTTTCCATAAAAATCCCAAACTGTATTTTAACTCCCCATACTCTTAAGGGAAGAAAACTAGCAATTCTGACCAAAGCGAATCGATTCGCCCCATTTGCGAATCGATTCGGGTGGGCGAATCGATTCGGCCCCCAATTTGAATCGATTCGGAAAGTGTTCTGCAAACAGGTCCTTAATGGCGAATCGATTAGGAATAAATCCGAATCGATTCGGCCCACTGCAGAATCACAGATCCCCTTAGGCGAATCGATTCGGCCTAGACCCGAATCGATTCGGCCTATTCGAGGGGCACTATTTGGGAATTTTTTTTCAATCTCCAAAATACCCAAAATTCAATCCAATCTCCATTTAAATCCTAACTTGTATTTATTCCTACAAACCCAAAGTTTTAATATCTCCTCGAATTCTTTAGAGGTCCTAACAATCCTTTTGAGAACCCCTAATATTTATCTCCAATAAGTTATATTTAATGATTTCGATCTCGGACAGCTTTCCGTAGAAAAATCACTATAAATCCAAAAATAATTAGAAAAATACGCGATTGGCGCCCAAGCGACTGCGTCGAAAAGATCTAAAATTTTTATTTTTGACCAAGAGCCGAATCGATTTGGATCAGGGTCGAATCAATTCGGAAAGACGGAGGTCAACTATTTATCGTCTTCTCCGAGACGATTTCGACCATTAAAGCTTCTCCCAAGCTTTTGTCGCCTCACCCAACGTCCTACAATCTCAACCGACTAAAAATACACATATATTAAGGGTTCTAAACATCCTAGAACCCTAAACCACCAATTAATTTAGGTTAAAACCTAAGTTTCTCCAATTTACAAATTTTAGGGGTTTATTCGTTTTATCTCCCGAAAACCCGTTTTATCCACGAAAACTCAACCCAAAATCTTTAGGGTTTGTTTATACCAAACTACGGTATGAGATATTTATGAAAAAAAGGAAATAAAGCAAGTAAACACTTGTCTTGTGGATATAATCCGACGACCTCGAGTCGAATACGCCGGAGTTTGGCACGATTCTCCATTTTCTCCTCCTCTTTCTTCTTCCTCTCTCTCTTCTCTTCTCTTTTCTCCCTTTCCCTCTCTTTATAAAGAAAGAAAAAGGGTTTAACCCTTTAAAACACAAAAATGACTCGTTTACTCAATTACGAGCCCGTTTAACTCTAAAATTACCCGGAACTCAATTTCGACAATCGGACACTCTTTTCCGACTAGCTCGGCCATTCCGAGACTCATGGCGCAGTCGAAATTCCCATTCGAGGTACTTGACCACAAATCACTATTCTAACCCATAACAATTAAAAGCGGTGTTCCCAATTAAAATATCATCTTCTATCACTATACTCCCCGACGACATGTAATTAAAATATTTCGACCTATATAGCCCCAAAAGTAATTACAACACCTATCGAAAATCATCTGATCCTCAAAAATTCCAAAAATTACTATTTCGGAAAATTCTCCAAATCCCAATTTCTTATTAATTATGTAATTTAATTGTCTCGAAAAGGACGGGTTATTACATACTCCCACCTTACAACGGAATTTCATCCTCGAAATTCGGATACGACCTACAACTCAAGTCCTAGAATCGATCCAAATTCTGATATCTCAAGGGGAATGATACCAATCCCAATCGTTCCCAACCATAAATCACCACGGTCGTAAAGTGACTCCAATCGCGTCGCATTGCACTCATCATTACTAATGCCTCACGACTGTAACACCCTGTAATTCTGCTTAATTAGGAAAATACGTTCGTTTAAATTACGTGAGTAGAGTAATTTAATGTGATTACATGAGTAGAGTAATTTATGTGATTTATTACCACGTTCGTTTAAATTACGTGAGTAGAGTAATTTAAAGTGAACACGTGAGTAGAGTAATTTATATGATTAATTACATTTTATTTAAATTACGTGAGATGAGTAATTTAATGAAATATTATGTTAATAAAGATGATTATGACGAGTAAAAAGTTACTAAATGTGAATAGTAAAGTTTTAATGTTTTTAGGTACGATCTAGTGACTATATGGACGTACCGGAGTTATCTCAACCGAGTATCGCGCGTAGGACAAAAATTAAGGATGAGAGTAGAAAAATATTTAAGAGACTCAAATGATAATTTAGAGTCCACGGTTGATTCTGAAAGGGTCGAATTAGTCAAAATAGTATACCCGGGGGTACTAGTTGAGTGCCGGGTCAATTTCGGGCTAAACCGGGACCATTCGGGGGTATTTTGGTCTCTTTACAATTATGGGAAAGATGACCTACGAATTTTGAAACCCTAGATCAGATTATAATAGTGGTGGTTAGGGTTAGTCAAATAGAGATACACCATAGCCATTAGAGAAGAGAGAGAGAGGCAAATTCCTAAGGCAAAAGAAGGAAGGAGGGATCATCCTACGGAAATTTCACCACAAAGATTGTTGGGAAGGAGGATTGAAGTATAAATATCATCAACCATCATCAACAACCACGAAATCAGACCCTACAGATCATAAGGCAAGTGGTTATTTACAAAAATAATTGAGTTATAATACCCATAATTAAGCTTTAGGAAGAGCATGATTTTTATGATATTCTTGGGAACAAACAATTGATTATGATCCATGATTGAGTAGGATCTGCATGTAGAACGTTTTTGGATTACCAAGCATGTTTATATCATAGAAATCTAGATGAAAAATTCGTGAGAAAATCTGGAAATTGGATGGAAGATTTAAAGAATGCATGTTTAGGGTTCTTGAAGATTAATGAGATTTTTAGTTAATTTGACCAATATTTATAATGATTTTGTTATTTTAAATCGTTAGTAATCATCCCAGAACATGTAGGAATGATTAGAAATTATTGGTTGTGAATATGGTGGACTATCATGAAAGTTAGAGAAATAAAAATGGTGAAACCCGTAGGAAGAAGATGAACTGGGTCTGTCACTGCTTGATCGATCGATCGACCCTTGAATGTCGATCGATCGAGCAGTCGATCGATCGACCACACCCTTCGATCGATCGACCCTGGCTGGACTTTAGAGAAATTTGCGAATATTTCTTTTAATTACCGTCATTTAATGGGAACCTTAGAAATGATATTTTACCTAAGAGGGGACTTTAAACTTACCAGTAGGTATATCATTAGATTTCTTCACATATGATTGAGTGGGAATTTTGGAGAAATAGACTGACGGAAGAACGAGCGATTTAGCCCTATGTTGCGACTGTGAGAATTAAATTTCGGAGAGAATGAGATTTAAATTTCAAAAAGAAATACTAGTAGGTTAAATATTAACTTAGCTACTGAATTAAGAGAGGGGTAACTAGGGCCCTTAGAGTTGCGTGAATACTCGAATAAATACAATGATGAAAAATATTGTAATTTATAAGTACGGTGAATATAAGTAAAATATATTACGTACGGGTATGATTTGTTGGGTCGGGTGTGTACCTACTAAATTATATAAAAAAGTTTGGGTTAAGAGGATATTACCTAAATTAATTATGTTAGGGTCGATGTGAAATTCCGAACTAACATAAAACTATTATATATTTGGGGTCGATGATAAATGCCGAACCAAACTTGTAACTGGTGTCGCGATGAAAGAGTCCCGAACCAGAATATGTGTATATATTTATATTTTTAGATAGTTGGGGTCGATGGATTATTCCGAACCAACTTTCACTTGGGGTCGACGCATTATTCCGAACCAAGAGTCCTTTATGTGTAATAAAAGGATATGTTAGAGGTAACTAAGATTAAATACATTGTTATATGATGAAATGTATTCTTTCTGCACTATCTATTAATTTAAAATAGTAGATAATGAAATGAAATGTGAATGTCTTAGTAATAATTTATAGCGTGATGAAATTATTACAAGAATAAGGACAACGGACAGTAAATGAGTTAAATACGGTTATGGGTAGTGTAACTAGGTAGACTAAGTGTTATCGATAGTTACGTACTACGCAAGAGAGGTGAGGAAGATCAAGGGAGTGTGCGAAACCTTAATATGTGTAATCAATAACTTAATAGTGATAACTGCTTGCAAAATATTTTCAAATGTTTTGAGTACTAACTCTTGCTATGTAAATTTTTTAAAAACCTTTTAGGTGCCCAGCCACAGGGACACCCAGCATGATTTCATTTCAGTGATTTGGGAGTTGCAGCAAGTGTGGATGTTGCAGGGATTGTTTAGACGCTTCCTCTTTTTCAGTTCTAGTGCAGGGTCTCAGTTTTACTATTCTTAGTTGGGACATGTTGTTCCACCTTTACTATATCAGTTTATTCTAGTTATGGATTTGTAGTTGTCTCTTGGGCCGTGGTTTTCGGCAAGACTTTACCTGCTTTCAGATTTTATAAACTGCTTATTTATTTCTAGTATTTGTAATGTGGTTGTATGGTGAATGTTTTGTTTTAAAAAGGATAAAATTTGGCACCCGTTTAATTTCATTTAGGTGGTTAGTAAATTTAAAAGACGTTCGACAGTGATGCTAAGAATGAACCATTTAAGAAACCTGTTTATATTAAAATAAGGCTTGATCACCCAAGGTTTAATTAGGCGGGGTGTCACAACGACATAAACTTCAACTTTATATACTATGCCCCTTCTATTTCAGGCGGTATATAAACCAACTCACTAAGGTGACCATACACCTTTCTAACTTGTGCACATTTTCACATCCATCGTGAACGTTTAACACGGAACACTCTCTCCCAATAAGGGTCTCCTTTCCTCGGTGTAATACTCACCTCTAGGTCCTCCCAACCCGCGAAATTCAATTCTCCTAACCTCGGCGCCACTAATTCTACTAAACTTACATCCTAATAATACTAAAGTCTATGTGATGTCCTACCTGCACGAGACGAGTCTAATCCTAAATATATCCCTAGTGCCCAAGGCCTCTCTCAACTTCCGACATTTGCTCGGTTTCATGCATGAGACGCCTCGCCGAAGCAAAATCCAAATAAGGAACCCTCCCATTACACTACTCCCTCGCGTTGTCGGTGATCGAGATATAGCGACCCAAGGTACACCAGCGGGACGTCCTAAATCCTGCCTAAGCTAAACTACGAACGTATTTCTACTATCATATCCTTCCGCCCATACAGAAGGAAACCTAACCAATCGAAGTGCCCACTTTCTGTAAAAGTGTCACGTACATAATACCCGAAACATATTTCATCAAAGTTTGCCTTTTCATTAAGGCCTGACTGTTAACCTTAAATCAATTTCTCTAAGTCCAACCTCACCCACCCTCTTGTGGCTAGGGGACCACTTCAGTGCTTTTCCATAGCACAATATTTCCATAAGTATATCACATCATGTGGCTCATAGCCTATATTGGTTCATCCACACTATAAGACCTTCCCACAAAACCAACATCCTTGCATCCTATAACAGCTCTCCACTCCCGACGCCATTAAGAGTCATGTGTGGAGTGTCTCGCAAAGCGAAATTCAAACAAGGAACCCCTCCACACATTGACACTTGACTTCTTTGGTTATGAAGTTCCGTTATTTCAACATGCAATCGGGATATCCCTATCCCCTAATCCAACAAAAAGGTGGTCTGAACTCCTATCCCTAACTAAGAGTCACACCAAATATACCTCCTTCGTTGAGGTAAAACTCATAATAACCACTTTACCCTGCTCCTTACAATCATCTTACTAGTCCTCATAAATTCCTCGTTAGAAGGAAATTCCACTATAGGCTTCAACATTAAAGATCCAACTAAGACCCACCTCCTATCGCCATCCTGGCTCCGCACACGATTCTCAAACGAGCGCGAAAAAGATTACTATAACCTTATAATATGGCAGGAGAACGAAATCTCACAAGAGAATTCAACAATCCTAAACCTGAGGCTCTATAAAAAAAACCGAGAGCAACACTATAAGCGTAGTACGTCCGCACAGATTCCTAAGGACACTAGAACCTGATGCTCTGATACCATCTGTGACACTCCGCCTAATAAAATACCGGGCGATCACTCCTATATCAAATTTTGACAGGAGTCTCATATGGATCATTCTTAGCATCACTGTCAAAATTCCAATTAATTAATAATAACCTATTAGGCCGGTGTCAAAATTTTACTTAATTACTCTTTTTAACAACTACAATTTAAAAAAATCCACACAAATTTTGCGAAAATGAAACTGAAATGAAATAAAATAACCGAACACTCGGTCAAAATATACAACCATATCGAATGATGCTAAAAAAATAAAAAAATAAATGCAGTTGGACCATTGGCCCGAATATTTATTCAGTACCTCCTATCTAGAGTACAAGAATGGAAGCGGCTATAAAAAACCTGCAGGCATCCACAGCTGCTGCCGCTGACGTCTGACTCGAAGGAAGTGCCATCCAGGCATCCCTGTGTCTAAACACCTATATATATATATATATATATATATATATATATATATATATATATATAGCAAGAGAGGAAAAGTAGATAAACGGATCAGAGCCCGAGTTTTGAAAATATTTAGCAAGTGCATAAATGCCTTATTTTTAGAAAAAGGTTTTATCTCATATTTAAATTTGGTATCGCACTCCCATGAGATACACCTCACCTCTCCACTAACAGTGCACCCCTAACGCATCCCTCTAAACATCCTAGTCAATCTACCCTACTAAACTAGTCTATCCCCCAACCACTATCACCCTATATAGTCCAAGTAATGTACTAAGGTCTAAACTTCTTCCCAGTCTCAACACTATGCCATGTTCGTGTGTGGGGTGTCTCGCAAAGCGAAATCCAAACAAGGAACCCCCCGATACACTACTACGCGGTAAGATCGATCGTCGAGATCCGCCAGTCCCTCAGATAAAATATATATCTATATATATACATCATATGATACATCTCAATATAAGAGCACTAAGGATTAAACTTCTCCCCAGTCTCAACACATTGCCATATTCGTGCGTGGGGTGTCTCGCAAAGTGAAATACAAATAAGGAACCCCCCCGATAGACTACTATGCGGCAAGGTCGACCGTCGGGATCCATTAGACCCTCGGTACTCGATTCATCCATATATACATATTCATATTACAATATACATCCGGATCTATATCCCGGACGGAGGATTCATAAACAAAGTATTTATCAATACTTTTCATTTGTATCTCAAAACTTTCCATTTCCCTTTTCATGTTCAGGAAATGTATTTAAAAGCCAATTCATTATCATGAATTGCTTTAAAAAATCATATTACTTTTTAAAAGCCAATTTTATTATCATAAAAATTCTTTTTCGTTTTAAAATATACCAGTTCCCTTCTTCCATCCAGGAAATGTAATTAAAAGCCATTTTTATTATCATAAAAATGCTTTTACCATATCATATGCTTCCACTTCCCTTCTTCCATTCGGGTCGTGTTTCTGAAGACAATTCATATAACCCATTTCCCTTCCTATATCCAGGAAATGTAATTAAAGCCAATCCATTATCATGAATTGCTTTAACATAACGCGTTCTAAGACCGCCCGTTCGGATTTTCCCACTGTGCGCGCCCCTAAATGGCTATCATCTTCCACAGCCTATCATGAAGACAACCTGGGATCCTACAACGCAAGACGTCGGGAAGCAGCCATATGCCTTCGGGATAGTCAAGACCACACCCGGAATCTCCTAACCAGCACAGAAAAATACAACAAACGCTCATATGTCCTATAGGACTATATCCACCATGCATTCATTATCCAAGGGGTTTCACCATACACACACAACTTCCCTTATGATAGAGATTTAGAGAGGTGTGTATCCATATTTTATTAATTAAGTAAATAATTTATCTTTACATTTTGAAAACATTTATATTTTACATTCAAAATCATTAACATCATACCATATATATACTTTAATCACATAGTATATATATATATACCATACATTCCTCCTCGAATATATATATATGGCCCTTATTCCCAATCTCATCTTGCGATGATCCGTAATCCCAAAGATTCCCTCGAGGAATCATAATCATGCATTTATATACGCATGATACAAAACCCAAAGTATTTCCTTACTTTGATAAATGATAAATACCTAAATCCCATATGAGGACTTATTGGATATCTCCAATTATAACACTCCACGCTAAGAGAATATATATGTCTATATTTCCAAATTATCCTAATCACCTCCTAGCATTTTTTATAAAAATTCCAAACTGTATTTTAACTCCCCATACTCTTAAGGGAAGAAAACTAGCAATTCTGTCCAAAGCGAATCGATCCACCCCATTTGCGAATTGATTCGGGTGGGCGAATCGATTCGGCCCCCAATTCGAATCGATTCGGAAAGTGCTTTGCAAAAAGGTCCTTAATAGCGAATCGATTCGGTATAAATCCGAATCGATTCAGCCCACTGCAGAATCATAGATCCCCTTAGGGGAATCGATTCGGCCTAGACCCGAATCGATTCGACCTGTTCGAGGGGCACTATTTGGGCAATTTTTTTTCAATCTCCAAAATACCCAAAATTCAATCCAATCTCCATTTAAATCCTAACATGGATTTATTATTACAAACCCAAAGTTTTAATATCTCCTCAAATTCTTTAGAGGTCCTAACAATCCTTTTGAGAACCCCTAATATTTATCTTCAATAAGTTATATCTAATGATTTCGATCTCGGACAGCTTTCGGTAGAAAAATCACTATAAATCGAAAAACAATCAAAAAAATACGCGGTTAGCGCCTACGTGACCGAGTCGAAAACATCTACAATTTTTATTTTTTGACCAAGATACGAATCGATTCGTATCATGGCCGAATCAATTCGTAAAGACGGAGGTCAACTATTCATCATCTTCTCTGAGACGATTTCGTCCATTAAAGATTCTCCCAAGCTTTTGTCGCCTCACCCAACGTCCTACAACCTCAACCAACTACAAATACACATATATTAAGGTTTCTAAACATCTTATAACCCTAAACCACCAATTAATTTAGGTTAAAACCTAAGTTTCTCCAAGTAACAAATTTTAGGGGTTTATTCGTTTTATCTCCCGAAAACCCGTTTTATCCACCAAAACCCAACCCAAAATATTTAGGGTTTGCTTATACCGAACTACTGTATGAGATATTTATGCAAAAAGGAAATAAAGCAAGTAAACACTTGCCTCGTGGATATAATCCGACGACCTCGAGTCGAATACGACGGAGTTTGGCCCGATTCTCCATTTTCTCCTCCTCTTTCTTCTTCCTCTCTCTCTTCTCTCTCTTTTCTTTCTATTCTCTTCTCTTTTATCCCTCTCCCTCTCTTTATAAAGAAAGAAAAAGCGTTTAACCCTTTAAAACCCAAAAATGACTCGATTACTCAATTACGAGCCCGTTTAGCTCTAAAATTACCCGGAAGTCAATTTCGGCAATCAGACGCTCTTTTTCGACTATCTCGACCATTTCGAGACTCATGGCGCAGTCGAAATTCCCATTCGAGGTACTTGACCGCAAATCACTATTCTAACACATAACAATTAAAAGCGGTGTTCCCAATTAAAATATTCTCTTCTGTCGCTATACTCCCCGACGACATATAATTAAAATATTTCGACCTATATAGTTCCAAAAGTAATTACAACACCTATCGAAAATCATCTGATCCTCAAAAATCCCAAAAATTACTATAATGGAAAATTCTCCAAATCCCAATTTATTATTAATTATGGAATTTAGTTGTCTCCAAAAGGACGGGTTGTTACACTGGCTCCCTCAAATTTCGTATTTCTCTAGCATCATATTTTCTCCATCCGCCTATTCATTTGCCCAATAAATGTCCGTTCACTTTCTCTCCCTCCAGACTCTTCTCATCCCAAGACATTATTCAAGGAAGCTACCTCTTTAACAACCTTGAAGCTACCTCTTTAAAAACCCAAAATCCCAAACCATTATCATTAGCTTTCTCTCCCCACAAACCCAATTTTATCATCTTATAAGGTATGGATTGGGTTTCTGCTGGAATAAATTCGGAGTTGCTTGGTCTATTGGCCGGAGTTTGGCAGTGAGTTCGAGTTTAAGATGGGTCACCGTGTTTTGGGCTAAGGTTGCTGGGGTGGTTACCGGAGTGGAGAAGGCAGGTCCGACACATTTTTTTTTGGTCGGCGAGGAGGTGAATGGTAGGAGCTTAGTGGGGAGTCGACAAGAGGGCTATGGACGGAGTGGGTTATGGGTTCGTAGGATATGGTTTCAGGTAGGCAGCGATGGGGATAGTCTCAGGCATTGGAGTTATCGCCGGCGATGGGGTTAAGGGAGGAGCATAACATCTAAAGGTTTCTACTCTCTATTAAAAATTTCGCTAATATAGTTTATTGGTTTACTTTGTTCAACCCCAAACGTTAAGCACCCGGCTCTTTACAAATTTGTTTAAGATGGAAATAAATTCTCTAATTTCTTCCATGATTGTTGTTAAATTTGTAGGAAGATTGGTAAAAAAAAAAATTAAAGATTGGCAACGAATTTAATTAAAAGAAATTTTTATACAATTACAATTGTAATTTTTATTTATATTTAGTGTTTTTCTAGAATCTTATATTGGGAGAGCATTAAATTGAGTTTTTTAGTTTGGAATTCAGGGCTTTACAAATGTTTTCTCAATAGTATTTAGAGAAAAATGACTTTAAATTATAGGAGTCTTTATGAAATTAAAGTTTCATGAATGTAAGATATTTTGAAAAGGTAAAAAAAAATTCTAAAGTAATTCTCTTATGGAATGGTTTGTTGTTGGACTTTTGATATTTTACTCACAGTAAACCCCTCGTAAGTTCTTTTTCTCATTTACTAACAAGTGTGAATTTTATATTTTACATAAATATGTGTTATGTATATATTTATATGTATTTGGTTAAATACGTGTTATGTATATATTTTATGTATTTGTGTAATTTTTGTTATATATATGATTAGTTTGATAAAAGTTTGTATTCCCAGTTTTGTTGATTAGTAGTGCAATTTGGCCCTCTCTATCCACTAATATTTGAAGGAATTCATCTCATTAATTGACGGTACTATGTTCTTTGGCAAGACAAATATTTTTCATTACATTACATTATGATCAGTTTTATGCATTTTTCTTAAATTAACTTTATATGCCATATGGGCAATATTTCTTTAATGAGAGGTATAATAACTTTGTGAGTTTGATTACTTTAGAAGTATTATTTTTGGGCTGCCAAATAACTCATTTAGTGTCATGCCTCTTCAAAACTATTTCACTCTTCGTCTCACTATCGAGTTTACTTTTCCTCTCTCTTTAATAGATCTTTTCACCTTTAAAATTAGTTTATAGGGATTTTTTAATCATTTGTTTTGTATTATCTCATGACTCTCCACGAATCTAGACATATGCAATAGGGATGATGGAGGCAGTGAGGAGGAAGATCGCTGGAATGGCAGCCCGTTGTGGTTTCATGTCGTACGACAAACCTGACGGTATATATTGATACACATGGGAAACAATATCCGATTATTGCTCTAAAATTTGAAAGCATGAATTGTATTGAAAATTGTTTGATAAACCATCTATAAATGTGTTTTTCTCAACTATTTTTTTTTTTGTAAATGATCCACCGAATTGTACTTAGTCCGTTCGGATCATGGTTTTGAAGTTTTAGGGTATTTCTCCTCCATAATTGTATGAAATTGAATAATTTAATTTATGCAGTAAACATAAGTACAATGGCCTTTAGTTAAAAGAAGGTTTGTTGAGCTTTTTAATAGTATTGGAAATGGTTTTGTCAGAACCATTTATTTTGTTAAGATCTACATGACCTTAATAAAATTTAATTATGTAAAAACATCTTAAAAGAAATTCCAAATACAATAGTTATGGTGTAGATACCATTCTACTCAATGTTGAATAATATTGGACTTCTATATTTAGTCAATAATATGCATATTATGTCAATTTAATGTGAGAAATGACTATCATAAATGCATAGCCCCCCCGTGTATCGCACGGGTTTACACCATGTATATCTATATAATATGAGAGTTGGGTGTTTTAATGTTTCAACAAATTAACGATTGAGATCAATTTTTTTTAAATGATCTAAGGGTTTGAGAGAGTGCCACGTCATAATTTAAGACGTGACAAAATCATTGATTAAAGGCAATCTGTACAACCAAAGTCCAACTTCTACCCACCACTTATAATACCTCGAGCCTCTTATTCTGTCCCATCTTTCACCTACACTCATTCATACATTCTATATCCTTGAGCCTCCCATTATCTTATCTCTCCTTAAACCCATAATCCCTACTCAAACATTATCTCTTTCTCTCTCTGTCTATTACGAAACATTTATCTCTATCAGATGGCCACATTTTTTTGTAAAACACTTCATCGCATCTCCCATCCGTCACTTTATCTCCTTTATAATAAATTGTTGGGGTTTGGTTCCACCATTCATTCATGTGAAGCTGGCTTTAGAGGGATAAAGTGGTCGGGTCGCAATCATTTGTGGTGTGTTCGTTAACTCTTACGGAGATGGTCTGTTTGTGATTTTGATGATTTCAATTCTGCTAATATTTACCGAGCTATAATGATCGGCCACCAACTCTTGGGTTTGATGAAGTCTACAACTTTCTTGGCCAACTATTCAGGGTGATCTGAGTTTGATTAAATTTGGTTGGACCCGAGTCGGATTAAATTTTTGGTATGTCAATTTTGGGTAAGTTCTGGGTAAGTGTTGGGTAAGTTCGGATTTTTTAAGCACCAAGTTCATTTTTCTTTATATATTAGCTCTCTTATAAACAAGTGGACACATTATTCTGCTATTAGATATCTGATGGGACATTCACATTTAGATCCTATTAGCCATTTTTTTAGACATTCTAGTCTCACCATGTTTTCTCCTTACATATAAGTTCTACTCCTAATTTTTTGGAACTTTTTTTTCATAATTTTACCTTTTTAAAACCAACCATCCGTAACTTCCTTGAGGAAGTTATATAAGTGGTTGAACTTCTTCTTTTAATCTTCAAATGACCATAACTTTTAATTGACCTATCCATTTATTGCAAAATTACTATTTTTGAAACCTACTCGACGAGATCTATCAAACAAGATCCATAAATCCTATATAATTTCAAAGAAAAAAATTACACAGACAGTAAACTTTACTGTATGAATGAGAAAGAGAAATAGGTTTATATTTGTAACATTTTCACAAACAGTAACATTTATTGTGCAAACACAGTATATATACACACACAGAGTGAACCCAAACCCGTTTTTTTCGAAATTATCTTATTTTTAAAGGTCCACGCTATCTAACAACCTTCATTAGAGCTTCGATTTCGGGTGGATAGGGTTAGCATTAGGTTATTTTATATTTGTAACATTTTTACAAACAGTAACATTTACTGTGTTATAACACAGTATATATACGGTGGATCCAAACCTCTTTTTTCCGATATTATCGTATTCTCAACGCTCCGCGCTACCGGCATCCAATCCCCAACACCACCCACCCCCATTGTCGGCGCTACAACAACATTTATCAGAGCTCTGATTTGGGGTGACATAAGGTTCCACTGGCTAGGACCTTAGGAAATAAGAGAATATTTGATAAATGGGGTTTGGATCAACTGAAGCTCCGGGTTGGGGTGGGTAGGGTTAGCATTGGGATAGTTTATATTTGTAACATTTTCACAAATAGTAACATTACTGTGTTATATATGTATATATGGTTGATCCAAACCTCTTTTTTCTTACATTGTCTTATTTTTAACGGTCCGCGCTAGCGGCATCCAATCCCCACCACCACCCACCCCCATTGTCAGAGCTACAACAACCATCATCAGAGCTCTGATTTGGAGTGACATGGGGTGACGCTAGCGCGGACCTTAGAAAATAAGAGAACATTGGATAAATGGGGTTTGGATCCACCAGAGCTCGGGTTTAGGGTGAGTATAACATTTTCACAAACGATAACATTTACTGTGTTATAACACAGTATATATATATACGGTGGATCTCAACCTCTTTTTTTGATATTGTCTTATTTTTAACGGTCCCGTTGGGTTCTGATTTGGGGTGACATGGAGTGCCGGTGGCACGGACGTTTGGAAATAAGAGAATATTTGATATATGGGGTTTGGGTCCACCAGAGCTCCAGTTTGGGGTGAGTAGGGGTAGCATTAGGTCAGGTTTATATCTGTAATATTTTCACAAATAATAAATGTTACTGTTTGTGAAAATGTTACATTGGCATCCCATGACACCTCAAATCAGAGCTCTGATGAACGTTGTTGGAGCTCCGATAATGGGGGGGGGGATTGGATGCCGCTAGCATAGACCGTTAAAAATAAGATAATATCAGAAAAAAGAGGTTTGGATCTGCCGTGTGTGTGTGTGTATATATATATATATATAAAATATACTGTGTTATATGAACACAGTAAATGTTAATGTTTGTGAAAATATTATAGATATAAACCTAATCCAATGCCACCCCTACTCACCCCAAACGGGAGATCCGGTGGATCCAAACCCCATTTATCAAATATTCTCTTAATTTCAGAGGTCCATGCTAGTGGCATCCTATGCCACTACTACCCACCCCAAATCATAGCTCTGATGAAAGTCGTTGAAGCTCCGACAATGGGGGTGTGTAGTGGTGGGGATTGAATGTCGCTAGCGTAAACCTTTAAAAATATGGTAATTTTGAAAAAAAAAGTTTGGATCTACCGTATATATATATATATATATACTGTTTGTGAAAATGTTATATATATAAAACTATTTCATAAATATATTAACACAGTAAGTGTTATTGTTTGTGAAAATGTCACAGATATAAAATTATTTCATTTTCTGGTGTATACAATAAAGTTTAATATCTGTGACATTTTCACAAACAATAACATTTACTGTTTTATATATATATATATATATATATATATATATATATATATATATATATATATATATATATATATATCCAATATGCTCCTATTTTTAAAGGTCTGAGCCACCGGCACCTAATGCCACCCCTACTCACCCCAAACCGGCGCTCCGAAGGATCTAGATCCCATTTATTTAATCTTATTTTCAAAGGTCCGCGCCAGCGGCACCTCATGACACTCTGGTGGATCCAAAATTCATTTATTCAAATGTCTCTTATTTTCAAAGGTCCGCGCCAGCGGCACCACATGCCACCCCTACCCACCCCAAATCGGAGCTATGATGAAGATCGTTGAAGCTCCAACAATGGGGTTAAGGATTGGATGCCACTAGCGCGGACCTTTAAATATAAGGTACTTTTGAAAAAAGAGGGTATGGATCCACCATATATATATATATATATACAGTGTGTAATATTACCACAGTAAATGTTATTGTCTGTTTGTGAAAATGTCACATATATAAAAGTATTTCATATTCTAGTGCATATAGTAAAGTTTACTGTTTGAATACATTTTTTTCTTTGAAATTTTATAGGCTTCATGGATCTTGTTTGATAGATCTCGTCGAGCAAATTTAAAAAATAGTAATTTTGCGAAAAACGGATATGTCAATCAAAAGTTATGATCATTTGAAGATTAAAAAAAAGTCGAACAACTTATGTAACTTCCTAAAGGAAGTTATGGATGATTAATTTTAAAAAGGGTAAAATTGTGAAAAAATTCCCTAAAAAGTTGGAATAGGACCTATATGATTGTTGAAAAGTCAATGGGACTTATATGTATGTTGACCTGATAAATGGGACTTAAATATAATAATGCCATATTTGATTCGTTACCGTTTATATATATTTCTTGATATAATTTCTTTGTATTGGAATACAAGCTTTGGTTTTGTTGTTAGATAAGTTTTCTTGAGAAACTGTTTATTTTTTGGATTTTGTCATCACTACCTGTGTGTTTTCTCCAAATGGTTTCTTATGTTTTCTAAGTTCAACAAGATTAGTAAGTGATTTTCTCGATGCCTATTCCTAAGTTAAGGAATAGCTGTATTTTACGAATGTTTTTTTATAGGGGACTTCCAACATAACGTAGCTCCATACACATAACAGGTTCACAACTCTGCCTTTTTTAAGGAGAGGTAATTTTCGCTCCTCTAATTTGCATTTTACAGCGGTATTAATGTCATTCCTTATTTTTTAGGTTCTTAGTTTTGTAATTTTTCTTTCTTTTGACATCTGGGTTTAGTTTTTTTTTTGTCTAATCTGATTCATTTTTTTTGTCTTCCCATATTTGATTTTTAATACTCACGTATTGAGAACATGTTTCTGTTTGTTGTTCGATTAGTGTAATATCTTATTTAATCTCTCTCCAAGTGGGCAGTTAATTCTCTGAAAATCTCTTTTACGATGGGTGAGTACCCAAATGAGATTAATGAGATACTCCCCATCTTCTCTGTCACTGTACCCTCACCGTCGACCGAACGCCTTACTATATGAGGTAAGAGTTTTTGAGATTTTTGGGTATTAATCTGCCCTCATTTACTTATGACGGTGTTTAAAATATTTTTGAGATTTTTGGGTTATTCTGAGTTCTAATGTTAATCTGAAGCTAATGATTTGTATTGATTTCTTATGTTTTGATTTTGTTTTGTAGATCTCAAAAGGGTTTCTATGCTTACTATTTACCAAGGGTCAAATTTCAGCTGGGTTTCAACCGAGTGTCGATGGTGTTTTGCGGTGGTCTGGAAGTGAGAAGGAGATGATGAAATGGCATTAGACTGTATATGGTTTGTGTAAAGTATAGAGGTTTTAGAAAATGTCAAAAGGTTTGTTGTAGTCTTGGTGGTGTGTTATAGAGTAGAAGATTTGAATTAAAGTAAAAGAGATGACGCATCTCCACCGTGAGAAAAATACAATCGTCGTTATGTTTATTTTTGCAGATATGTTAACATCAGGTTCACTCACTTTTAGTTCTATCGATTTGAATTTTTTTTTTTCAAATCTTAGCTTTTTCTTATTTCTTACTTTAAAGTTATATGTCATTTTTCTTAAAGTTACCTGTCATTTTTTGAGAGAAATATAGAGGAAATATGTGATAAAAGAGTTCGCTAAAAAGGAAGAGAATTTTTATTGGGTATTTGATTTCACAAATGTTTCTTGAAAAGATTTTTCACCCAAAAAAATGTACATCTTATAAAAGAATTAAGATTTTTATTTTTCAATATTTATTTCCTTATTTCCCCTAAGTTTTGGACTGCTGTGTTTTTCATTATTTAATCCCAAATAAACTGTTATTTTCATGGTTTTTTGACAACTAAAATAAAAAAATTAAAAAGTAAATCTTAAATTGAGAAAATTTTCATAAAAAATTTGAATTCCATTTATTGCTTAAAAAATCGCCCATTCATTTCTTTGTTTTAATGAGGAGAAAATTTCTGGTGTGAAAGGGTTCCTAGTATGTGTTTTAAACAACACGAAATTTTATTACCAAAAATTGTTCAACTTTTAATTATGCACCAAATCAAGTTGTGAAAAACCCAATTCTTACTTCAAACCAATTTTATCTTGATTAATCCTAAACATGCACCTAGAGATTAAAGCCAGTAAAATAAAGTAAAGAATACTCACAACGCCGGATGTACGAGGAAAAAACCCAAAATAGGAAAACAACCTCGGACGGTCCAAGCCAGACAATCACTATGAACTATGGTTTTACAAAGACAGATTAGCCTTACACTAATACTCGATCCCTTGATGCTCCTTCTGATCTTCAACCGTTCTTAAATAGTGCCTACACAGAAATTTCGTCTTCCACGATACTTGTCCACAACACACGCGTCCACGTATGTCTCGGTGTCCACCGATTAGCATTGATTTGTCTACAATGTCGAACAAGAAGTCATTCTCTTTTCTTCACCGCAAAACCCTTTGATGTCCAATGTGTAGAACAAAAAACTTTGGTGCAACAAGATCACGTAAACATATAAGAATGATAACTCGGATCTTTGCAAACTCTAAGGATGTGTTTAAGACTTTTAAACCTTAGAAAACATGTGCAAACAAGGTTCTGGTTCGTATAACTGTTTTCCAGAATGCACACTTATGAAACTCTGATAGAAACACGCTTTAAATAACAATTTAGCACCGCCTAAAAAAACGTGTCATTCGAACGACTTAAGGCTCTTGTTCGAGCAACTTAGACATCTCGTTCGCGCGAGATCTAATGTCGTTCGAGCGAGAAGTTTGACTTTTTGATTTTTCAATTAAAATGCTTCTTCAAAGAGACCCAGTAAAGTCAAACTCCTTTTCGAGCTTATCAGAATTTAAACGTAGTATAAACCTTTAAAACACTTTTAAAAATATTTGAAAATATTTTTTCTTTATAAAAATAACATCCTTATCTTTTATAAAAATAATTCCGAGCACCATTAATTATACGCCTTCATACCTGAGTGATCTCGGAATGCAATTTACTTTGAAGATAATTAAACTTGCACCAATTAAACATCGGCATGATTTAATTCTTTGAAGCTTTGCCGCAGCGTCTTCAATTTTCTTTAATACATCATAGGCCAAGTGGGATCGTGACAAAATAAAATTCTCCCTATGACATATTACAAACACAGTTTTGTTCACGGAATTAAGTCAAAACAAAACATGGACTCAATTGGAAATTTATTGTAACACCCCGCCCAATTAAATATGGGTTGATCAGTCCTCTACTAATTCAAAACAGGATATTCAGTTGGTTCATTCTTAGCATCACTATTGAAAAACTTTTTAACATATTAATCACCTAATATAAAATTAAGCTACGTGTCAAAACATTTCCAATTTATTAAAACCAAGTAAAACCATTTCCATTAAATTCCAAAATATAAACCAATCACCACACACAGGAATGTAGTAAGTACGGAACATGAATCAAATACTGAAATAAATAAGACTGGATAAAACCTCCCAGTTCAAAACTCCAAACCATAAAATAAACTGAATACAATAACTCTGATGAAAGACTAGAAGTGGGCAACATATGCCCTAAATAAGAAGTCTAGATAAAACTGAATGGAAAGGATAGATGCATCTATTGCAAGGAACTACAGCTTCCACAACAGCTGCAGCACGCCAAGCAATCCAAATCTCTAAATCTGATACTCTTGTGGCTGAGCACCTGATATAATACATATATATAGCAAAAGAGAGAAGAGATACAAGAAACGGGTCAGAGCCCGATGTGTAAAAATAATTTAGCAAGTATTTAAAACTGGTTCTTAAAACAAGTCTTATACGCATGTTAGTTATTAAACTCTCACATGAGTTTCTCACCTCTCGTCTATTGCGCACGCCTAACGTACATCTAATCTCCCCCTACTTATACCTCCTAGTCTAACTAGTCAGAATCCATACTAGTACTAATTATGCTCACTAGTAGTATTCCCGTATCTCCCATACAATACGCTATTCATATAGTTTATCTCACATACTAAGTTTCATTATTCATCGTTTGAATGGCTAATCTTTTATTCACTAAGATTATCTTACTTCTCATTTTCATCTTTATCTACTAGTCTCACAAAGTACAAAGTTACCCAAGTACACTCATACATATATATAGTCTCATCATCCCTATATATATACACTAATCCTGCACTCTTAGGTTAAGACCACTTAGTGCAACATAATGATTATTATTATTACTACCAAGTGTACTAATTTCACACAGTAGCAATATTCAGAAGTCCATATATATATATATATATACACTAATCTTGCACCCCCCGACTAAGACCTATTAGTGCACATATTCTTGAAATCATGCATCCTCGGGTTAGCACCCATATCAATAATAATTCAGCACCCCCGGGTTATCACCCATTAGTGCGCCTAACAATAGAATTTTGCATCCCCGGGTTAGCACCCATTAATGCACCTATCAATATTAATCCAGCACCCCCGGGTTATCACCCATTTGTGCACCTAACAATAGTCATCCTTGTACCCCCGGGTTATCACCCATTAGTACACTTATCCATAGAGTTTCTGCACCCCTGAGTTATCACTCATTAGTGCTCTTAACTACAAGGTTCTTGCACCCCCGGGTTATCACCCATTAGTGCTCTTACAATAATATCACATAATAAGCATACACACATCCTATTATAAATTATAGGTATTTCACCCACCTACATATATACTCTTCATACGTATTTTAATCTCATCTCTACGTATAGTATAAATATTTAGCTTACTATCTCTCTCGTAATCTCCAAGGTATACTCTCTCTCTATACTGAAATAATTAAAGTATTTATTCTCACATACTTTCTCGAAATTCCATCTTATTTAAATTTACTATTTGGCAGTTTCTCTCACACCAATAAACCGACAAATTCAAAACTAGACTTTGAGAAAAATCCCCAAAAATTCCCTCTATCGCTCGAACTAGAAGGGTTGTCATTTGAACGACTTCCACGTGTCGTTCGAGCGGCTTCGCGCGAGATGCCATCTCGCTCGAACGACTTCGCGCGAGATCTACATCTCGTTTGAACCACTTCGCGCGAGATCCTCATCTCATTTGAACCACTTCGCGCGAGATCGCGCGAGATTGCACTGTTCGTCTTCTTCACCAAACATCAACGTTTTTCACCATTTTTGAACCTAAAAACCTCTAAGATTCAATTCCAAACAACTCATTATTAATACCCATCAACCCCTAACAGGTTATAGATCATTTCTATCATCTTAGAATCCTTAATTCGTCATTAATCATCATAATTACATAAAGCCCCCAAATTAATTCACATGAACCCTAGTTTTCAAAATTCCAATTCAAGAACCTAATCAACCCAGATTCGTTCATCAATATATAATCAAATTCCATGATTAATCCTCTACATACATGAAGGAATTTCAACCACTAATTAAACCAATCCTTAATCACAATTTAAATCTCCAATTTTCACCCAATTAACATATAAATCATGATTAAATCCACCTGTACTAACATGAGCATGATTATTGCTAAAATAAAGCAAGTAATAAACACTTGCCTCGAATATGATGGTCTGATCCATTGGTGATGTTGGTACATACGCGTTCCTCTCTTACCAATCTTCACGTTGGTGGTCACGGTTATGCAAGGCGGTGCTAATCGAGCCTTCTCTCTTGGAAATTGGTTCTCCCTCACACCCTCCATGGCAATTCTTGATTTGTGTAACCTGTTAACCCTAACGGACTTTCCTAGGCTGATAAAATTATTCTTAATTTTCGTCCATTAATTTAGCCCAAAAATATAATTTACCATAATGCCCTCTCGGGGCGCCGGTTAGGCCTAGAATCGCCCCGGGACCCAAACTAACCACCCAGGTATACTATTTTGACTATCTCGACCCTCCCGGACTCAACGACGCAGTTGAAATGACCATACGAGTTAATAAAAATAAATTCTCTTTTTATTCCATTCAATTAGTCCCGACACGACTCACACGCGTGACAGACTTAAATTACAAATTGCCGTATTTCTCACTTTCGACAATTTATCAAATCTCATAATTCCATATTACATATCACACAGTAATATTCAATAATTCTCAACAATAAGTATTAATCCTTGGCACGCTAGTTAATAATTATTTTAATTTGGATTGTTACAAATTAATTTCTCGCGTTTTAATTTAATTAATCCAACAATAATAATTATTCGCACACTTATTCCCATAATAATAATTAATCACATAATTATTTAAATCGTCAAAAATACGGGGTGTTACATTTTTGTCCGTACAAATCTCCGCCTTTGACTATTACGGGACAAAACTAAACTAGTGAAATGCCTAACCGAGCCGTCAAGCCGTATGATGCCTAAATCTTATCCCATAAACCCGAAATAAAAAATATAGGACACGGTCTTGTAAATGTAGCACCGACGAGCATAAACTGTCTGAATGTGATGTAGACTTGAAATCTCGAATGGCTGAAGCATACCTACACACATGAAATATGCAAACAAATACCCAGTGAAGTATGGAGGAACAAATGATACCAATTTATATTTTTAATTAATCATTTGAAACATGTGAGCAATTATTTTATACCAATTAGGAAGAAATATAATCAAACAATATGTAAATCCATATATCAATAAAAGCGCTCAATAAATCTCCCCCTACATCACATACATCTCCCCCTTTTTGTCTCGAATAGACAATCCGGTGAAAAGATAAACCAATTTTGAAATATCTAGCATGAGAATATAAACCAGTATGAATCAATGTGAAATCGCTAGATAATCATGAAACAACCAACTAAATATGATCATGTAATGACAAATCAGTAGCTAGTAACCCAATGAATCACACAAAGAGTATAACAATCTAATTAGGTGTGATAAACGGACTATATGCAAAAAAAATCAATTTAGAACCAATAAATCCTATATATAAACAAGTCAGTCCAGAAAAACTTCCAGGAGTACCAAAAATATACCAAATTAACCCAGAGGACTACAAACCAATCAGAAGTCAACAAATCAGCCTGTCGTTTGAATGAGCCAGGGACATCGCTCAAACGAGTTGAGATGTCACTCAAACGAAATACATATGTCGTTTGCGCGAGATGGATATGTCGTTTGAACGACTTCGCGCGACTTTTCAGAATTTCTCAGATTCTCAAAAAAATAATATAATATTGCCAAGTGAAAATATTTCCATAAAAATATTCCAGGAAGGGGCTGACAAAAGCAAAACAGTGTTAAAATAGTAGGCTTTTAACACAAAACGCAAAAACTCATAAAAGCTAAAAATGTGAGTTACATGCAAACATAGTACCGATGTGCTCAAACATGGATATATAATTAATGGGTGTGAAACTACAACAAATGAGTCACAATTCCAACACATCGAAACGATCAAGAAGCTTGAATTGATAGCTATAAAACATCAAACTTTAGCATAGCCATATGACAATTAAAGTGTGAGCTTAATGAACTAAACATACTACATGCACACAAATCCAGAATTTTGACGATTCTACAAACAATAACGTCAAATTGCAATGTTTTAACATTATGATTAGATGTGCAAACCCGTTTAAATTTTTAATCCATCCAAACTTCCCTCAATAATATCACATTTTCTTTGGAATGAACTAAACAAATTTGGCCCTTTTCTTAGCATATTGCATTTTCGTTTGGGCTCTTTTAAACTGTGGCTTTCACGACAAGTTAATTTTGAACTCTCGCAGCCCTTTCTTGTGAATCACTCATCATTTTTTTAAATTCAAATTCTCACGGTAAACGGATCTTACATGCACACTTCTCCTTAAGTTTACTTACGCATAGATGACAAGATTGATATAAGAACGCCTCACCAAATTCAAATATGCAAGAGAAGTCAAACATCCATATAAACTCGTGCATGTGTGCAATGTTGGCATATATACAAAGTCGAATCAAAATGCATATCAACTTTGAAACAAACCCATATAAACAATGGTTAAGATCATTCTAAGCATCGATAATAATGACCAAATGTCCTAGGCACATGGATAATGAAACGACCGGGGGGGGGGGGGGTCCAAGCACACCAATATGCCACATCAAACATGTAAACTCAAAAACAAAAACCTAAAATCTTTTTGGCTTTTAAAAAAGTTTTCTCAAAAAACAAAGTCTTTTTGCATTTTTCAAATAAGACTCAAAGAAGTGGAAAATAAAATACAAAGAGATAAACATATCATAATACTAGCAAATTATAAACAAGATGCAAGGACTAGAGTATGGGAAAACATGGAATCTACTATCCATAAGGAATAGCAAGAGATGAATCATGTGCATGTATGTGAGAATCAACCAACGAAGCATTTAGAATATCCAAAATAGATTTCCTAACCCAAACATGTGTAAACCTAACAAAACGGGTTTCGGGAACCAAAGGGACACTACGTTTAATCTTCCTAGGGTTTTTTCTAAGATCAAAACAAAAACTCCTAAGGTGACCTTTCCTACCACAATGCGAACATGTGAAAACACGACGAGGAATATGACCTTTAGGTTGACCTTTTCTAATACCCTCGGCTGTGGTTGACGCTCTAAAACAAACTATGGTTTTGAATTTTACATTCAAACCACTAGAATAAGATAAGCCGCTACCATCACTACTCGAGTCATTCAAATCATTTTTTAACTTCAAAATTTTCGACTCAAGAAAATGATTAGACTCCTCAATCTTTCGGGGCTCCTTATTTAAATTTCAATTACCCCTAAAAGGTTATCTCGCTCCCCCTCAATGTGAGCAAACTTATCCCTAAGAACCTTTTCTCGTGCCATAAAATCATTAATCAAATTATTTTCCTCAATGATACAAACTTTAGAATTTTTTAAATCCTCTAACTCTTTTTCTAAAACGAGGACTCTATCGTCACTCTCCTTTTTGCCCAATTTTAATATATTAAAATTTTTAAATAAGGAACTAAAGTGCTCACGACAAATATCTCTTTGAATTTGAAATTTTTTCAAATATTCAATTCTATTTTTGAAATCATAATTTTCTTTCTCCAAAACTTCAATACGTTTTGCAAACTCTAAATTCAAACGATGTAAATCGTCAAACCTTAGAGAATCCATCGTGAGAAAATAAACACAGAAGAGATAAACAAACACACGGGATCACAAAACAAATAAAATATGTTTTCTAGCTCTGATACCAATTTGAAAACTTGAGTAGACAAATTATATCAGAAAGTAAATCCTCAAAAAATCAGGATCACGTGATAAATTAGCGTAACCCACTCTGACACCAATTTGAAAGGGTTCTCAATATTTGTGTTTTAAACAAAACCAAATTGTATTACCAAAAATTGTTTAACTTTTAATTATGCACCAAACCAAGTTGTGAAAAACCCAATTCTTAGTTCAAACCAATTTTATCTTGATTAATCCTAGACATGCATCTAGTGATTAAAGCAAGTAAAATAAAGTAAAGAATACTCACAACGTCGGGTGTACAAGGAAAAAACCCAAAACGGGAAAACAACCTCGGACGGCCCAACCCAGACAATCACTATGAACAATAGTTTTACAAAGACAGATTAGCCTTACACTAAGACTCGATCCCTTGACGTTCCTTCTTATCTTCAATCGTTCTTCAATAGTGCTCACGTAGAAATTCCGTCTTCCACGATACCTGTCCACAACACACGCGTCCATGTATGTCTTGGTGTCCACCGATTAGCTTTGATTCGTCTATGATGTCGAATAGGAAGTCGTTCTCTTTTCTTCACCGTAAAACCCTTTGATGTTCAAGGTGTAGAACAAATATCTTTGGTGCAGCAAGATCTCGTAAACATATAAGAATGATAACTCGGATCTTTGTAAAATATAAGGATGTGTTTAAGACTTCTAAACCTTAGAAAACATGAGCAAACAAGGTTCTAGTTCGTAAAACTATTTTCCAGAATGCACACTTACGAAACTCTAATAGAAACACGCTTTAAATAACAATTTAGCGCCGCCTCAAAAAACGTGTCATTCGAACGAGTTAAGGCTCTCGTTCGAGAGACTTAGACATCTCATTCGCACGAGAAGTTTGACTTTTTGACTTTTCAATTAAAATGTTTATTCAAAGAGACCCAATAAAGTCAAGATCCTTTTTCGAGCTTATAAGAATTAAAACGTATTGTAAACCTTTAAAACACTTTTAAATATATTTGAAAATATTTTTTCTTTATAAAAATAATAGCTTTATCTTTTATAAAAATAATTCTGAGCACCATTAATTATACGCATTCATACTTGAGTGTTTTCGGAATGCAATTTACTTTGAAGACGATTAAACTTGCACCGATTAAACATCGGCATGATTTAAAGCTTTGAAGCTTTGCCGCAATGTCTTCAATTTTATTCAATATGTCATAGACCAAGTGGGATCATGACAAAATAAAATTCTCCCTATGACATATTACAAACACAGTTTTGTTCACGGAATTAAGTAAAAACAATACAAGGACTCAATTAAAAATTTATGTCCTTACATGGTGTAATTTTGAAATTCAAAAATTACAAAAACGTTGGTGCCATTTTTCTATCTTCCTTGGGCCTCATAAAGATTTTGTCAAAAGAACTCTTTCATCATATGACAAGGGTTTGGTACAACCAAGGTGGCATAAAAAGAAACGAGAGTCTTCCAGGACAGAAGGAAGGGACATCTTCCAAGTGATGATAATACTTTATGCATTGGCACCGAAATGTTTAATTCAAATAAAGTACCAAATAATGAATGCAAAGTACGACAAGACAATTTGTCAAAAAAAATGCGACAACACAAAAAGGGAAGGGTGGCTAGGAGCAATAATCAATTTTTCTATCTTCCTTGAGCCTCACAAAGATTTTGTCAAAAGAAATATGCAATGAATGCAATATAGGAACTATGCGTGCCTAAATATACTAAATGTATATAAAGTGATCAAATGTCCTAGATAGCACAAATTTTTATGGCATGCCAAAATTTTCATTACAAATTTTTTGGAAAACATATTAGGATGGTTTAATAACATTAATTTTTCAAGTTGTAAAAGTGAGATGTTTGATACAATTAATGATAAAAATAACAAATGTACAATAAATTGATATATTAAAAAATTAACTTTTAACCAAATAAAATTCTTAACAAAAAATAGTTTGTAAAAAATAAAAAAACAACTTACAATGAAAAAAATAGTCTTTAACAATAAAATTAATTTATAACGATGAAAAAATAGTTTTTGAAGAAAAATAATTTGTAATGAAAATATATTTAGAAAAGGTAGTTTTTATCCCAAAAATAAAACAATTGTTTTTAATGAAAAACAATTTTAAGTAAAAAAACTATTCTTTTTTGTCGTTTTGCCGTTAAGAATTGGGGAAATTTCTACCGTTTTGTAATTACCTATTTTGGAAATTTTCGCCTTGCCTTCAGGCACGGGCATTCCGCTAGTGTGTGTGTGTGTGTGTATATATATATATATATATATATATATATATATATATATATATATATATATATATTACTTTAAAAGCATTATATCCGATATTAATTTGGACATTATTATTGTAATTTTATTTTTAAAGGCTTCATATAGTTCGACCTGACATAATTTTTCCTTGATAACCGGTGAAACTATCTTCATGTATTCGATGGTATTTCCCCAAAAGTAGGAACAATGGAGGTCGAAGAGGTGCGTTGGCTTTGGCACTAGTGTCCAGAAATTTTCTGATTACAGGCACCACTTGTGTCAACATGTGTGTGGAGGACATGGTCCTGAAGATGAAAGAGGTTAAAACCCCAATACCCCTGATTTTGGGTGAGATCATCAATGTTCTTTCAGGTTTTCATTCTCGTGAGTACCCTTATATTTAAAGAGGTTTGGTTTGATCGAGGACCCTCGATTTTTTCCTTATCAATCGGTTCAGTATCTCTTTCGTCAGCCACTTATCCACATGAGGGGGACCGAAGGGATATGGGTCTATTGGCTCTTTGAATATGGACATTCTTACTTTTGTTGGTATTTCCCTTGGAGACCGACTATGGTTCCTTGCCTATCCATGGGATCATTCCCCTGTGTTCGTTTGTTTACTCTGTGTTTTAGCTACTTATATTCCCCACGATGGGTGATGCGTTGATTGGGGAGAAGGTAAGATATCCCTACTACACTACACCAAGGTCATTTGCAAGTGTTTTAAGCACTTGCAAAAGTTCAAATTATTGCAAAAATTTTGCAACGATTGAAAAATGTTGTAAAATGGTATTTACAACGGCAGACGAATGTCCATTTTAGATAACTGTTGCAATATTCAGTAACCATTTTTATTTTTAAATGGTTCTGAACAATTAGAAAAGAAAAAATATACTTTTTTTATAGTGGTTCAGAATACTTACTGATATGCCCATATATACACTCGGCCAGGCCGAGGACACCCTCCACCAACATGGGCCCAAGACTGTCTCTTGGCTCCTCATCATGGTCCGAACGACCCTCCAAGGGGCCGACCCCCTCATCAGGCACCAGACGACCCTTCAAGGGGTCGACCCCTCATCAGGCCCAGACGACCCTTCAAGGGGCCGACCCCTCATCAGTCCCAGACGAACCTCTAAGAGGCCGACCCCTCATCATGGTCCAGACGACCCTTCAAGGGGCCGACCCCTCATCAGGTCCAGACGACCCTCCGAGGGTACGATAGTACGAGGCCTAAATTAGGCCAGACTCACTACCTGAAGGAACTTTGCCCTCGGCCTCATATCATAGGCCGAGGATGACATCATCACAGCGCGTGGTTTGGGAGACGCGTAGAACAGTGCGCGTGAGGCTCACATGGCACATGGAAGACCGTTATAACAATATCACCCCCTCACGTAAGGGAATATTGTGTCATCATTAATCACGGGTGGAATCTATAGGTGTCAACAGGGGATTGGCTAGATCATCATTCACATGAACCATGCATACATGGGGGTACACTACACCCCCAAGACCTATATATACTTGTCACTTACAACCCTACAAAGGGGTCGATCGATAATTGTAACCCTAGCAAAAACTCTGCTTGTACACACAGTAGAGAGAGAAAGGGAGCTTATGTGCATTGTATCAAAGGCCATTAGTGCCCATACTTAGTGGATCCCACGCTCACAGTGGATGTAGGCCTAATTGGCTGAACCACTATACATCATTGCCTTATTCCTCTTATTCTCATCTCCTTCTACACACTTACACACTTATACATCTATGGCTGCCATGGTACTTACAATTTGAGCTCATCATCACTTATCTGGTGGTGCTGAATCCCAACATCATCAGTTTGGCACCGTCTGTGGGAACTAGAAGACATCTCTTCCTTTGTACAGCTTGACCTCACTAGGCACTCTGGTGGTGAGTCAGTTCTCCCCCTGTGTGGAGATGTTTCACCATTGAAAGAGACCCATTAAGTTCTTAAGCTTACCAATCTTTTCTTCAGTTCAGATCTTCATAGCTCAAACCCATGGCACCGAAGATGCCACCACCACCACTGCCTCTACCGGATAGTGGAGTAGGGCCCAGTTCCAGTCAGCCACCACCTCAGTCCGAGATGGCTGATGTGGCGGCAGCCTTGAAGTCTCTGGTGGCAAGCCAGCGGATCATGCAGGAGAAGTTCACAACTCTAAGCCAGAACATACTAAGACCACCAGGGTTCTCACCTGAGATGATTACTCCGGCAGTGGCTCTAGGGCATCATGAGGCCAATGGACCACCCCAGGCACCACGCAAAGACTTGCCCCTCCACAGCAGCGGAGGGATGTTGCTGACCCCCGGCGTCTATGCTTGGGGAGGCAAGGAAACCCTTGCCCTGAGGACAGGTATGATGATCTGGAGGGATAGGAGGCCTCCATAAAGTGTTGGGAGCCGTATGAGGTCTACAACAATATAGTGAGACCTCTCCAAGAGAGCAGAGGGAAGTGTGGAAGGCAAAATCCTGACGATCGCCCGAGAGGCCCTGCTTTTGATCGCTTGAGCAGGGGGTCAGCCTTTGAGAGGCTGGGCCTAGTAAATGACCTACGGGAAAAATTGTCCAGATCAAGGAGTGATGCGAGGTCCAGGAGGGAGGCAGCAGATGGCCGATCCCACGAGGATCAACCCCAAGGAAGGGACGATGGTTAAGGGGAAGTAAACAGCTGACACAGGCCTGCTGCAGCAGAATCCTCCGTCCACCTCAAAGAGGCGGCAGGGGATAACATCGACCAGGACGACCTTATGAGGCCTTAAAATGACTTGATCCAACGACTGGAGGATAAAATCGACGATATAATGAAGATCCGGGACCCTCTTCAGAGAGGATACTCCGTAGACTCACCCTTTATGGCGAAGATAGTCAACTTCTTAACACCATCAAAGTTTAAGACACCCGTGGTCACCCCTAGATATGATGCGAGTACCAACCATGTCCACAATATATAGATGTACCAGTCAGCGACAGACATATACTCTATCTCAGATGAGATGAGATGAGGTGTCGTGCCTTTTCGGGCACTCTGACTGGGGCTACACACGTCCTGTATATGTCTCTTCCAAAAAAATCCATTGAAAGCTTTAAGTAGTTGGCAGGCCGGTTCATCCATGACTTTTTCTTTGGGGTGAGGCCACAAAATAAGACCACACACCTGCTCTATATTAAATAGGGGAAGAATGAGAGTCTAAGAGACTACATAGACAGATTCAACAAATAGAAGTTAGAGGTGGAAGACTATGAGGAGAGCATAGCCATAACCGCCCTAATTGAAGGACTCCAGAAGGGAAAGCTGCTATGGAAGCTTGCCGAAGACCCTCTGAGGATGATGGTTGAATTGCTATCGATGGAAGGAAGGGTGATGAACGCCGAAGAGGCAATGGCCACAAAAAACGAAGATGAAAAAGGAGGCACTAGTGGGGGTAAGTACCCTAAGAAGAACAAAGAGGGGAAGAAGAGTTCTACAGACAACAAGTTCGCTGGTTATACCCCTCTAACGGTCAGCTGTGAACATATTCTCAATGAGATAAAGAGTGACCGGTCCTTGAAATGGCCTAAGAAGTTGATGGCATCCCCCAACAAGAGGAATAAAAACCTGTGGTGTGAATTTCACCAAGACCATGGCCATATCACCGACAAGTGTTTTTCCCTAAAAGATGAAATCGAGAAGATGCTAAAAGAAGGGAAGCTTAGGAAGTACGTGGACAAAGGTGCCTTCAAGAGGGGCCGAGGGGACGACCCCAGAAAGAAGCGAGGCGATGCATGTAGAGAAGGTTCTCAAAAAAGAGGGGACAACCCTTCTGACGATGAGGATGACCTCGACCTCCCGCCAAGGGATGACCACGACCCTATCAAGAGACTTAATATGATCTCGCTCGGTATGGGAATGATATTCGGGGGTCTAGCTGGAGGAGGGTCGGAGGTCGCTGTCAGGAAGGCCCATGTAGCTGAAGCCAAGGCAGTGACAAAAGTTGTACACTCAACCTCCGTGGAGGCAAATTCAAAAAAGAGGAAGAAGGTCGATATGGATACTCTGATAGTGGGGTTCTCAAGTATGGATTTCAAAGGCCTCTTAGCCCCATATGATGACCCTCTCGTCATCACTACCAGAGTACACGGGTGTGAGATGCCGAGGATTCTGGTTGACGGAGGTAGCTCTGCAGATGTGATGTTTTGGCCATGCTTTAAAGCCTTAGGTCTCAGCCATGCTAGGCTCATCCTATATCATCATCCATTGATTAGGTTTAGTGGGGTAAAGTCCATCCCCTTGGAGTGTATGAGGCCGAGGTTAGGATGGGGGACAAGTGGCCGAGATGGCTTACCAAGAAGGTCAGCTTCTTTGTGATGGATGAATATGTCTTTTCGGCCTACAATATAATACTAGGGAAGGTAGCCCTCAAGGGGTTTGAAGTTGTGCCATCTACGGTCCATCAAATGCTTAAATTTCCAACCCCTTATGGGGTAAGGGAAGTTTAGGGAGACCAGACGACAGCACGGGAATGTTATTTCAACTCCACCGAAGAAAGAGAGGAGCATAAAAAGGCAATAACCACTTACAATATTGACACCCTTAACCCCAAGGATGAGAAAAAACTCAGAAAAGGAGAAGCCACGGAAGAGGTAGAATCCATCATCCTCATTGAGGATGAGCCGAAAAAAACCATCCAAGTCAGCAAAACTCTGAAGATAAACATCAAGGAAGACCTCATCAAGCTGCTGAGGAGAAGACATAGCGTCTTTGCATGGAGTCATGCAGATATGCCGGGCATCAACCCTGAAATTATTAGCCACAAGCTCAACGTGGTAGAGGGTGCTAAGCCAGTGCAGAAAAAGAGGAGAATTTATTCTTGAGAAAAGTACGAGGTCATTAGGGATGAGGTCAAGAAGTTGAAAGATGCAGAGTTTATCAAGGAGGTCATCTACCCCGAATGGTTGTCCAATGCAGTCATTGTCCCAAAGGCAAACGGGAAGTGGAGAATGTGTGTGGACTTCACCGGCCTCAACAAGCATTTTCCCAGAGACAGCTTCCCTCTCCCCTGCATTGATCAGATGGTAGACGCTACCGCAGGCCATGAGCTTCATGGATGCATATCCAGGGTACAACCAGATCTTCACGGACCCTAAAGACTCGGAGAAGACAACTTTCATTACCGATAAGAAACATACTGTTATAGGGTCATGCCCTTTGGCCTAAAAAATGCGGGGGCGACTTATCAACGCCTTGTAAATAAAATGTTCGAAGACCAAATTGGGAAGTCTATGGAGGTCTATGTAGATGACATGATGACTAAGAGTTTGAAGGCAGAGGATCATGTGGCTGACCTTGAGAGGACCTTTAATACAATGGGCAAGTACCAAATGAAGCTCAACCCGGCCAAGTGTGTCTTCAGGGTCGGAGCAGGGAAGTTCTTGGGTTCATTATCAACCAGAGAGGCATCGAGGCCAATCCTGAAAAGATAAAGGTCCTTATAGAGATGAAGACCCCCAGGACCATAAAAGACGTTCAGAGGCTCACGGAACGAGTGGCTGCTTTGAATAGGCTTGTGGCCAGAGCTACAGACAAGTGTTTACCATTATTCAAAATTCTAAGAAAGGCCTTCGAATGGAGTGAAGAATGTGATGAGGCTTTCAAGGAGTTAAAGTCATACCTAGGTTCTCCCTTGCTACTGTCATGACCCGTGCAGGGTGACCGACTTTATGTGTACCTAGCTGTCTCAGAGTCAACCATTAGCGCAACAATCATCAGAGACGAGGATGGGGTACAAAAGCCAGTGTATTTCAACAATAAGGCACTTTAGGGGGCAGAGTAAAGATACCCAAGTATGGAGAAGTTAGCCTATGCCTTGATCCATGCATCAAGAAAGATGAAACCATACTTCCAATCCCATACAATGGTCATCCTCACTGACTCTCCTCTTAGACAGGTCCTACACAAGACAGAAAAGTCAGGTAGGTTAATTGCCTAGGCTATAGAGCTTGGGGAGTTTGACATTGTGTATCAACCTAGGATGGCCATTAAGGGACAAGAATTGGCAGATTTTGTGGCTAAATTTACTTGGGAAGATGATGAAGCTAAAGATGAGAGCCTCGGGAAGACAGATACCCTACAAGGTTGGCTCACCGACACACTCGCAGACAAGGCTGAGATAAGCACCGCTAGAGGAAAAGTGGTCTAAAATGAAGAGGGAAGATATCTCTTTAGACAGGGGTCCCTCACTGAGGGGAATTTCCCAAAGGAAAAGAGAGTGTGGAGCCTCTTCGTTGACGGGTCCTCTTGCAAAAGTGAAAGTGGGGCTGGATTAATAGTGTCAGCACCAGATGGTACAGACATCGAGTGCGCCTTAAGGTTCAACTTCAAAGACTCCAATAATGAGTCTGAATATGAGGCTCTGATAGCATGGATCTCCTTGGTCAAGTCTCTTAGTGTCGGCCAGATTTTGGTCCATAGTGATTGAAGGCTAGTAGTGAATCAGATACTAGGAGCCTACGAGGCCAAGGACTAGCGGATGGACAAATACCTTGAGAAAGTGAAATCACTGTTGAAGAGCTTCAGAGAATTGAAATTGAAGAGGATACCTAGGCTCGATAATGGCCGAGATGATACACTTGCTAGGTTGGCCTCGGCAACTAGGACAGATATTAGGAGGACAATCCCAGTGGAAATCTTGCTTCGACCAACTATTGAAGATGCTGAGGGAACACTTGACACTTGCTTAAATGTTTTTAAGGAAGCTTCATGGATGGACCCTCTGATCAGATACATCAAAGAGAGGGAAATGCCAGAAGCAAGGCAAGAAAGGAAAAAGTTGAGATACAGAGCTGTGAAATTCATTTTCATCGGAGACACCTTGTACAAAAAGGGGTTTTTACTCACCTTACTTAGGTGTGTGCACCCGTATGAAGTCCCACACATTTTACAAGACGTGCACGAGGGGTCATGTTCAAGCCACATTGGGGGTAGATCTTTAGCGAAGAGGGTGGTCACCCAGGGGTACTAGTGGCCGACCTTGGAGAAAGATGCCACGACATATGCAAAAGGTGTGACAAATGTCAGAGATTTTCCACCATCCCTCACCAACCCCATCAGCCTCTTACCTCCATTACATCCCCATGGCCATTTGTAGTGTTGGGGATCGATCTAGTAGGCCCCTTGCCTAGGGCCATCAATAACTACCGGTTCCTCATCATGGCAATTGACTATTTTTCAAAATGCGTGGAGGCAGAGCCAATGGTCACAATTACCGAACAAAAGACCTTCTAATTCATCTGAAAAAATATTATATGCAGATATGGTCTCCCCAACACCCTCATCTCAGATAATGGGACTCAATTCAAGAACACATCTCTAGAGAAGTACTGTAAAAGAGTGAGTATCAAACAATTCTTCTCTACCCCAGGTCGACTTCAAGCCAATGGGAAAACGAAAGTTACAAATAGGACAATCCTAGATGGGATCAAAAAGAGACTTGAGGAGGAAAAAGGGAGATGGGTGGAGGAGTTATATGCTGTACTGTGGGCCTACAGGATGACGGCAAAGACCTCTATCGAAGAAACCCCATTCATGCTAGCTATTGGCTCAGAAGTCATCATACCCACCAAGATTGGGTTTCCTACTCATAGGATCCAAATGTATGACCCCCAGAGAAATATGGAAGAGAGGAGACTTGACTTAGACCTGATTGAGGAAAGGAGGGAAGACGTTGAGATAAGGCAAGTCGCCTACCAGCAGAGGAATGCAAGGTTTTACAACCAGAGGGTGAAGCAGAGGCCAATTACAGTGGGGGACTTGGTCCTCAAAAAGACTTAGCAGAAGCCAAACAAGCTCCACCCAAATTGGCATGGCCCTTATAGGGTCATCGATGAAGTGGTTCCTGTAACCTATAGACTAGAAAACCTAGAAGGGGAACCCTTTTCCAACCCCTAGAATGCAGACCATTTGAATAAATACTATCAGTAATTTTGTAAAAGTCCCATCGAACCACAGTTGTAATGAATGTGTTTCTCCAACAGAACACTTGGAATGTTAATGAGAATGGTCCCTCATGTTGTGTTTGATTAATTCTAGTGCGATTGGGGTGATACTCGTTAAGACCACCCTCGGCTATAATGAGGGTCAAGGGTAGGGACGACCCCTCCTTTACCCTCAAGAAAGACGAGGGGGGACTTAATTGAAAAAAACCACCCTCGGCTATAATGAGGGTCAAGGGTGGGGACGAACCCTCCTTTACCCTCAAGAAAGACGAGGGGGGACTTAATTGGAAACATCATTAAATTGGTGAAAATTCACCCTCATCTATAATGAGGGTCAAGGGTGGGGACGACCCCTCCTTTACCCTCAAGAAAGATGAGGGGGACTTAATTGGAAACATCATTAAATTGGTGGAAATTCACCCTCGGCTATAATGAGGGTCAAGGGTGGGGACGACCCCTCCTTTACCCTCAAGAAAGATGAGGGGGACTTAATTGGAAACATCATTAAATTGGTGGAAATTCACCCTCGGCTATAATGAGGGTCAATGGTGGGGATGACCCCTCCTTTGACCTCAAGAAAGACGAGGGAGGACTCGAAAAACCATTAAGTTGGTAAAAACAACTCTCGGCTATAATGAGGGTCAATGTTGGGGATGAGCCCTCCTTTGACCTCAAGAAAGACGAGGGAGGACTTGAAAAACCATTAAGTTGGTAAAAACAACCCTCGGCTAGAATGAGGGTCAATGGTGGGGATGACCCCTCCTTTGACCTCAAGAAAGACGAGGGAGGACTTGAAAAACCATTAAGTTGGTGGAAACTTCCCTCGGCTATAATGAGGGAAAATGTTGGGGACGACCTCTCATTTACCCTAAAAAAAGATGAGGAAGGAGTTAGTGACTGTTAATTTAAAAACATCACAATGCAAATCATACAAGAGACAAGTATAGAAGACAGAAAGAGTCATTATATAACAAAATGTTTATACTTGTTCAACAAAAATAGAGTACAAAAATGAGATACATAAAGAGGGTATTGGCTAGAAACAGCCACCCTATTGATTAACATCAGAGGGCAAGGCCTCAATATCTACGGGAGATTCCTCTATGACTAGGACGGAATGAGCCTAAGACATGCCTGTGCCTTCTACATGCTGAGACTCCACTTGAGCTAAGGCTTCAGCAATGAGGGGATCGTCTAGTTGAACTTATTCAATAAAGGGTCGGACAGACGACACTGCATCAGCGAACTTTAGGATGACCCACCGACAGGCCGTCCTAATTCCCCTCTCCAAGTACTCAAGACCGAAGCCTTGAAACTCGTCCAAAAGTTTGTAGGCATCAACATCATCGACCTTTGCCTTCTTCACAGCCTCGGCTAGATCACTCTTGAATTGGGCAGTCTGAGACTCCTCCTTCGTCTTGAACAGATCACCCCTGGCCTTCAGGTCAGCATCGTGTTGCTTCGTTAACTCATCCAAGACCCTGGCATGTTCGGTCCTGGCACTATCCAGTTCAGTTCTTACAGTCTCAAGATCTATCAACAGATTAGCCTCATGCTGAATGGCCCTCTCGGCTTCATGAAATTTTTGTCGGTTTTCAGCCATCCATTTAGTGGCCGAGGTAAAGGCACAAACAGACTGCACAGAAAAAAACACTTGTTAAGGGGCCGAGGAAACAGTTGGTGAAAAATTCAATTAAGGAGATAAAGTAAAAACAAATACCTGAGCCAGTATGTGCATACCATAATCATAAATCTTGGCCGGGGAATCTTTGACAAGAATTCATAGTCCGCGGCCGAGGGAGTGGAAAACATAGAGGCCTTGGCCGCCCTCAAGTTAACAATAAGAGAAGACGGTTCAGACTTCAGGGATGCTAAGATCTGAGACCAATAGGCCCCCATACTGGAAGAGGAACCAGCCTCCTCAAACATTTCCATCCTTGCCCTCGTCCTGGAATCTGACCGAGGGTCAAGAAGGACTTTTGGCTCATTCCTTTTATGACTATCGGTGGTCGGCTGAACATGCGTCGGCCCCATGGCCTTTGACTTCCTCGGAGCCTGCTGAGGCTCTTTGCCTTTCTTCTTACCGAGACCAGACAACAAGCTTGGGGAAGTCATTTCCCAGAGATGGTCAGAAATACCTACAGGACGACCTGAAAAGAAGATGACACATCAGAAAAATGCGGAGGCAAAGATGAAACACTTTGAAAAAACTAAAGGTGGAGCAAAAAATAATAGTAACTCACATAGCTCTGTCAAGGGGCCGACCCTCAGACCAGCTTCTTTGAGGAACCGAGGGGTCATAAGATTTTTAAACTCTACAAGTCCACCCCCTCTCCCTCATTCTCTCAAATACTCAACTATGTCCTTCTCATCCAGACTAAGTTCAGGGTCTGACCTAGCCTTCATCGAGGGGTTAGACCATCTCCTCGGAACCCTCGGACCATCGTCCAAAGGTGGAGTCTCGACAGCAAATTCACACTCTCCAGAAATGAAGAAAAATATCTTCTTCCAGTCTTGGTTGGAGGTTTGTGCTACGTGGAGAAGTTTTTTATCAGACCTCCTCGCACGCAGGTGATAGTACCCAGGCTGTTTGGACGAGGAAGTGATATTATAACAAGCCAAAAACACATCGGCTGAAGGCTCATCAGTGAAGGCATTATTCCACAAGGAGAAGTAGCCGAGGATTATCCTCCAGGAGTTGGGAGGAAGTTGAGAGGGGGCAACGCCGAGGGCTGACAGTATGTAGAATATGGTAGGGTGCAGAGCGAATCTAACGCCGACCTTTAACATATGTTCATATACAACGATCTCTCCCTCATCCCCCTCACATACTCTCTCAGACTCAGAGGGAACCCTCATACTTATGTTGGGTTGTATGCCAAAGAGATTCCTCCATAATAAGAGATCATGGTCTTTGACTGACGATACATAGGTGAAAGTGGTTGAAGTGTTAACTTGACTATCATCACCATCAGAAGAACCCTCTCTGTCGTCCTCATCTCTCTCATCCCAAGATCCTCCAGCCTCTTAGAGACCACCTGGAAAGGCTACTTGAAATTCATAGGGGGACAGCGCTGTCACAGGGACAACCTCAGAAGGTGTTGTGCCCTCGGCTTGTAGGCCCAGGCTGAGAGTGGATGTCTCTCATGTCCCAGAAGGGCCATCACCTATCGGAGATGATACTCTATCATCCATCTCGGCTGGACGACAGGATGACCCTCCGAACTCAGAAGGTACCACGGTAGCTAATGGAATTGGAAATATGGGTCGTACCCAATTAGGGTTGTCCACTCATCTCTTCCCTTCCTCTTCCTCTACTCGTCTAATCTCTACAAAGAACTTCTCTCTCAGGAATGGAAACTCCTCAACCAAATCGTAAAGCCTCCTAAGCATTAAGGGGAGGACCCTACACTTAGAAGAATTTGGATATCCTAACTACAAATAAGTTGGCAATTGACTAAGTTGGACTTTTGGATTGAAACTAAGGAAAGTAAAAGTTTTAACCAAGAACACTCAAGAATAAGCCACCAGAGAAGAATACTGAAAAGTATGAAATAGCCAAAGAAAAATCTAGTCCTACAGACCTAAGGCAGTCGAAGTGTTAAAAAGTAATGGAATGTAAAGAAGGCACTGGCTCAGATGGATTACCTGAGAAGGAACGTCGAGGCTTGATGCAGAAGTCGCAGAAATGGCTATGGCTATGGAGCTGTGGAAAATCTAGAAAGAGAAAGAGCTTGGGAGCGAAGAAGAAGAAGAAGAAGGAAATAACTCCAAAATATTTGTTTAAATACCTAGTTGTTGAGTGGGCCCATTAACCAAGGCATAGCACAACCCATGAGGTGGGCATCATTAGGGCACAAAGTCCCAAGCAAAGTGTGCAGCCGTCATGCCTGGGAAACGGGAACGACAGTGGATATCTGCCTAGGTGTCACATCAGTTTGACAGGTGTCATTCATCTAACTCACCATACTCTCATCTCAAAGGAAACACTATCCCTGAGCCATCCCAACAACATCGATGGCTAAGGGCTGGGGGTGATTGATATGCCCATATATACCCTCGTCCAGGCCGAGGACACCCTCCACCAAGATGGGCCCAAGACGGTCTATTGGCCCCTCATCATGGTCCAGACGACCCTCCAAGGGGCCGACCCCCTTATCAGGCACCAGACGACCGTTCAAGGGGCCGACCCCTCATCAGGTCCAGACGACCCTTCAAGGGGCTGACCCCTCATCAGGCCCAAATGACCATCTAAGAGGTCGACCACTCATCATGGCCCAGATGACCCTTCAAGGGGCCGACCCCTCATCATGGCCCAGACGACCTTTCAAGGGGCCGACCCCTCATCAGGTCTAGATGAACCTCCGAGGGTACGATAGTAAGAGGCCTAAATTAGGCCAGACTCACTACCTGAAGGAACTTTTCCCTCGGCCTCATATCATAGGCCGAGGATGACATCATCACAGCGCGTGGTTTGGGAGACGTATGAAACAGTGTGCGTGAGGCTCACATGGCACGTGGAAGACCATTATAACAATATCACCCCCTCACATGAGGGAATATTATATCATCATTAATCACAGGTGGCATCTATAGGTGTCAACATGGGATTGGCTAGATCATCATTCATATGCACCATGCATATTTGGGGGGTACACTACACCCCCCAAGACCTATATATACTTGTCACCTACAACCCTACGAAGGGGTCGATCGATAATTGTAACCCTAGCAAAAACTCTGCTTGAACACACAGTAGAGAGAGAAAGGGAGCTTATGTGCATTGTATCCAAGACCATTAGTGCCCATACTTAGTGGATCACACGCTCACAGTGGATGTAGGCCTAATTGGCTGAACCACTATACATCATTATCTTATTCCTCTTATACTCATCTCCTTCTACACACTTACACACTTATACATCTATGGCTGCCATGGTACTTACAATTTGAGCTCATCATGACTTATCTGGTGGTGCTGAATCCCAGCATCATCACTTACAAATACTAATGTGTTAATAAAAAATATTCCCTTTGTAAGTGTTATGAACCGTGACATAAATTAAAATATACAAAAAATTATTCACCACATGACACCACCCTCACATGAAGGAAAGAATAAAAATTTCGAAGAAGACAACACATAAAATTATCCACCAAATGACACCACCCTCAAACAATACGTCTTTTTATTTCACTCTTAATGATATAAACATACTTATAGATCACATTAAAGTAGGAAAAAATGTGCCAAAAAATCTTATGCTTCTATATTTCATATCAACCCTTTATAATCCATATTTGATCCAAGTATGTCTCCACCAAATAATTTATACATAACTTCAAAGTATATACCTTTAACTTAATACATCTTACATGGGAAGCTAAAGTTTAAGAATGCAGTGATCCTCATTCATTGGGTAATTTTGTCAAATGAGTTGCCTAGTTTGTATCCGCGATGGTTGTGTTAGCATAGATGTGTTACCCCAATCTACATACATATTCTATCCCCAATTAGTTGGATATTAAGTTTACGAATGTTGACAACTATATCTCCATACATATTCCATCACCGACATACCAACTTCATAACCATCAAAACCTAAAATTAGATAAATTACACCTAGTTATAAATAACAGGTAAAAAATAAGCATGACACCCTAATTATGAAATCAAATTCCCTATACCATTGTTAATTCCCAATGTAGGAAATCTATTTACTCATCACCCTCCACTTAATTTTGGGTTTCATCAAATTTTAATCTGGGTGGCTTGGTGAGATGTTATATTTACTAGTTTTTCATGGAAACCAATTGTTGGGGGTATTTCAATTGGAATCAATGAAAATACGTATTTTTTTTACACACTTGAATAAACAAGTACCATAGAGGTAAAAGGAATAACTGTAATCATAATCCCCTTCTCATATGCATAAAACAAAACAGAGTCATGAAGTTCAAGATGCATGATAAATGCAATTAATAGACCCATGAAAAATACATCAAAATCCCAGCTAAACTATCATTTATATTACAAATCATGAAAGAAAACAAACCAAAGTAAAAAAAAAAGGATTAGGATAGAAAATTATGCCTATTATAAAAAAAATTGGGATCTACTAGAAGGAACAATTTCTGAATCGAGTCAATTTGTATATTTTGGCTTATTTCATGTTGGCACAAAACCTTTTAGTCAAAGTTAGGACTTGAGTGTTTTTACCTTTCAATCCTGTGACATGTTTGATTGAACGCACAACGGCCAAGATAAAGCATCTACATCATCGTGTCATATTTTGTTCCATATTTCGTCTTCGACTTCAAAGCATTTCATGAGGTATGAATGCATTATTTTTTATCCGTATATGTTTAGATTTGGATAATTTGTTTTTTGAATGATGTCCATATTAGAAAACCTTGGCACATAGTGTATGACATTAAAGTGGTATCAGAGTGGGTGTCTATAATTTGTTTAGACATATGGAAGGGGAGTCGCTTTCTAGGACACCGATTTTTAATGGGTCTAATTACATGTACTGGAAAACGTGTGTGAATAGATCACTTAAAGCTATAGATGAGCAATTTTGGTTAGCTATTATTATGGGGTAGACCCCACCTATGACTTTAGTAGGTGAACTTCATGTCCCTAGACCCGTAGAAAGTTTGAGTGAGGATGAGCGAAAATTGGCTAATTATAACTCGCGTGGTTTAAATGCATTATTTTGTGGTCACACCAGAGGAGTTATGTCGTATTGTAACGTGTGAAACATATAAAGAATATTGGTATATAATCCAACTTACCCATGAGGGAACTTGTATTATTAAGGCATCCAAACTCCAAAACCTCACCACTTAGTTTGAAACCATTAGGGTGGAAGAGAATGAATCCTTTTATGAGTTCTATGCTAGATTTTCTCATATTGTGAACTCATTTTTTAATGTTAGAGAGAGAATTCCCAAAACTCGAGTAGTCAAGATAATCTTAAGATCCTTACCTAAAATATTTAATTACAAAGTGGCTGTTTTGAATTCCTAGGGTAATCTAGATTCTACGAAACTCAAAGAGCTTATAGGTGATCTTCAAGTCTATGAACTCGACATGTTTTCCTCCAAATAGATGAAGAAAGTTAAGGGCATTGGTTTGAAAGACAAAAAGGAGGAAACATTTATTTGGGATGATTAGTCTCACATTGATTCTGATGATATGGTCGTGTTTGCAAAGAAGTTTGAAAAATAATTAAAAGATGAAAAGAGGTTTTAGAAAAGCAAGTTTAACAAGGCTGTAAAATTCCCTAACAATCATAATGATAATTATAAGAGGGATAAGTTAGATAGATTCTTTAGGGGTGTGGGTTATGGCCATAGGGCAGTTATGTGTCCTAGTAAACTAAGGAATGAGGGCAATAATCCAAAGGAATACAATGCCACCCTTAGTGATAATGAAATGAAAGAGGATTCTAATTCCCCCATTGAGTGCAACTACACCACATTCATGGCTAGTTATGTAAGTCTTGATGAAATATCTTCTGATGAAGATAAATCCAAGCATGATAATTTTGATGCCATTATTTCTAATTCCTAACTAAGTTATGGAAAAGGAGGAGGAGGAGGAGAGTGAAATTGAAGTTGCCTTCTAAGAGTTGTATGCGGAGACTGTGCAATTGAAAAAGGCAAACTTAAAGTTTGAAGGTAGATTGAAATAACACGCCATAGTTAATGATCAAAGTAAATTAATTTAGGGTATTATGGCATGTGAGAGACTCTTAGGGAGACAATTTCATTTTTTGAGGGAGGCTAACATAACCTCCATGGTTTGATGGAGATTTTGAAGAAGGTCAACCTAGTTTTTTATGAGTCTCATCATCTTCTCGAGTCTAGGATTGTGGATACAGAAGAGATAGTGAGAGACTCGAGTAATGTCAATTTTGATTTGGAGTCTAGGTAGAAAAAGATATATAAAATCTTAAGCACCCTCTGAGTCAAAGATGACAATTGTGTGCTTGGCTTTAATGACCCAATTGCTCTTGCTAATAAAGCCAAGATCATGCTTTTGATAGAGTCAACCGTTGCGAAGGATATTCAAAAAGGTTAATCCTTGGTAACATTCCCCATTGCATCTTCACATGAACACATTGGATTAAAAAACGTCACCTTACACTACAAGAAAAATGACTATTAGGGACGGTACAAATTCATCCCTAAAAGTAAAAAAACTGTCCCAAAAGAGTATTTAGGACGGATTTTGCAACAGAAAAAATCAGTCCCTTATACTAGGCATCGTAAATATTTTAGGGACGTATTTTACCGTCCTAAATGTTAATTCATGGACGCTCAACATTTGGCATTAGGGATGGATTTTTCCGTTCCAAAAGGTGTTCCCGGAAAAATATTCCCGCTCTCGCGCGGAGTATTAGGGATGGATAAACCATCCCTAATACTAATCAGATTCAGGCAACCCAATTAGGACGGTAAAAACCGTCCCAAAATGTAGTTTCAATTAATGAAAAAATGGGTATTAGGGACCATAAAAATCATCCCAAAATGTATTCTCAATTAATAGAAAATCGATATTAGGGACGGTTAGATGTATAAAAAATTATCATAAATAATTATATTATTATATGCTTTATGCTGTAATAATAAATGACATCTAATTTGCATTATAATGAAATCATCCAATCATAAACGCAATATATCAACTGCATTCATTGAAACGTGTATCCAATAACCATTTCTTCCATTAAATTACATTCAAGTCGAAATATTTAAATGAGTACAAAATCATACTAATTAATAAGATATACAATTGTAAAAAAACTATCATCCCTAAATTAAAAAGATAAATATAATTGTCACGCTTCAAAAACTTTTCTTAGTGTCACATATAGTAGACACACTAAAAAACAAGTATTTTGAACTTCTTGTGGATAACATGCAATAAATAAATAATCATTTTATCAAAATAATATTATAGTAAAATAAAATATCCAAATATATTAGTTAATCGTATCAATAACTTTTTACAATTTTTATAAAAATTTGACAGAGTCTCCTTTGCTTATACATGAAAAATAACCTGTTTAATCAACATAAAAGTCCGCACGACGATAAAAGAAATTAAAAATAAAAACCTCACATATCAACAACTCTTTACAATTTTTTAAAAAAATTGACAGGGTCTCCTTTTGTGTATTCATGAAAATGAACCTGTTTAATCGACACAAATGCGTGCACAGCTATAAAAAAAAAATTCATATCAATAACTCTTTACAATTTTTAAAAAAATTCGACAGAGTCTCCTTTGTTTGTACATGAAGACCAACATGTTTAATCAACACAAAAACCTGCACGACCAGGGAAAAAAAATTTAAACATCAATATTGCATATCAACAACAATATTAAATAAATAATCTATCTGGCGCAAACCATTGATTTTTTCCATGTGTTCGATGCGAATAAAGTATAACCATAAAATGTTATCCTACAAAAAATATGATACGCAAAACAAAAAAGATATCAGTAATCAAATAATGTTTAAATCTAAGTCAAACTGTTTTACGTTTTCACCCCATGACGCCATATTTTAGGCCTACGTCTAAATTTTGCAAAATTCTCACCGTATACTAAATCGGGAGTTTGGTGATTATGCGGTCGATTCGTATGAGTTACATTGGTCCCGTACGAGGTGCTTGTACCTCTTACTGGACCCTTTTGTGGCTGTTTTATGTTTTCGCCTCTTGACTACATGTTTTTTAGCATAAGTCTAACGATTGCAAATTCTCGTCGTATACTTAAATGGGGAGTCCGATGACTATTCCGTCAGTTCTTATGAGTTACATTGGTCCCATGCGAGGTGGCCGCACCTCTTATGGGACATTTTTGTAACTTTTTTTAAGTTTTCAGTCCTTGACACCATATTTTGGCCCTATTCTAAATTTTGCAAATTCACATCGTGTACTCAAACTGGGAGTCTAATGACTACGTGGTCAGTTCGTAAGAGTTACATTGGTCCTATGCGAGGTGCTCGTGCCTCTTATATGACCGTTTTATGGTTGTTTTATGTTTTCATCCTTTTACGAAATGTTTTTAAGTGTAAGTCTAACCGATTACAAATTCTCGTCGTATACTCAAATGGGGAGTCCGATGACTACGCTGTTTATTCGTACAAGTTACATTGGTCCCGTGCGAGGTGCCCTCACCTCTTATGGGACCGTTTTGTGACTATTTTAAGCTTTCACCCCTTAACGCTATGTTTTAGGCCCAAGTCTAAATTTTAGGCCTATGTCTAAATTTTACAAATTCTCACTGTATACTCTAACCGGGAGTCCGGTGACTACGCGATCTGTTCGAATGAGTTGTATTGGTCCCGTGCGAGTGGCTCGGGCCTCTTACGAGACCGTTTTATGGCTGTTTTATGTTTTCATCCCTTTACGCCATTTTATTAAGTCGTAGTCTAATGTTTTGCAAATTCTTATCGTATATTCAAACCGGGAGTCCAGTGAGTATGCGGTCGTTTTGTATAAGTTACATTGGTCTCGTGCGAGGTGACCATGCCTCTTACGGGACCATTTTGTTTTTGTTTTACGTTTTCACCCCTTGATGCCATATTTTAGGCCTAAGTCTAAATTTTGCAAATTCTCATCATATACTCAAATCGAGAGTCCAATGACTAAGCGATCGGTTTGTATGAGTTACATTAGTTTAGTGTGTGGTTCTCGTGCCTCTTACGGGACCGTTTTGTGGATGTTTTATGTTTTTACCCTCTGATGGGATCTTTTTAAGCGTAAGTCTAACCGATTACAAATTCTCATCGTATACTCAAATGGGTGTCCGGTGACTACGCTGTTAGTTCGTACGAGTTACATTGGCCCCGTACGAGGTGCCCACACCTCTTACGGGACCATTTTGTGACTGTTTTACATTTTCACCCCTTGTCACCATATTGTAGGCCTAAGTCTAAATTTTGCAAACTCTCGTTGTATACTCAAACTGGGAGTCTGTTGACTATACGATCAGTTCGGACGAGTTACATTGGTCCCATGCAAGGTGACTATGCCTCTTACGTGACCGTTTTATGACTATTTGACGTGTTCACCTCTTGACGCCATATTTTAGGCCTAAGTCTAAATTTTGCAAATTCTCGTCATATACTCAAACCAGGAGTTCGGTGATAATGCATTCAGTTCATAGGAGTTACATTAGTACCCTATGAGGTGCTCGTGCCTCTTACGGGAGCGTTTTGTGATTATTTTATGTTTTCACCCTTTGACAACATGTTTTTAAGCGTAAGTCTAACCGATTGCAAATTCTCATCGTATACTCAAACGGAGAGTCCGATGACTATGCCGTTGGTTCGTACGAGTTACATTATCCCGTGCGAGGTGCTCCCACCTCTTATCGAACCGTTTTGCGGTTGTTTTATGTTTTCACCCCTTGACGTAATATTTTAGGCCTAATTATGAATTTTGTAAGTTCTCGTCGTATGCTCATATCGGGAGGACAGTGTCTACGCAATCGGTGTTACGAATTATATTGGTCCCCTCGAGGTGCTCGTGTCTCTTATGGGGCCATTTTGAGGATGTTTTATGCTTTCACTCCTTGACGCTATGTTTTAGGCCCAAGTCTAAATTTTGGAAATTCTCATCGTATACTCAAACCGGAAGGCCGGTGACTACGCCGTCGGTTCGTACGAGTTACATTGGTCACGTCAGATGTGCCCGCACCTCTTATGGGACATTTTTGTGTTTTTTTACATTTTCACCCCCTGACGCCATATTTTAGGCCCCAGTCTAAATTTTGTAATTTCTCGTTGTATACTCAAACCGTTAGTCCAGTTACTACGTGGCCGGTTCGTAAGAGTTACATTGGTCCCGTTCGAGGTGCTCATGCCTCTTACATGACCATTTTTCTGGTTGTTTTATGTTTTCACCCTTTGACGACATGTTTTTAATCGTAAGTCTAACCGATTACAAATTCTCGTCGTATTGTCAAATGGGGATTTCGGTGACTACCCTGTCAGTTTTTACGAGTTACATTGGTCCCGTGCGAGGTGCCCGCACCTCTTACTAGACCGTTTTGTGACTGTTTTACGTTTTCACCCCTTGACGCCATGTTTTTAGTCCCAAGTCTAAATTTTAGGCACGTGTCTAAATTTTGCAAGTTCTCACCATATACTAATAGCAGGAATCCAGTGACTATGCGATCGATTCATACGAGTTACATTGATCCTGTGCGAGTTGCTTATGCCTCTTATGGGACCTTTTTATAGCTAATTTACGTCCTCACTCCTTGACTCCATATTTTTTGAAGTCATAGTCTAATTTTCTTACAAATTCTCGTCATATACTCAAACTGGGAGTCTGATGACTATGCTATCGGTTCATACAAGTTACACTGGTCTCGTACCAGGTGCCTGTGCCTCTTACATGAGCGTTTTGTGGTTATTTTACGTTTTCACCCCTTGATGCCATATTTTTGGCCTAAGTCTAAATTTTGGAAATTATCGTCGTATACTCAAATTGGGAGTCCGGTGATTATACGATCGATTCGTACGAGCTACATTGGTCCTGTTTTCGCTGTCCATGCCTCTTACAGGACCGTCTTGTGGATGTTTTATGTTTTCACCCTCTGATGGCATGTTTTTAAGCGTAAATCTAACCGATTAAAAATTCTCATCGTATACTAAAATGTGGAGTCCGGTGACTACGCCGTCAGTTCGTACGAGTTACATTGTCCCCATTCGAGGTACCCACACCTCTTACAGGACCGTTATGAGGTTGTTTTTACATTTTCACCCCTTGACGTCATATTTTAGGCATAAGTATGAATTTTACAAATTCTCGTCGTATACTAAAATGGGGAGGCTGGTGACTAAGCGGTCAGTTAGTACGAGTTATATTTGTCCCGTTGAGGTGTTCGTGTCTCCTATGAGACCGTTTTGTGGCTGTTTTGTGCTTTCACCCCTTGACGCCATGTTTTTAGGCCCAAGTCAAAATTTTGCAAATTCTCGTTGTATACTCAAATTGGGAGGTCGGTCATTACACCGTCGGTTCGTACGGGTTACATTGGCACTTTGATAGGTGCTTGCACCTCTGATTGGACATTTTTGTGGTTCTTTCACATTTTCACCCCTTGACGCCATAATATAGGCCACTGTCTAAATTTTATAAATTCTCGTCGTATACTTAAATTCGGAGTTCGGTGACTATGCGGTCGGTTTTTAAGAGTTAAATTAGTCCCATGCGAGGTGCTCGTGCCTCTAATAGGACCATTTTGTGGCTGTTTTATGTTTTCACCCTTTGACGACGTATTTTTAAGCGTAAGTCTAACATATTACAAATTCTCGTCGTATACTCAAACGGGGAGTCTGATGACTACACGATCGGTTCCTAAGAGTTACATTGGTCATGTGCGAGGAGCACGCACCTCTTGTGGGACCGTTTTGTGACTGTTGTACTCTTTCACCCTTTGACGCCATGTTTTTAGGCCCAAGTATAAATTTTAGGCATGTGTCTAAATTCTATAACTTCTCAGCATATACTCATGTCGGGAGACCGACGATTACGCAATCAGTTCATACGAGTTACATTGATCCCATGCGATTTGTTCGAGCCTCTTACGGGACCGTTTTATGACTAGTTTATGTTCCCTTGATGGCATATTTTAAGCCGTAGTATATTTTTTTTGCAAATTCTTGTCGTATACTCAAATCGGGAGTCCGGTGACTATGCGATCGGTTTGTACGAGTTACATTGGTCCCGTGTGCGGTGCTCATGCCTCTTACGGGGCCGTTTTGTGGATGTTTTATGTTTTAACCCTCTGATGACCTATTTTTAAGCATAAATCTAATGCATTACAAATTCTCATCGTATACTCAAATGGGGAGTTCGGTGAGTACGTCATTAGTTCGTATGAGTTACATCGGTCTCGTGAGAGGTTCCCACACCTCTTACGGGACCATTTTAATTTTTACCCATTGACGCCATATTTTATGACTAAGTATAAATTTTGCAAATTCTCGTCATCTACTCATACCGGGAGGCTTGTGACTACGTCGATGATTCTTACCAGTTATACTGGTCCCGTCGAGGTACTCGTTCCTGTTACGGGACTCTTTTTTTGGTTGTTTTACTCTTTTACCCCTTGACACCATGTTTTTAGGACCAAATCTGAATTTAGCAAATTCTCAAAGTATACTCAAATTGGGAGGTCGGTGACTACGCGATCGGTTTGTACGAGTTACATAGGTCCCACGCGAGGTGGTCGTACCTCTTACGGGACCGTTTTGTGGTTTTTTTACATTTTCACCCCTTGGCGCCTTATTTTTAAGCCCAAGTTTAATTGTTTTACAAATTTTCGTTGTATACTCAGACCGGGAGTCAGGTGACTATGTGGTCAATTTGTACGAGTTACATTGGTCCCGTGCCTGGTGCCCGTGCCTCTTACGGGACCATTTAATGGTTGTTTTACAATTTCACCCCTTGACGCCATATTTTAGGTCTAAGTCTAAATTTTGCCAATTATTGCCGTATACTCAAATCGGGAGTCCGGTGACAAAGCGATCGGTTCATAACAGTTACATTGGTACCATGCGAGGTGCTCGTAGCTCTTACGGTACTGTTTTGTGGATGTTTTATGTTTTCACCCTCTGGCGGCATGTTTTTAAGCGTAAATCTAGCCGATTAAAAATTCTCATCGTATACTCAAATGGGGAGTCCGGTGACTATGTCGTCAGTTCGTACGAGTTACACTAGCCCTATTCGAGGTACCCGTACCTCTTACAGGATCGTCATGCGATTGTTTTACATTTTCACCCCTTGACGCCATATTTTAGGCCTAAGTATGAATTTTACAAATTCTCGTCGTATACTAAAACGGGGAGGCCGGTGACTAAGCGGTCAGTTCGTACGAGTTATATTTGTCCCATTGAGGTGTTCGCGTCTCTTATGAGAGCATTTGGTGGTTGTTTTGTGCTTTCACCCCTTGACGCCATGTTTTTAGGTCCAAGTCAAAATTTTGTAAATTCTTGTTATACACTCAAATTGGGAGGTCGGTCATTACACCATCGGTTCGTACGAGTTACATTGGCACTGTGAGAGGTTCTTGCACCTCTGATGGGACATTTTTGTGGTCCTTTTACATTCTCACCCCTTGACGCCATATTATAAGCTCCTGACTAAATTTTATAAATTATCGTCGCATACTTAAATTCGGAGTTCGGTGACTATGCAATCGGTTTGTAAGTGTTGAATTAGTCCCATGCGAGGTGCTTGTGCCTCTAATAGGACCATTTGCTGGTTGTTTTATGTTTTCACCCTTTGACGACGTATTTTTAAGCGTAAGTCTAACAGATTACAAATTCTCGTCGTATACTCAAACGGGGAGTCTGGTGACTACACGATCGGTTCCGACGAGTTACATTGGTCCCGTGCGAGGTGCGCGCACCTCTTGTGGGACCGTTTTGTGACTGTTGTATGCTTTCACCCCTTGACGCTATGCTTTTAGGCCCAAGTCTAAATTTTAGGCCTGTGTCTAAATTCTGCAACTTCTCAGCATATACTCATGCCGGGAGTCCGGCGATTATGCAATCAGTTCGTACGAGTTATATTGATTCCATACGAGTTGTTCGACCTCTCATGGGACCGTTTTATGACTATTTTATGTTCCGTTGATGCCATATTTTTAAGCCCTAATATAATATTTTTTGCAAATTCTCATCATATACGCAAACTGTGAGTTAGATGACTACACGGTCGGCTCAAACAAGTTACATTTGTCCCGTGCAAGGTGCCCGTGCCTCTTATGGGACCGTTTGGTGGTGGTTTTATGTTTTCACCTCCTGACGCCATATTTTTGGCCTAAGTCTAAATTTTTCAAATTCTAGTCGTGTACTCAAATTGGGAGTCCGGTGACTATGCGATCGTTTTGTACGAGTTACATTGGTCCCGTGCGCGGAGCTCATGCCTCTTACGGGACCGTTTTATGGATGTTTTATGTTTTGACCCTCTGACGCCCTATTTTTAAGCGTAAATCTAACCGATTACAAATTCTCATCATATACTCAAATTGGGAGTCCGGTGAGTATATCGTTAGTTCGTAGGTGTTAAATCGGTCTCGTGCGAGTTTCCCTCACCTCTTACGGGACCATTTTAATTTTCACCCCTTGACGCCATATTTTAGGACTAAGTATAAATTTTGCAAATTCTCATCATCTACTCAAACCGAGAGGCTGGAAATTACGTGGATGATTCTTACCAGTTATACTGGTCCCGTCGAGGTACTCTGTTACGGGATTGTTTTTTGGCTGTTTTCCTCTTTTACCCCTTGACACCATGTTTTTAGGCCCGAATCTAAATTTAGCAAATTCTCAATGTATACTCAAATTGGGAGGTCGGTGACTGCGCGGTTGGTTCGTACGAGTTACATTGGTCCCACGCGAGGTGGTCGTACCTCTTATGGGACCGTTTTGTGCCTTTTTTACATTTTCACCCCTTGGCACCTTATTTTTAAGCTCAAGTTTAATTGTTTTACAAATTTTCATCGTATACTCAAATCGGGAGTCAGTGGACTACGTGGTCAATTTGTACGAGTTACATTGGTCCCGTGCCTGGTGCCCGTGCCTGTTACGGGACCATTTAATGGTTGTTTTACAATTTCACCATTTGACGCCATATTTTAGGCCTAAGTCTAAATTTTGCAAATTCTTGCCGTATACTCAAACCGGGAGTCCGGTGACAAAGCGATCGGTTCATAGCAGTTACATTGGTACCATGTGAGGTGCTCGTGGCTCTTACGGTACCGTTTTGTGGCTGTTTTATGTTTTCACCCTTTGACAGCATGTTTTTTAAGCGTAAGTCTAATCGATTACAAACTATCATCGTATGCTCAAACGGGGAGTCTCATTGACTATATCGTCTATTTGTACGAGTTACATTGGCCCCATTCGAGGTACCCGCACCTCTTACAGGACCGTCATGTGGTTGTTTTACATTTTCACCCCTTGACGTCATATTTTAGCCATAAGTATGAATTTTACAAATTCTCGTCGTATACTAAAACGGGGAGGTCGGTGACAAAGCGGTCAGTTCGTACGAGTTATATTTGTCCCGTTGAGGTGTTCATGTCTCTTATGAGACCGTCTTGTAGCTATTTTGTGCTTTCACCCCTTGACGCCATGTTTTTAGGCCGAAGTCAAAATTTTGTAAATTCTCGTGATATACTCAAATTGGGAGGTCGGTCGGTCATTACACCGTCGGTTCGTACGAGTTACATTGGCACTGTTAGAGGTGCTTGCACCTCCGATGGGACATTTTTGTGGTTCTTGTACATTTTCACCCCTTGACGCCATATTATAGGCCCTTGTCTAAATTTTATAAATTCTCGTCGTATACTTAAATTCGGAGTTCGGTGACTATGCGGTCGGTTTGTAAGAGTTACATTAATCCCATGCGAGGTGCTCGTGCCTCTAATAGGACCATTTTGTGGTTTCTTTGTGTTTTCACCCTTTGACGACGTATTTTTAAGCGTAAGACTAACAAATTACAAAATCTCGTCGTATACTCAAACGGGGAGTCTGGTGACTACACGATCGGCTCCTATGAGTTATATTGGTCCCGTGCGAGGTGCGCGCACCTCTTGTGGGACCATTTTGTGATTATGTTACGCTTTCACCCCTTGACGCTATGTTTTTAGGCCCATGTCTAAATTTTAGGCATGTGTCTAAATTCTGCAACTTCTCAGCATATGCTCATGCCGGGAGTCTGGCGATTACGCAATCAGTTCGTACGAGTTACATTGATCCCATGCGAGTTGTTCGGGCCTCTTACGGGACCGTTTTATGACTATTTTATGTGCCCTTGATGCCATATTTTTAAGCCCTTGTATAATTTTTTTGCCAATTCTCGTCATATACTCAAATTGGGAGATATGTGACTACACGGTCAGCTCATTCAAGTTACATTGGTCCCGTGGAAGGTGCCCGTGCCTCTTACGGAACCGTTCTGTGGTTGTTTTATGTTTTCACCCCCTGACGCCATATTTTAGGCCTAAGTCTAAATTTTGCAAATTCTCGTCGCATACTCAAATCGGGAGTCCGATGACTATGCAATCGGTTTGTTCGAGTTACATTGGTTCCGTGCACGGTACTCATGACTCTTACGGAACCGTTTTAAGGATGTTATATATTTTCACCCTCTGACGGCCTATTTTTAAGCGTAAATCTAACCGATTTCAAATTCTCATCGTATACTCAAATGGGGAGTTCGGTGAGTACGCCGTTAGTTAATATGAGTTACATCGGTCTCGTGCGAGGTTCCCACACCTCTTACGGGACCATTTTACATTTTTACCCCTTGATGCCATATTTTAGGAATAGGTATAAATTTTGCAAATTCTCATCATCTACTCAAACCGGGAGGCTGGTAATTACGTGGATGATTCTTACCAGTTATACTGGTTCCGTCGAGGTACTCTGTTACGGGAATATTGTTGTGTCATATTTGAATTTGGATTTTTTTCAACTATTGAATATTATTAAGGGATCTTAAGTATTTAGTCTCATTTTAAAGACTCATTTGTAGCCACTCCCATGCTTCTATTTTTTTAGTTGTTGGTCTTATTGTAACAACTATGTGACAAGTGGCATTCTCTACGAAAAGGAAGATGGATGGTTACATAGAGGTTATGAGCGATTTTGGGTGGTTATGGGACTTTGACAATGTGACTAAAGCCAAAAAAACTAAACTAGGGTTTGCTTGTGCCGTTGTCACATTGATAAATTTGTTCTTGTGTGGAATTTTAAAATATATATTGCAATTTAGGGTGGCTCATATATTGAAACAAATTGAATAAAAGGGTTCACAAATATTTGAATTGAACAAAAAAGTTAAATGGATATTCTTTCCTTTTAACTTGACCACCAATATAGTTGTAATATATTTGTTTTCATATTTAATTTAGGCTTAAGACAATTTTTAATGCACTCAGACTTAAGTCAATTATGCCGATGGAACAATTAAAATATATATAAATATTTACCAAATGTTGAATTTAAATTTCCCAGCTATAATATGGAATTGATAATGATTAAGTTTGATAAATAATATTTTGGTCTTTCTTCATCTCAAGAATTATAAAATTAATATTAAAATATTAACAATGATAAGTTATAATTTATTAATTCAAAGTAATTAATCATGTTTATTTTTATCAATAATAAATCACTCAATTCACTTGTGATCATTCACAAAAGGATTTTATACACGGATCATGTGAATGAACCAAGATTTTTTTAACCAAATGTGATCCTGCCATTTAAGACCTAGATTATTAATGAGATACGCAATCAAAAACTCTATCAACTTTACATTCCCATGATCTCAAGTAACATAAACTAATCATCAAATATAAAATGTCAATCAAAACAATTCTTTTTCTAATATAGAAACTCGAACTTAGGGAGCCTAGATAGGAGTGAAGATTTTTTAAAAAAGATAAGCGATAGAGAGGAGTTATAAGTTGTCCTCAAAGCTTCTAATGAAGCACAATGTAGACATAGGTTGTCAGAATGCCTTATAGATGGCACGCCCTAACTCACAAAAAAACTCTATCTCATACTCAACGAAAACTATGAAAGTCCCCAAAGCAAAATACTTTAATCTCATAATTACTTAAAACTCAATTAAAGGGAAACCAAAAAGTATATAGATAGTTAAACCGCAATATTGTACAAATTTCAAGGCAAGATAAAGAGACATGGTGGTAAACATGACAAAATGGTCTTAGCTTCCAAATATATAATAATTTAGAAACATCAACCATGAAATCTATACAAGTGATAATTAGATTTCAGCCAATGATGTAAGGTTAAACGGTCCCCTAAGTCACTTCCCATGTCAAAGCCACCGACTTAATGATCACAGGCAACCAAGAATACTCAATACCCTCTTTAGGAAACAACATAGACCAACACCAGTAAAGGGCAAGGGCGGATCCAGGGGTGGGCCCACCAGGGCTGAAGTCCATCCCTCCCAAATTGAAAATAAAAATCTATTAGGGTTAAAAGTTGCTATTTGAACTTAAATGTTATTGAAAAATGACCCCAAAATTTATAAGGGTAAAAAATTGCTGGAAACTAAAAAATAATATAGATAAATTAAATAGATACAAAAACTTTATAAATTTCTCCTCTTGGGAAATCGCCTTCAACCCCGGACATTGGTCGGAACTTCGGCCTCATTGACAAAAATTCTCGAGCCGTTACTAATTTTAGCCCACCCCTTAGAGGAATCCTAGCTCCGCCCTTGGTAAAGGGTCATTTGATCATAGCTCCTAAATGGGTTAAACATCCCCCTCGGTCACTTCCCACTTTAGAGCATCGAGAAAATAACCCATACAAGTAGCCCGTAAGTGTTATACAATGATTTGGGGACCAAAGACACCAAACAAAGAACCAAAGGGAGTGACAACTAAAATACAAGGAAACTTTGGTTCTTAGTCAATGGACATGGGGTTAAACTGTAGGCCCACATAGTCACCACCCCTACCAAATACACCAAGTAAAAGACCACATGCAAAGTCCCATGAACCCAAAGGACACCCCAAAACAAATCCACAAACAAGCAATAAAATCAACTATTAAAAAAGAAAACCACATAAGTTAACCCTTTAAATTTAAGTTATGGACTTACATATTAAAATCCAAACTTGGTGAAAAAACGTAGCCAACAAGAAGAATGAATCACACTAAGCATGCCACCTACATAAATCAAAACAAAGATTACGTTATAACCCCAATATTTGAATTATTCTTTATTGACACCATTTTATTAACACCACGTTGTGTCTTTAATGCATTGGTTGATGTCTGAGTTAGTCATAATTAATATAATTTGACTGACCCGTATATTAAACACACATTAGGGTGTCAGTAACATGTTGTCAATAAAGGTGTCCCCATAAAATTATTCACTATACAATATTTAAATGGAAATAGTAAAGAAAAAATTATAAAATAAACCCCCAATATATATAATTTATATTCAAAGTAAATAATACTTTTTCACTATTTTAAAAAAATGATGTGCAAACTTAGTGTGCATAGGAGTCTGTTGTGACACCCCAACTAATAAAATACCGGGTAGCTACTCCTTTATTAAATTAATACAAAATGACAAGTTGGTTCAGTTAATAGCATCACTGTCGAAAACATTTTTAATAATTACTAACCACCTAGTATTTAAAAAGTAAGTTGCCAATTTTAAATTAAATCTGATATACATGTAACATGTGAAGAATAAAAGAATAACATAACCATACACAATAAAGTCCCAATAGTGTAATCAACAAATAATAAAGAGTCTGGAGGTAATACTCCTCACAACAATCCCACAACTAAATAAAAATAAAACAAGTCTGAATCCTGAATTAATTACAACCCATAATCTGAATAACTGAAATGTAAAATGTCTAAAGGAAATGGTCGACATGCCCTACAAATGATGAAACTGAATATGGAGTCAATACTAGAAAAGGAAGCGTCTACTGTTAAGGCTCTATAACTTTCACAACAGCTACAGCTCGTCACCTGAATAGAATTCCTATGCACGGTGTCCTTGTGGCTGGGCACCTAAAAAGGTTTTTACCAAAATAGATTTGAAAGCAAACGGGTCAGAGCCCGAAAGTGGAGAGTATTTTAAAAACAGCAAGTGCTTTAATAACATTAAAACAATGAATGCAAAATACATGTTAGGACGTGCTCTCACGTGAAATACTCACCTCTCGACTAATTGTGCACTCCTAACGTACCGTACCCATACACGTGATTCTCATACCTATCTAGACCAAAATAACTTCTAACATTTCTAATCGATTCGTACTATAAGTTCCAACGTTACCAATTACATAGAGAGTGTTACTTAAATTCTCGAATTCCCAATTATTAGCAATACAAATTTACTGGAGGTTATCCCCTTATTTATCTTCTCAATGTGTTACCATAATCATTCTCACAATATAAACATGACAAGTTCTTTTCCTTTAACCGTATATTATTCTCAACATAAACATACAATATTAGCACCCCGAGACTAAGCTGCGGTGCACACATACTCTTCTATCCATCCCGGTACATCACGTACATAAGGATCACGCATTCCGAATATCTCAGGAATCGTTCTCAGATAACAATAATCACAAACAATGGAGGCGAACACAGTCACATCACATGGGTCACGTACATACCTACGCTCCCATGATCAGCAGACTTATTAACTTCCCAATAAGTCCTTCTCTGACCTATGTCCTCGAGGTACCAATCTAAATCCCCCCCGTAGGCACACAAAGATTAGATGGCCCTAAGCGAACGCAAACCTCCCGTGATAGCAAGTATGGTAGGTATGTCATACACATAAAATCATATATACTAAGCATACACACATCTTAGTAATTACCATAATTTATTAGTGGTATACTTCTTATTCTCATACCAACTTTTAATGTCACAAAAAAATCATATGTCCGGTTGATATGTATTTAAGTCATTAATTATTCTCACCACGTGACTAGTCCCTCGCGTCCTAATCCACGAATATTATTTAGTTCCAATCACACTCCTATATTTTACTCCTCAATATATCCCAAATCTCCCAACTATACCAATTAGTTAACATGGGAAAGTTATCTCTACATTTAAACAAGGCTACGGGACACTAGAAATCAAATCAGGCCAAAAAGGCCAATCTGTCAACTCGTTAGAAGTCTCGTTCGAACGAGGTCGTTCGAACGAGAGTTCGTTCGAACGAAGTGGGCATCTAACGAGATCTCATTCGAACGAAAGGCATCGAATGAACATCCAACTCGTTAGAAGGAAAACTGTCAGCTCGTTAGAAGTTCGTTCGAACGAGCTCGTTAGAAGCTCATTCGAACGAGCTCGTTCGAACGACCTGGGCAGGTCTTCTAACGAGGTGACAGTTCCGAGCCCAGAATTTTCCTATCACGTTTTTTTCTCAATTTTCTTCACCTTTAATCTCATCTAAAAGTCATCCCAATAGTATTTTAATGTCTCTAATCATCACTAAACATTCGTAGGTCATAATATAACATTTATATGGGGCCAAATCTTCCTAAACATCATCTAGTTATCATAACTCCCCACTTTTCCCCAAATCTTATGAACAGGAACCCTAGAAATTTAAAGTCATCAATTTCCATAAATAAATCCGTTTTTGTAACATAAAAAGTAGTAATTCTTTTAGTCTAATCACCCAATAACAATTCTACATGCAAACCTATATCAAAATCTGAATTTATAACTCCAATTTCATGGGTTTTTATAAATCTCCCAATTCAATACAAATATATCAATTTTCTAAGCATGGAAGAAGCATTCGCTTGAAATTAACGAAATTAAACCACTTGTCTTGGATTATTATCTGAATTTGGTATAGAATGATGAAGGTTGCACTTTCTCTTTTTCTCCCAAGGTTGAAGGTTGAAGATGGAGGTTGTGTTTTCTCTTTGGAACTTTTCCTAACTTCCTCCTCTAACTCCCGTTGCCCTCTAATCACTTAATTGCTGGTAATGGGTTAGTGGGTTATTAAATTCCCTATTTTTAATTCCCAAAATTCGTTGGTCATAAATCCCCAATTTTCAAAATTACCAAAATACCCTTTTAAGTTCCCGGTATGGCCCAATAATGCCCCGGGACCCAAACTAAACCCCCAGCTAGTGTTTTCTGACTATTTCGACCCTTCCGGACACGTTGGCGCACTCAAAATGACCATATGGTTGCTAAAAATAAAATTCACTTTTTAATTAAAATAATTACATTCCTGACGCGACTGTCACGCGCGTCCCAACAAAATTTTTCAAATTGCCGTATTTCAAACTCGCGACAATTTCAATGTTTTCAATATTCATATAATGTCATATGCACACATTATAATCAAATACCAACTCACATCTCGTTAGTATTTTATTCGGATTAATTCTCAATTAATTCACTTTTAATTTAATTAATCCCATAAATAAATATCTATAAAAGTACGGGGTATTACATACTTCCCCCTAATAACAGAATTTTGTCCCGAAATTCGGAACTAGAAAGTACCTGGTAAAAACAACTCTGGATAACGTTCCCGCATCTCATCCTCGCGCTCCCATGTGGACTCCTCGACATTATGATGTCGCCACTGCACACGTACTAACGGGACTATCTTTGACCGCAGTTTCTGCTCACTTGGGTCCAAAATAGCAATCGGCTCCTCCTTGTAGGAGCTATCAGGCTGGAGATCGATGTCCTCCAAAGCAATGTGAGTATGAGCCAAATCGTCTCTAAGATATTTCCTTAGCGAGGAAATATGAAACACATCATGAATCCTGTGCAAATGCTCCGGTAACCCAAGTCTATATGCAACAGAACCAATCCACTCGATGATAGGAAATGGCCCCACATATCTCGGTGCCAACTTCCCCTTCTTCCCAAATCGCATAATCCCCTTCATAGGAGATACTCTGAGTAAAACCTGGTCCCCCACTTGGAACTCCTTGAAGAACCTCTTCGCATCAGCATAGCTCTTCTGCCGATCCTGAGCTACCCGAATGCGACTCCGTATCATTTCTATCCTCGTCGAAGTATCCTGAATCACTTCCGACCCAAGTAGTTTGTTTTCCCCCACCTCCAACCAACATGCTGGGGAACGACAAGGTCTACCATACAACGCCTCAAATGGAGCCATGCCAATGGTGAACTGGTAGGAGTTGTTGTAAGCAAACTCCACCAGTGGAAGATACTGCTCCCATCCACCCCCAAAATCAATGATGCACATACGCAACATTTCCTCCAACATCTGGTTTGTACGCTCGGTTTGCCCATCGATCTGTGGGTGATATGCCGTACTCAACCGCAATTCCGTGCCCATGTCCTCCTGAAAACTCTCCCAAAACCGTGAAACAAATATCTTGTCTCTGTCAGACATGATATTTAGGGGCACACCGTGAAGTCTTACTATCTTTGAAATAAAAAGCCGAGCATATTATCCCGTAGTGTAGTCCGTCCTTACGGGTAGAAAATGAGCGACTTTGGTCAACCTGTCCACAATTACCCAAATGGAGTCGTGACCCCTCTGTGACATAGGCAACCCCGTGATAAAGTCCATGGAGATGCTCTCCCACATCCACATTGGGACCTCTAATGGTTGTAGAAGTCCTGCCGGTCTCTGATGATCCACTTTTACCAGCTGACAAGTGGCGCATTTAGAAACAAACACGGCGATGTCTCTCTTCATCCCACTCCACCAATACTGACATCTCATATCTTGGTACATTTTGTCCCCACCGGGATGTACCGCGAACTGTGAACCGTACGACTCTTCCATCACCTCGTATCGCAATTCCTCCCCTTTCGGAACTACCAGTCTCCCATTGAAGAGTAATCCCCCGTCTGAGCTAACGGTATAGGACTCGGCTCCCTCTGCTAGTAATCGAACTATTTGCTCCTGACAGAATGAGTCATTTTCCTGTGCCTTTACCACTCTCGTGACAATCTGCGGTGTAACAGTCATCACAGACATGAATGATCGGGCCACTGCATCCTGGTGTCCCAACTCCTTCCACTTAGCCTTCCATACCTCGACCACCTCATCTACTGGCCTACGGTTCAACGCGTCTGCTACCACGTTAGCCTTCCCCGGGTGATATTGGATATCAAACTGATAATCCTTCACAAACTCAAGCCACCTCCGTTGCCGCATATTCAACTCCTTCTGCGTGAATAGGTACTGTAGGGACTTGTGGTCCGTGAACAATCGAAATTTCTCCCCAAGAAGATAATGTCTCCAAATCCGAAGGGCAAATACAACTGTCACTAATGGGTGGGGTAATTCTTCTTGTGAGGCTTAAGCTTACGGGAAGCATAAGCTATGGCCTGACTCTCCTGCTGCAGTACACCTCCAAGTCCTTGTAAGGACGCATTGGTGTAAACAAGATAATCAACTCCCGATCTCGGCAATGCTAACACAGGTGCTGAGGTTAACTTGTCCTTCAACTCATCGAATGCCAACTGACAGGCATCACTCCAAATGAATGGCACACCTTTACGAGTCAGATGTGTCAAAGGACCCACTATTTTTGAGAAACCCCGAATAAACCTCCTGTAGTATCCTGCTAGGCCCAAGAAACTACGGATCTCAGTCGGTGTCGTGGGCTATCCCCACTCTCTCACCGCGGATACCTTCCCCGGATCAACAGATATCCCCCGGTCGGAAATAATATGCCCCAAAAACTGAACCTCCTTCAACCAAAACCCGCACTTCTCATACTTTGCATACAACTCATTCTGACATAGCGTCTGCAAAACCTGCCTCAAATGCTCGGCGTGCTCCTCCTCTGTCTGGGAGTAAACCAGAATGTCATCGATGAAGACAATGACGAACTGATCTAGGAACTCTCTGAACACCCTATTCATTAAGTCCATAAACACGGCTGGAGCATTGGTGAAGCCAAAAGGCATAACCCGAAACTCATAGGAACCATATCTCGTTAAGAAAGCAGTCTTTGAGATGTCCACTTCCCTGATACGCAACTGATGATAACCAGATCGCAAATCAATCTTTGAGAAGAAAGAAGCTCCTCTCAGCTGGTCGAATAAGTCATCGATTCGGGGCAACGTATACTTATTCCGTATCGTGACCTTATTCAACTCCCGATAATCCACACACAATCTCAACGATCCATCCTTCTTCTTTACGAATAATACAGGCGCACCCCACGGTGAAGTACTCCTCCGGATAAACCCCTGACCCAACAACTGCTCAATCTGATCCCATAACTCTCTCATCTCAACTGGAGCCATACGGTAAGGTGCGCGGGCAATAGGCCGAGTGCCCGGCGTCAAATCGATCACAAAATCTATCTCTCTACTCGGAGGTAATCCAGGTATATCCTGAAATACGTCGACAAACTCTCGAACAACCGGAATTGAATCAAGTGGTATCACCACTTACTTAGAGGTCTCCTCCTCTATATAGTACAAGTGAGTGGACGATCCTCCCTCGGGACGAGGCATCACCACTAAAAACATCTCCTGCCCGGGAATGGCAAAGATAATACTCCTATTAAAACAGTCAATCATTGCTCGGTATGCAACTAGCCAATCCATACCAATAATGGCATCATATTCGATCATCTCTAACACTAACATATCTGCGGGTAATGTAAACCTCTCGATCTCTATACCCACGCCTCTACATACAAGTGAAATCACGGAACCCCTACTCAACGGTGAATCTACACAAGTAACCGTGCTCTCGGCGATGTCTAACAACCCAATGGTGCATGCAAATCTCATAGAAATGAAACAATGTGTAGCCCCCGTGTCAAATAAAATACACCCCATAGTCCCCTGAATAGAGAACATTCCCTCAATGGCCGGTGGATCCTGTGGGGCTGCGGCATGCTGAAGCTGATACACTCTCCCATACTGAAGATGTCCCTGCTGAACTTGGACCGCTGGAATGGGTGGTAGTGCTGCCATCTGTGGTGGTGCTGGGAGGGAGGCGGGAAACATAGGTCTCTGCGGCTCCTGGCGAGCACCCTGCTGCTGCTGCGGGGCCCTGACCCTATCAGGACAATCCTGGCGTTTATGGCCAGTTTTTCCACAAACATAACACTTCCCCGGGAAGTTTCCCCCTCACTGTCCCTGCTGCCCTTGGCCCTGGTGGCCGTTACCATTCCTCCCCTGGCCATGTTGGCCCTGCTGAATCTGCTGCTGCTGACCATTTTGACCCTGCTGCCCCTGATGGCCCTGCCTGAAACCTCCCTGTTCACTCCTAAAACCTCCAGATCTGAATCTCTTATGATCCCCCTACTGGGAACCCTAGTCACCCTACCTCTGTCCCTGAGAAGATTGTGCCCCACTGGCACTGTTTCCCCCAGTCCTGCCCTGATGGCTGGACTCTCCTGATCTCTTGCTCTCAGCCATGTGAAAGCGGTGATCCTGGCAGTGTAGTAGTGCAGCATTAACCATATCAGAATAAGTGGCTAACGAGAGATTCCCCAACAAATGCTGACGGATCCTCCAAGTCAATCCATCTGTAAACTTCTGAATCTTTTTCTCTTTTGTCGGTATCTCATCCGGAACAATATTCAGTAGATTGGTGAATTCGGCCTCATACTCGGCCACAGTCCTTCCCTCCTGTCTGAGATTCATTAACTTCCTTCTCATTTTCGTGTGAACAGCTGACGGAAAATACTTGCGGTCGAACTGTATCGTGAGAGTATCTCTCTCCTCCATAGTGGTAATAGACTCCCACCACTGCAATGCAGACCCCACTAGCTTGAAAGTAGCTAGTACCTGCTTCTGAACATCGGTGCACTCATACATCCTCAAGTGCCTCTGAATGTCTTTCCTCCACTGACTTGAAACCACAACATCGGAGCTACCTGCGAACTCCGGAGGGTGTGCTTTCTGAAAAGCATCACGTACGCGTTCCCAAGCAGACGGGAATGCATGTGCCTGAACTGGCGCGGCTACTGGCGCCTGGGGTGGTGCCTGCTGTACAACTGCTAGAGCGGCATTCACCGCTTGGGCTACAATAGCTGCAACCTCGGCGGCATTCAGGGTGCCCTGTACTGGTGCTGGCTGGGGCTCTGCCTGTGCATTCCTAGGAACCCGTGGTGCACGTCGTGGAGGCATCTGAAAAAAGAGTAAAGTCTATAAGTTTGCAGTTATAAACTTAAAATAGCTGAAGGGAGAAACATACATAAAGGAATACAACAATCCTAAAATATAGGGCTCTACATCAAAGAAAGCTCAGCGGAAACATAATAAGCCGTACAGATCCTAAAGGACACTAGAACCTGATGCTCTGATACCACCTGTGACACCCCGACTAAGTAAATACCGGGTATCAACTCCTTTATTAAATTAATACAAATGCCAAGTTGGTTCAGTTAATAGCATCACAGTCGAAAACATTTTTAATAATTACTAACCACCTAGTATTTAAAAAGTAAGTTGCCAATTTTAAATTAAATGTGATATACATGTAACATGTGAAGAATAAAAGAATAACATAACCATACACAATAAAGTCCCAATAGTGTAATCAACAAATAATAAAGAGTCTGGAGGTAATACTCCTCACAACAATCCCACAACTAAATAAAAATAAAACAAGTCTGAATCCTGAATTAATTACAACCCATAATCTGAATAACTGAAATGTAAAATGTCTAAAGGAAATGGTCGACATGCCCTACAAATGATGAAACTGAATATGGAGTCAATACTAGAAAAGTAAGCGTCTACTGTCAAGGCTCTGTAACTTCCACAACAGCTACAGTTCGTCACCTGAATAGAATTCCTATGCACGGTGTCCTTGTGGCTGGGCACCTAAAAAGGTTTTTACCAAAATAGATTTGAAAGCAAACGGGTCAGAGCCCAAAAGTGGAGAGTATTTTAAAAACAGCAAGTGCTTTAATAACATTAAAACAATGAATGAAAAATACATGTTAGGACGTGCTCTCACGTGAAATACTCACCTCTCGACTAATTGTGCACTCCTAACGTACCGTACCCATACACGTGATTCTCATACCTATCTAGACCAAAATAACTTCTAACATTTCTACTCGATTCGTACTATAAGTTCCAACGTTACCAATTACATAGAGAGCGTTACTTAAATTCTCAAATTCCCAATTATTAGCAATACAAATTTACTGGAGGTTATCCCCTTATTTATCTTCTTAATGCGTTACCATAATCATTCTCACAATATAAACATGACAAGTTCTTTTCCTTTAACCGTATATTATTCTCAACATAAATATACAATATTAGCACCCCGAGACTAAGCTGCGGTGCACACATACTCTTCTATCCATCCCGGTACATCACGTACATAAGGATCATGCATTCCGAATCTCTCAGGAATCGTTCTCAGATAACAACAATCATAAACAATGGAGGCGAACACAGTCACATTACATGGGTCACGCACATACCTACACTCCCATGATCAGCAGACTTATTAACTTCCCAATAAGTCCTTCTCTGACCTATGTCCTCGAGGTACCAATCTAAATCCCCCCCGTAGGCACACAAAGATTAGATGGCCCTAAGCGAACGCAAACCTCCCGTGATAGAAAGTATGGTAGGTATGTCATACACATAAAATCATATATACTAAGCATGCACACATCTTAGTAATTACCATAATTTATTAGTGGTATACTTCTTATTCTCATACCAACTTTTAATGTCACAAAAAAATCATATGTCCGGTTGATATGTATTTAAGTCATTAATTATTCTCACCACGTGACTAGTCCCTCGCGTCCTAATCCACGAATATTATTTAGTTCCAATCACACTCCTATATTTTACTCCTCAATATATCCCAAATCTCCCAACTATACCAATTAGTTAACATGGGAAAGTTATCTCTACATTTAAACAAGGATACGGGACACTAGAAATCAAATCAGGCCAAAAAGGCCAATCTGTCAACTCGTTAGAAGTCTCGTTCGAACGAGGTCGTTCGAACGAGAGTTCGTTCGAACGAAGTGGGCATCTAACGAGATCTCGTTCGAATGAAAGGCATCGAATGAACATCCAACTCATTAGAAGGCAAACTGTCAGCTCGTTAGAAGCGCGTTCGAACGAGCTCGTTCGAACGACCTGGGCAGGTCTTCTAACGAGGTGACAGTTCCGAGCCCAGAATTTTCCTATCACATTTTTTTCTCAATTTTCTTCACCTTTAATCTCATCTAAAAGTCGTCCCAACAGTATTTTAATGTCTCTAATCATCACTAAACATTCGTAGGTCATAATATAACATTTATATGGGGCCAAATCTTCATAAACATCATCTAATTATCATAACTCCCCACTTTTCCCCAAATCTTATGAACATGAACCCTAGAAATTTAAAGTCATCAATTTCCATAAATAAATCCGTTTTTGTAACATAAAAAGTAGTAATTCTTTTAGTCTAATCACCCAATAACAATTCTACATGCAAACCTATATCAAAATCTGAATTTATAACTCCAATTTCATGGGTTTTTATAAATCTCCCAATACAATACAAATATATCAATTTTCTAAGCATGGAAGAAGCATTCGCTTGAAATTAACGAAATTAAACCACTTTCCTTGGATTATTATCTGAATTTGGTATAGAATGATGAAGGTTGCACTCTCTCTTTTTCTCCCAAGGTTGAAGGTTGAAGATGGAGGTTGTGTTTTCTCTTTGGAATTTTTCCTAACTTCCTCCTCTAACTCCCGTTGCCCTCTAATCACTTAATTACTGGTAATGGGTTAGTGGGTTATTAAATTCCCTATTTTTAATTCCCAAAATTCGTTGGTCATAAATCCCCAATTTTCAAAATTACCAAAATATCCTTTTAAGTTGCTGGTATGGCCCAATAATGCCCCGGGACCCAAACTAAACCCCCGGCTAGTGTTTTCTGACTATTTCGACCCTTCCGGACACGTTGGCGCACTCAAAATGACCATATGGTTGATAAAAATAAAATTCACTTTTTAATTAAAATAATTACATTCCTGACGCGACTCTCACGCGCGTCCCAACAAAATTTTCCAAATTGCCGTATTTCAAACTCGCGACAATTTCAATGTTTTCAATATTCATATAATGTCATATGCACACATTATAATCAAATACCAACTCACATCTCGTTAGTATTTTATCCGGATTTATTCTCAATTTATTCACTTTTAATTTAATTAATCCCATAAATAAATATCTATAAAAGTACGGGGTATTACATCTGTCTCAAGAAAACCACCTACCGCAAGTTTGGACACCAACCAATTGATAGTCTTCAAAGGCTGCTCAAGATAGTCATTAATGGTAGCCACCAACCATTATTGGTCACAAATGGTTGCCCACCAAACCATATGGTTGTACATGCCAAACATGGGGAATAAACCCAAAGATTGCAAATCTGCCAATATTTCAACAAACTCCACCTTAACAAATATTTTACAAGTCATTCTTTCAAACTTTTGCCAACCAAAATCTACAAATCTCCACCTTAGAGATATTACCAAAAACGAATCTTCCATAAAGCCCTCATAAAGTGAAGGATATTATCAAAATACACGATCGAAACCACCAAACACTAATGAAGATTTCTGACTAGGTTTGAGGCCTCCTCAAATCTAACCCTCGGCTTACCCTTCAACCGATTCATATCTTGCACAACTATAAGAACGCCTCCACCATCTCTATCAAACCCACATCTAGCAACCACTACAAACTTCCCTCTAATCACCAATTGGTAACTAAAAGTCATCTTCTCCCTCTGTTGGAGAATAGTACGTCCTTGACTTTCTCCCACATCATTACCAAGACCAGCTGCTTGCCTTCCACGCATATTAATAGAACTTGAATGGACTATCATATTTCCATCAATATTATTACAAGTCAATCCTATGTCTGTCCTCATAGGTCTGCCTCCCTTTAAGGCTGCTACAATTTTGGTAGCCACCTCAAAATGGATTTCACTCTCCCAGATTATTGTGTAGACTCCTCACAACTCGAATGAGAGTAAATATCATCAGTCTTCCTAAAATGTAAGCATCTCTTGCCTACTCCTCCGTTGCCAAGATTCAAATTCTAACTTTCACTCACCATAATGGAAGGCCTCACAAAATATTCGCCTATTACCTTATTCCCTTGAAAAACATACAAGTTCTTCATATTGGTGCCCCTATACACCACAAAAGAACCTATCACGACCCTCATACCTCCACTTGAAGTTACCACCTTATAGCCCATTGAGTTTAGTACACCCATCGACATAAGGTTCACCCAAATACTCGGAACATGTCACACACCACACAAATTTCTCACCAAAAGATCATATGTCTCGATTTTGATTGAAACAATTCCCAAAATTTTGAAGGCACTCGCATCGGCCATCAAAATATATCCAAATTTTACCTCTTTGTAGGACGAGAAAGAATCCATATTAGGACACATATGAATTGAACAACAAGATTCAAGAGCCCAAACGTAATTAAATGACTCACCAAATTAGGTTTCCATGAGATCATAATCGTCATCCTCCGAATCACTTGCATCCACCACTACTGCGGTTGCAGCATGAACCTTCTCTTTGCCTTTCCCATTCTTGCCTTTAAGTTTGGGATAAGAGACAACGATGTGCCCAACCTCGTGACAATAGTAACACTCTTAGTCATCGTGTCCCTTTGACTTGTACCTTAAGCTCTTAGAACATCATTGCTCTAGTATTCCTCTAACAACTAGGCTCGTGGCATCACTGTCAACCTATTACACTTTCCTCCTATCTTTGTTAGAGAGAAGTGTTGATGTGACCTCATCCAAAATAATACTCTTCTTCTCGTACATCATCGTAGTCACAAAATGATCGTACCTCTCAGTAAGAGAAGCCAACAAGACCACAACCTTGTCCCCCTCCTCCTCCATTTTCACCTCCATGTTTAATAGTTTCGAGATAAGCCTATTAAACTGATTTAGGTGGTCTTGTAATGAAGTAATCAGACCCATACTACATATCGGTAGAATTTCTATTTGAGATTAATACGATTTGTCAAAGACTTCTCTAAATAAATATTCTTAAGATTTACCCAAATCACCTAAGCGGAAGTCTCTGTCATAACGTTATGTTTAATCTCCTTAGACAAACACAACCGAATCATGAAACAAGCCTCCCTATCTATCTTCTTCCACTCGTCATCCTTCATTGTGTCGGGTTTTCCTTCTAAAGCAAAGATCAAGCCTTCTTGACAAGGGTGTCCGTCACCTCCACTTGACAAAGACTAAAATTGTTCCTCCGATCAAATTTCTCTACATCATACCTCATCTTAGATGCCATAATAGAAATTATTTAATAAAAATTCTTGCTATGAATAGTAAATGTACGTATGAACAATACGGTACGCATATCATATGTATGAATAGTACCACACGAATAAAATACGTATGAAAATTTGTCTACCAAAATCCAAAACACTTAGATTTGGGACCTAGGCTCTGATACCAATTTGTTGTGCGGAAGTGTGTCAACAAATGATATTAACTGTAACTGTGATCCAAAAATAAAGTAGCACACAGGAAATAAATATGGAAGAACACACACAATGGAAGAACACACACAATAGAAGACACAATATTTACGTGGTTCACCAATTTGGCTACGTCCACAGGCGATCCGTGACACTAATAAAAGAAGATTACAGATGGAAGGACAATATGTTCCTTCCTCACACACTAATAATGTCTTTACTCACAGGTAAAATAACCTTGTCACAAATATTAAAAGATATGGAAATATTAATTTCCTCACAAAAAGGCTCCTAAATTCTGCCCAAAATCCTCAATAGAAAATACCCAAAATTGGTAACCAAAATAACCAATTTTACACAAAATGAGTGAATCCTTAAATTGTCACTCAACAAAATTATTCTCTACATTTTTAAACACTTACACTAAACTCACTCTATTTATAGGAAAAACATGAAAAACAACCTGCCACAAGTTTGGCCACCAACCCACTAATAGTCTTCAAAGGCTGCCAAGATAGTCATTAGTGGCAGCCACCAACCATTGTTGGTCACAAATGGCTGCCCACCAAACCATATAGTTGAACTTGCCAAACATGTGGCATAAACCCAAAGTTTGCAAATCTGCCAATATTTCAACAGGAGATTTACTTGGAAAATAAAAATAAAAAATAAAAAAACTCAAAAACCCATGTGATGCATGGAATGTTTATAGAGTAAATAATTCGATACGACTTAGATAACTAAAGCTTTAAAGCAAAGTGTAATTGCAGTTGGGATACCACAAAACAAATCCAAAAACAAAGCAAATACACACACACAAATCGATATGATTTCACATATAAAAATAATACAAAATAAAACACAGCGAGGAAGAGATATCATATTATTGCAAAACGTTGGTGGTTAGGTGATTAAGATACACGGATATTGCGAGGGTTAAAGAGGCGAGAGTGTTCCCGAGATACATGAGAGTGAAATGTAATGTGAGGCTTCGGTTGCGTTTATTTTTGTGATCTGAATCTGAAGTTCGAATCTAAAATTTATAGTCTGAATCTAAATTCTGAAATCTGAAGTCTAAATCTAAAGTCTGAAATCTGAATCTGAAAAATATGTTTGTTTTTATGTCTGAATGCATGTATTTAAACAGATTCAGATTCAGAGGTAATCTCTTAACCATTCAACGAGAAATATAATCGTTAACATCTTAATTATTTTGAAAAACACATATTATTTTGTACTTCTTATGTTTGAATGCTTCAGATTCAGACCGAAGAGGCAAAAAAAATGGCCCCTTTCTTAAATGAAATCATTCCAAACAATTAAGAAAAAGATAAGAATATGAATCGTATAAAACCAATGTAATTAAAACTAGCCTAGAATGATTATCTAGATGAATAGTACGCACCCTTTGTTATGGGATATAAGTCGAAAGAAAAAATAACTTACATTTGAAATTGAAATATCTCCGACTTGGGTCTCTTGATGTTGACGCATAGGACCTAAACACAAAATTGTAAATTTTAATTTTTACAAAAGAGATAAAAATAATAATAATAATAATAATAATAATAGTAATAATAATAATAATAATAATAATAATAATAATAATAATAATAATAATAATAATAATAATAATAATAATAATAATAATAATAATAATAATAATAATAATAATAATAATAATAATAACATATGGAGTAAATAAATTTTTTAAATGGCTATGAAATGAAGATCGGGTAAAATATAAAAATGGATTAATAACACTTGGGCCCCCTGAACTTTAGCCCCTTTTCACTTCACCACCCAAACTTCAAATATCTCAACTTAACCATCCAAACTTTCAAAAATGTTTCAAGTAACCCCAAAATCCTGATGATGTTAATGTTTTTAACGGAATGTCGATCATGTGCAAGACAATATAAATTATTTAATAATAGAGAAGTTGCAGAAAAACATTTAAGAATATTTTCAAAACCTTATAATTACATAAAAAATTAAAAATTTCAAAATTAGAGAAAAAATAATTTAAAACTCAAAATTACAATAAAATATTTTAGCAATTATGTATATACTACTCCAACACCCCTAGGTTGTAGTACTACAGCACCCCTAGGCTGAAACCTGCTTTGCATGCATACTCTGCTATCATGTCCCAGTACCTCACGTACTAAATAAAGGACTATTCGTTCAGTTTCTCACTCGAACCATAAATGCAAAACACACATGTTGGAAGCGAACATAGTTCCAAGCCTATGGGATATGCACATACCTACGCACCTATATGATCGTCAACACTATCGTTCTCACAAATAGCCCATACATAGGTTCTATGTTCTGAGGTACAAGTCAAAAATTCCCCTGAAGGCTCATCAAGATATGACTGTCCTTACACGGAAACCTCCGGTGATAGCAAGCAGCGTAGGTATGTCATACACATAATAATTCAAACAAATAGGTATTCACACAACCTATAAAATCAATAGGTATACACATGTACCATATCACAAGTCTTATACATAGTATATTCATCTCCCAAATATCCTACGTATTATTAAATTTCAATTATACTTCTCATAGTATTTGTATGAATTTTTAAACAACTCTAAGGGCCCTAGTTACTCCTTCATTATTTTATTTTATTTTTCCAGAAGTTATTCCCGTTGTCACCACAGGTCATAAACATAGTTTCACTCATCACTGCATCACCCTTCTCGAATTTTCATTCATTTATCAATTACGAATATTTTATCAATTATCTCGATATTTATTCGTCTCACTTTATGTAAACCTAACCTCCAATTTAGGCCTAATATCCTTATTATAGAACAATAATCACAATTAAAAAATCTAGGCAACCTCCAATTGAATAACAACTAAAAATATCATTTCTTAAAATTTACCCCGCGAATCTGCCCAGATTATTAAAATGTAGTTTTGAGGCATTTCGGAGTCATTTTGGGAAAAAACGTATCAGAGAAAGAAATGCATAAAACGGGATTTTCTACACGAAATCTCAAATATAATAGCCATTTGCGTCACCAAAACGGCTTAAAACAGTTTCTAAAACCAATTTCATAGACTTCTTCGAATTCAAGAAATTATTCTACAATTCAATTATAGCCATCAAAATTCAGATTTCTTCATCAAGATTCAATATAATTTTGTGGGTTTCATACTACCTACATGGAGGATCCTATTCTCTAGAAATTTCACCCTAGATAATGATATATGTCTTCCAAAGTTCATTCAAATCACAAGAATTTCATAATTAATTCAACCTACTCTAATATGGATATTATATATGCTATAAATTTGCAAGATTAAACACTTGCCTTTTAGTATAGGTCTGATCCGTTGAAGAAGAAATATATGGTTGTCACCCCCTCTCTTTGATTTACACGTTGATGATGATACTCCATGTATGTTCTTGCACAAATTCTTCAAATCTTCCCTTGGACTCTTGAAATTCCTTATCAATTCTCTTCACTATCTCTCTAACTCTTTGTATAACTCTACTAACCTTTGGTTTTGAGAAAATGACTCTTTTCTAAGTGTAATCCCGTTTTTGACTTTTCATACACCATTAAAAAGTCTAAAAGTCACCTAAATAAGTCCCAATTAATATAAAAAGTCCCCGAGACCCGAACATAATCTTCGGGTACTCAATTTTGACTATTTTGACCCTTCCGGACACACTAACGCACTCAAAATGACCATATGAACAAAAATGAAATTACATTTTATTTTCCAATTTAAATCCCAACACGATTGACACGCATGTCCCGACTAAATTTATCGTAACTATCGTATTTTGCGCTCACAATAAGTTTAATCTTCTCACATCATTATTATTACTCATTCACTAAGTAATATTCAATATAAAAAATATTAACCCTTCTCTCGCTAATTAATATTAATCTCCAATTACATTTTGTCCATTATTTAAATTAATCCCACATTTAAAAATCATTAAAATATATGGTGTATTATATACTTCCCACCCTAATAACGGAATTTCGTCCCGAAATTTAAAAATAAGGTATACCTGATAAAATAATTCTGGATATCGATCATGTATCTCATGCTCGTGGTCGTAAATATACTCGTCAGCAGTATGATGCCCCATAATATCACCTCATATTATTGTACACAATTACGTTTAGACGGGTTAAAAATTTAGTCAATAAATCTTTTGTTATTTTCCACTACTCATACACTAATGACACCATTTCAATCAAAGGTCTGTTCACTACAACCCGTGGTTAGCAACAAGTTCATTCAAGCCCTTACGTACCTTTGTATTCCTTTATACTTAAGGTTTCACTTATATAATGGCACGCAAGACTATTGTGAATTCGATAACAATATCTTAAAAAATGCATCTATACTCCAATGACTCTATTATCACTATGTTATAAAAGACCTCACTTCAATAGGTATCAATTTCCTTATTGCAGTACCAAGCCATCTCTCCTTGCGAAATACACTCTCATCAATCCCTGACTACTCATGTCAGGACTCAAAATTTAGTTTCCACCAAAGTACTCTCACTACATTTTGAATTATACGAAATGAAATGGTGTGGGTCAATCCTTGTCAGCGGACTGTGTATCACATCGGGTCTGAGAAACTAATTAGTTCCCTTTTTACAACTATCCAAAGAGGATGGCAATTTTCTTCTATTAAGCCGCAACATCACTAAGTAGTTAATATTCTGCTAATCACATATTGCCCTACCAGTTGTAATTAGTATTTCTAACTACTCCAAAAGTTGAAAACATGCATCCTCGCATTTTTCCACATTTTATATCGCCCCTTCAGAATATACATCATCCTATGATTGACACAACTAGGTTAAGGAGAAATCATGTTTCTATCGCCTCCTGACACTCCCTATCCAAGGTGGGATTTACAGGTCTCGTTCTAATTTACATCAAAATTAGGTGGCATTTTATTTCGGTTTATTTTGTCTCATTTAATAGCATGTTGGGCACACTGCTTAGTAATATAACACACCTCCATATAATAGTGGTTATTTTGTCCCTAAACAATTTTATTTTGTAACCCAAAGAAAATCCTATCCACTCCGTGATCTTGATAATCTAATAAGGAATTTTATTAATTTTCGTAGTTAGTCCATTCATGGAAACATCAATCTGTCACATCATTACGGTCAGTAGTTTTCAACCAACCTAGAGACTTTACTATGTCTCTCTCAACCCGAAATTCACTCACTTCCCATCTCACGTCACGTGGAACATCTTACTCCACTTATTTTGAGATAGACAAAAATTTTGGCCCGTGCGTGGGCTCCAAACTTGAATATTTCCTAAGTCCCTTTTCAAGCTATTTGAATTCTAAAAACTTATCTATGCCCGATCTACTCTACACATTGGACTAGGTGAGACTCACATTATTCTTAATGTATTTCGACTCAACTTCCAACTCACCTCAGTTGTGGGAGTTTCCTTAGGAATGCACACAGTCAGACTATCTCCTTTCCTCAAACGACGTTTAGCCCCTCTTACATTGCCACTAGTTTTTCTGATTGTTCCACCAACACATTTACAACATCTTTTTAAGCCTTCTTATCACAGACGGTATCTAGAAGAAAATTAGCCAGGGTGCCTATACACCCTATATCATATGCACCATTGTGAAATCATCTCTAACTTTCACACGTAACATACTTATCTTAAATTCTCCCCTGCCTTTTCAACGTGGTTATACCGTAAGACTAACTTCAGCTACCCTACAAATATAATTTGGTTCTCCTAGAGATGACCCCACCTATCAACTAGAGGTAAAAAGAATGTCCCATGCTCCCTATATAGAACTACTCGAATCTACAGACCTTACATCATAGATTAGCTCCCAATTCAATTTTTCATCTACATGCATGTATAATAACTAAAGTGATAAATTCGTAGTCTAATGACCAATGCATCTCTCGACTCTGGACATTCGCTGGGGTTCGTGCGTGGGATGTCTCACAATCAAAATCCAAACAAGGAACTCTCTCGATACACTACTACCTAGCCTTGTCGGTCATCGATATCCATAGGTCTAGTGTACATACGGAGAGTATCCAAAATCTAATCCCCAAACACACAAGACTAACCATCCACTACCACATTACTAAAGGAGTTTATACAACACATCGCTATTATTATTAGTTTTTCCTTACTAAGTCAATGATGAGATAAATTTCCCCATTCGACAGTAAACATAATATACCCCAACTCATATCATTATAGTTCTTACACATTGGAATTTGATATAATTAAGCAACTATAACCTCTGGAGTCACCTCCACGATGTAGTATAAATGCGATTTCATTCTCTTTCAGGTGGCATATCGATAAATAACACAATCATGCCCTGGAATAGCTAACACAAGATCCTTACTGTACTAGCCCACCATCGCTCGACCCGTCGCTAACCAGTCTAAAACCAAGATAACATCATACTCGAATATTATTTCTTGAAACGAGTAAATTCCCTAAAACACAACCTCTAAATGACTATACTCCCTTTCCTGAAGATGGGACCAATGATCCCCGCTACTAAATGGTAAAATATAGGCACACAATGATAATACTAACAATACACCCACTAAAACCTTTTCATGCACGAATTTAGTGTTAATGAACTTCTGTGACTCACTCGTGTCACACAAATATACCCCATTTATACAACACTCTTATCCAAACTGATTCATAAACTTTGACAACTATTACCCCTATTGGGCATCCTACTCCTTCCCCCTACACACATAGGATACTTCTTTGTGTCGTCCCTTTATCTTTGGCCCTATTAGCCAGATTGAATTTGTCCTTCTCTCAGACTTGGTAGTCTTGGCCTTGATTTCCACCCTTGTTGTCCCTTTATCTTTGTTGCCCGGGGAAACACCCAGTCGTCCCAAGTGGCCCTAGCTAAATCCATCGTTTCTGAGTAGAAATTATCATTGATCTACATCATTTAAATGAGTCCCATGTTGGGTATCCCTCAATGGTGTATCACTATTATTAATTATTGTTAATCCTATCATTTTCTGGATGTGTTCTCCAAATCTCATGGCTCCTTTCTGATGAAAGCATTGATATAAACATTAAAATTATGTCATTGTCCTCATGTGTATACGTTGTCTAAGACTGAATTCACATAATTATTCGTGACTCTTATTCGTGAGTCCATTATTACACTTAGGAACTTTACTTTCCATTACCTACCTCCCCGGTTATGAAGTTCTCTTATACGGATAATTTGGTCATCACAATTAGCCTCTGTTCATATCACCTGTGAAAAGTATAGAAACTTCCTTCACACCTCTATTTGAATAGAAAATGAAATAACTTGTGGTTAAACCGCACCCCACATTTCTCAATTTAATCCTTATCTACATCCTTATGTGGTAACTATCTCCCAATACGGTAGTACTTCTCTTATGAGCAAAATTTTATCCAACCTTAAAGATGAAGTGTCACTACACCTCACCCTACGAAACTATTTTTGGATTATCTCCTTACATTGGCCGATCACACTTCTTTCTCCCCGTATCCGTATAATCACACATAATATTCCTCATATAGTTCCTCTCACAAACTCTGGCTTGGTGCCTAATTAATACATATTACCGTATTACCCCTAACTTCCATATTATCAATATACATATTTAAATCATTCCAAAACATTAAAAAGCAAAAAAAAAAATTATGAGTGGCTCCTCAAAAATTCTTCTACTTTCCCTCACCCGTTTGTCAGCTATATAGGGTGAGTCTTAAATTTCAAACATTATTCTCTACGACGGTGTATAGAAAACTACTACACTATAATGATTCACTTTGTGTCATCTGTCTGAACCATAATCATGGTGACTTATATTTCATTTACTATTCCTAGAATACGTTATATCTTCAACTGAGCCTTTCCACCTGCAGTCCTTTTAACGGCCCTCGATGGTCGTACTATGTTATTCGGTATACAAAACTCAACCGAATTCGCACTTGATTCTTACCAATTATACTGAATAGCAGGAGAACGTAAACGTACGTATGAAAATGAATACAACAAAGTTATAATATGGCTCTATATCAAAGAACATAACACTAAACGTAGTAAAGCCGTATAGATCCTAAGGACACTAAAACTTGATGCTCTGAGACCATCTGTAACACCCCGCTTAATTAAATACTGGGTGATCAATCCTTTATTAAATTAAAACATAATATCTAGTTGGTTAATTCTTAGCATCATTGTCGAAGACTTTTATTTACTAACCACCTAGTATTTAAAAAGCTGATGTTAATTTTTTTTAATTAACCTAAAACTAATTGACAAATAATATCACATTCCACCATTTAAGTATTAAAAACACAATAAATAATGAGAGAGTAATAATTATATCTGAATCATACAATCCAGTCTAAAATATCCATACAATATTCCGAAATAAAGTTAACTCCACAGTCTATTACATTATAATGGAACTCAAAAGCTCTGAATAACAATAGGACAACATGTCTGACTGGAAAGAAAGTTCATAATGAATAACTTAATCAATACTGAGGCATCTAATATCAATAGCCTGCAACTTCCGTCCCAGCTGCAGCACGCTAAAAGATATAATCTGCTAAGCATGGTGTCCTTGTGGCTGGGAACCTAAAATGGTTTATAAAAAAGAATAGAGATTTGGAGAAAAATAGGTCAGAGCTCGAGTAAAATAGTTTTAAAACTTTAGCCAATGTTTAAATGCAAAATTTGCAAATACTATATTCATGTTAGGTGCACGTGCTCTCACTTGAGATACTCACCTCTCATCTTATGTGCAAACTAACGTATATATCTAACCCATCCTAGTTATACTACCCCGATTAACTATTTTAATCCAAGTCTATTTCGTGACCAACTAATTCTTTACTCTTACTCGTATCGCACATAAAAAGCGTTACCAATAAATTTATATTCAATAGTCAATCATAAATTTCTCATCTTATAATTAATCTTTCCCGCACTAAGATCATGTTAAATATCACAATTTTCTCATCTACTAAATAAACACAGTAGCATAATTCACAAGTGTGTGTGTATGTATATATATATATATATATATATATATATATATATATATATATATATACTACTACAACACCCCTAGACTAAAACTTGTGGTGCATGCATATTTTACTATCATGTTCCAGTACTTCACGTACTAAATAAAGGACTATTAGTTCAGTTTCTCACTCGAACCATAAATAAAAAAACACATGTATTGTAGGCAAACATAGTTCCAAGCCTATAGGATACACACATACCTACGCACCCATATGACCGACAACACTATCGTTCTCACAGATAGCCCGTACATAGGTTCTATGTTCTGAGGTATAAGTAAAAAATTCCCCCGAAGGCTCACTAAGATATGACTGTCCTGGCACGAAAACCTGCCGTGATAGCAGGAAGCGTAGGTACATCATACACATAATAATTCAAACAAATAGGTATTGACATAACCTATCAAATCAATAGGTATACACACGTCCCATACCACAAGTCTTATACGTAGTATATTTATCTCCCGAATATCCTACGTATTATTAAATTTCAATTATACCTCTCATCGTATTTATATGAATTTTGACACAACTCTAAGGGCCCTAGTTATCCCCTTCATCATTTTTTGATTTTTTTGAGAAGTTATTCCCATTCTCACTAATAGTCAAAAACATTGAAGTTGTAAGGTTATATGAACTTAGGTTATTTCGTAGAATACACACACTACACTAAAAAAAATTCCAAGTAGAGAAATATTCTAATTTTAGTTTCCTTTGCAAATTTGAAGGTACGCATGAACAATTAATGATTAGGCATAAATTCTTCACATTTCTCCCCTTAATTTCGGTATTTTTATGATCCTGCGCGGTGTAAATAGCTTAGATTTGTCTCATATTTATGCTACTAACCCTTTGTGACAAGTATTTCGTATTTTGTGTATCTTTTATGTGTTTTACTGGTATTTCATGCAAGAAAGATGGAGAAGAGAACTCAAAATAGTGAAAGAAACAAGGAATCGGGGAGTTGAAGGGTATTTTAGTAATTTTTTAGCCTTAGTCTAGAGGTGGGGCCAACTACAAAGTTTAATATCTTTCAATTACAAGAACACTGAAAAAAGCGGCACCTCAATCCGAGCTACGGTGAAGAAGTTATGCCCATTTCAAGTTCAGAAAGAAATCCAAGAAAAAAGTTGTCAGACCCAAGCCGAACCGAACCTGAGAAAAAAGAACCGGTTCACACAATTGTCACGCACCAAATCTGTTACAAAATTAGTCACGTTTTCTAAGTGTGACAAATTGCCAAATATGTAATTTTTATTTTGTGCTTATCTTTTAGCCAAAAGAGTTTTATGTTTTGGGGAGTCTTCTAAATGACCTCTAGCCTATATATTTAGTCATTATGACTCTTTTTATTAAGATTTCATTGATGTAAAAGCTCCATAACAAGTAGGAAGATCTAGGAGAAGAATCTACATATTTTGCACCTTTAATTCAAGAGCTTTTCCAGTTTTTCTTCAATATTTGATTTCTCCTTGCATGTTCTTGTTCTTCAATCTTGGTAACTTTTATTTTCAGAACTTTTATTATTATTTCTCATGTTTAATCTCCCTTTCCACGCAATTATGAATTCATGCAATGTAGTTAATTCATGCATAGTTAGGTTCAATATGTCTAGCTAAATTCTTTATGGTTGGGATGCATGAACTCAACCCAATGTGATAGTTGCATGTGTATAAAATTAATCCTCTAAACTTAAGGATTTATTATGACCGTATTGCATAGTGACACAACCATTGTAGATCTTTGGATCTCATTTGCTTCAGGGTAACCCGGATACTTCAGAATGCAATTCGAGTGTAGCTATCGCTATACCAATTTACTCATCCTCTAATTAAATGTGGTGCAGGCTTGAACCTCATATACGTAATGCTTAGGAGTGCTAAATTTTGGGTCTAATTAATCAATTAAATTTAGGATTAGTTTTATACCATCGGTACACTAGGGTTGAGGGATTGTATTCCCGACCTGTTTTTCTCATCATATAATTCAAGTTTTAATTTAATAATCTTCAGTCTTTTAAGTAATTTAGAGTTTGCATTTAGTTAATTAGTTATTTCCCATCTCAATCATCTTTTTATTTCTTTTTAGAGTCAGGTTAGGGTTAACAGTCTTACCTTTGTCATCACGTTCACTCGTCCGAGTTCCCTGAGGATTCGATACCCAGACTAGCCACTATACTCCGCAAGAGTGTAGTTATAGTTTAGGTTTTTGTATTGTGGTTGGAAGCCGATAACAACGACTAGCATATTACACGGATGCTCGATTTTCCACTCGATCAATTAACAATTAAAGTGATGGGATTTTTAACTTGATCAAGAGATATATGTAATACCCCATAGTTTTATTGATTTTATTTAATGGATTACTTGAATTAAATGAGAATTAATTGGAAATTAATCCGGATGTAAATATTAGCGAGACGTGAGTTGGTATGTGATTATGATGTTAAAATTAAATATTACCGAGGATATATGGTAATGTACGAGTATTGAAAGCATTAAAATTGTCCAGAGTTGTAAATACGACAATTTGGGAAATTATGCTGAGACGCACGTGTCAGTCGCGTCAGGAATAAATTTAATTAGATTAAAAATTAAATTATATTTTTATCAACCGAATGGTCATTTTGAGTGCGCCAACGTGTTCGGAAGGGTCGAGATAGTCAGAAAACACTAACCGGGGGTTTAGTTTGGGTCCCGGGGCATTTTTAGACCAAACCGGCAACCTAGAAGGGTATTTTGGTAATTTTAAAAATTGAGGAGTTAAGACCCACGAATTTTAGTAGTTATTTATTAATAATTATTGAGTCCATTAGGGCCATTATCAGTCAAAAGCAAGAGAGTGGGTTACGGGAGTTTGAGAGAAGTTAGAGAGAAGCTACAAGAGGTTCCAAACCAAAACCATCACCCACCACCACCATTTTGGAAGGAATTGTGACCGGAAAGAAGAGGGAATCAGTTTTTAATCACCAACAACGAATCAGAAGATCAAACTTAAGTCAAGTGATTTGATTTCATTAGTTTCAATGAATATTTCCTCCATGTTTAGTGTAGAACTTGCTAATCGTTTTGAAAGATTTGAAACAAACTAAATAAAATTGTTGTAGAACTCAAAACATTGGTTAGGGATTGCATGTAAACTTGATTATGGACGAATTTAACACTCAAAACATAGCCTTTGATGATTTAAAAATGGATTTATAAAGGGGATTTATTGTTCAATTAAATTCCGGGTTAGTGTAAATAGGCTTAGTGGCAAAATTTGGGGATTTATGGACATTTCATGTTGATTTAGAAGGATTTGACCCAAAAATATGTTAAGAAGTGATCTAGGGTGACTAAGTGTAGTTTAATAAGCCTTAAAATTTAATTAGTGTGGATTTAGGATGGAATTGGAGAAGAGAAAATTTGGAAAAAACGAAGTTGGAGAAATCTGGGCACTCTCGAAATTTTCGTTAGAAGACCATCCCAAGTCATTCGAACGACCTCGTTCGAACGAGAATTCTAATGAGATTCCAGTATCCCTTCTAACGAGTTCGTTCGAAGCCTTCGTTCGAACGACACTCGTTCGAACCACCTCGTTCGAACGAGATTTCTAACGAGTTGACAGAATGACTTTTACGACCGATTTTTGTTTCGAACTTCATGTAGGCTTATTTATGAGTGTTATGCTTTCTTTTGGTTGAACTTTAGAAAAAAATCGACTCTAGAGAATTAATGTTGGGAACCTTGTGACTACTTTTAGACTTGAGGAAGATCAGTAGGTATGTTTGTGAAACCGTAATATGGTTGGGATTAAATTTTGGGGAATTAGAAAAAAACTTGGTAACCTTTACGGGATTAGGTTTTAAGAACTTGAAATTTCAACGTGAGAGATGTCCGTGGTCTATATTGTATATTATCCGGAGACTTAAAAATGTACAAATCAAATAATGGTATAGAGATGTAAAATATGCCTCTATTAATATTATAACATATCTAAGATGTTTGAATGCTTAGTATACGGACTTATATGTGTATAGCATACCTACCATACTCGCTATCACGGGAGGTTGGCTTTCGAACAAGGCCATCTAATCTTTGTGTGCCTACGGGGGGATTTAGATTGGTACCTTAAGGACATAGGGTTGTGAATGACTTATTGTTGAGTTAATAAGTTAGCTGACCATGGGAACGTAGGTATATGCATGACCCATGGATATGTGAACTATGTTCGCCTCTATTATGTGTGATTGTTTCTTATTGAAACGGTTCCTGAGAGATTCGGAATATGTGGTCCTTATGTATATGATGTACCGGGATTCGATAGCAGATGATATGTGCATCGCAGCTTAGCATAGGGGTGCTCTTATTGTATATTTATGATGTAATTAATATACTGGTAATTGAAACGGATTTTTATTAAAGTATGAATCTGAATACTTGTAACATTTTTAGTAGAGTCAAAAATAGGAAATTTTTAGTAATTATCATAAGTGAATCTGGGAAAAGAAATAAAAAGTAAGACTCTCAGTTTATATTAAGATGTCTGTATTGAGCCTTAAATTGTATAGTAAAGTCAGGTTGTGAATTAGACTAGTTAGGTAGTGACATAACTAGGACGGGTTACGGACACATTAGAAGTAAACAAATAGTTGATAGGTGAGGAACTCATGTGAGTGCACGTAATTAACATGTATTTTATATTCACTGTTTAATGTTATTAAACACTTGCTATATTTTGAACTGTTTTCACATCGGGCTCTGACCCGTTTGCTTTCAAATCTATTTTCTTGTAAAAACCTTTTAGGTGCCCAGCCACAAGGATGCCAAGCTTAGGAGTTCCATTCCAGTGACGTGATGTAGCTGCTATGGAAGTTACAAGAACTCAATTGTAGACGCCTCCACTTTTCACTTTGACTCAATTCAGATTTATCCATCTGTAGGGCATGTCGCCCTTTTCTTTTAGAGACATCTTATTTACTCAGTTCTACTTCAGTTTCGGATTCAATTATTAGTGATTCAGACTTTGTATTTGTTTTATTCAGTATTCGGATTATTCATAGGAGTGTTCCTCCAGATTCATTTATTCCATTATTATTTTATTGTGACTGTGATGTGGTTGTGGTATCATTATTTCATAATTTAAATTGGTTGTATGTTAATATAATTTATTTTAAATTCACAACTCACTTTTTAAATATTAGGTGGCTAGTAATGGTTTAAAAATATTTTCGACAGTCATGTTATAAACTGAACCAACTTGACATTTTGTATTAATTTGAATAAAGGAGTAGCTACTCGGTATTTAATTAGACGGGGTGTCACAATATAAAATTAGCCAATTTTATCCTTTTTATCCTACGCATATATCTAGGTGATTTAATAAAGTAAAGTGAAAAAATCATAACCATAACGCGCCGATATACGAGGAAAACACAAATGGGAAAAACCTCGGACGGTTGGGCCTAAACAAATCCACTACAAATAGGTTTTACAAAGGACTCAAAAAACTTACAGACTTTGACTCAACAAGACATGTTGATGCCCTCCTCTACCTCCGAATTTGTAGTACGCGAAGCTCCAACGCATTGCTCGATACTACTTGTATCGCAGTATCCACCGAAGCCCAAACTACCGTCTCCAATAAGCTTGAACGCAGAAATTCACCGCAAGTGTACTTGTTGAATTTCAGGTTGATGGCATGGGATTTTGGATCAAACGTTAAATTGTGTTGGAGAAGGATTTTTATCAAAGAGGAACATATGAAATTTTTGTTCTCAAGAATGTGTAAAACTCTCTTGTCAAAAACTAATTTCCGTCCATGTTTTAAAACTGGAAAAGTAGTGGACAAGGGCAGCTATTTAAAACAACTGCAGGAAAGAAGTAAAAAAAATTCAAAACTGACAGATCTCGTACGAACGAGGTCGTTCGAACGACATTTCGTTTGAATGAGATATGTAACGAGAGTCCAGTACAAATATTAGTTAAGTCGTTAGAAATCTCATTTGGACGAGTTCGTTCGAATGACATTGCTAATTAACTTCTAACGAGATACCAGTGCAGGTTGGACTGGGTCGTTAGATCCTGGTCGTTCGAACGACCTGGAAAATACTTCGAATTAAAATCCTTTTTCTTTAAAAAAACATTAAAAATTAATTTCTAAAATGGTTTTTATGAAAATTACTCCAATACATAAAAATGGTTTATGTCATATACCTTTTAGGAGAATGGAATTAAAATGCATATTGATGTCGCGTGAACTTTGGATGCCCGATTCTCTAAGGTTATATGAATCTTGATTAGAAATAACTTAAAAGAGTTTTGTCCAACGGAATGTAGCCAATACTATAAATGACTCGATTGAAAATTTGTCCTTACAAATAAACATTGATAGGGGGAGTTCATAATTTAGGGGGAGTTAATTAAAATTTAACATATGTTACTCACGATTAATTAACTTGCTTTATATTCTCATGATTAGTTAACGGTTAATTTATATTATCTATTTTCCCATGCGTTTTATGTATTTATTATTTCATGTGTGCAGGATACATCGCCTACTTTTCTGCAGCACCCGTCAGTTGAGTTATTTAGTCTGTCTTTTTATTTGGGTTTTTGGGATGGGCTTTAGAATTGGCTTGACGGCTGTCTTAGAAAATTCAATCCTTTTGTTTATTTTTAAAATTTTGTTTTGTCCCACAATAGCCAAAGGGGGAGATTTGTAAGGACAAATTTCCAATCGAGTCATTTGTAGTATTTTCTACATTCCGTTGGACAAAACCCTTTTGGGTCATTTCTAATCAAGCTTCATACAACCTTAGAGAATCGGGCATCAAATTTCACATGACATCAATATGCATTTCAATTCCATTATCCTAAAAGGTATATGACCAAAACCATTTTTATGTGCGTCACCCTTCTCGAATTTTCATTCATTAATCGGTTACGGATATTTTATCAATTATCCTAATATTTATTCGTTTCACTTTATGTAAACCTAACCTCTACTTTAGGCCTAATATCCTTATTATAGAACAACAATCACAATTAATCTATCTAGGCAACCTCCAACGGAATAACAACTAAAAATATCATTTCTTAAAATTTACCCTGCGAATCTGCCCAGATTTTTAAAGCGAAGTTTCGAGGGATTTTGGAGTCGTTTTGGAAAAAATGTATCAGAGAATGAAATGCATATAACGGGATTTTCTACAAGGATTCTCAAACAGAATAGCCATTTGCGTCACCCAAATGGATCGATACAGTTTCTAAAATGACGGTTTAATTTACCCAATTTCATAGACTTCTTCGAATTCAAGAAATTATTCTACAATTCAATTATAGCCATCAAAATTCGGATTTCTTCATCAAGATTCAATATAATTTCACAGGTTTCATACTACCTACATGGAGGATCCTATTCTATATCAATTTGACCCAAGATAATGATATATGTCTTCCAAAGTTCATTCAAATCACATGAATTTCATAATTAATTCAACCTACTCTAACATGGATATTATATATGCTATAAATTTGCAAGATTAAACACTTGCCATTTAATGTAGGTCTGATCCGTGAAGAAGAAATATATGGTTGTGGTCCCCTATCTTTCATTTACACTTTGATGATGATACTCCATGTATGTTCTTGCACAAATTCTTTAAATCTTCCCTTAGACTCTTGAAATTCCTTCTCAATTCTTTTCATTGTCTCTCTAACTCTTTGTATAATTCTCCTAACCTTTGGTTTTGTGAAAATGACACTTCTCTAAGCCCGAACCTTTCATTTTATAAGTGTAATCTCGTTTTTTCCTTTTCATACACCATTAAAAAGTCCTAAAGTTACCTAAATAAGTCCCAATTAATCTAAAAAGTACCCGAGACCCGAACATAACCCCCGGGTACTCAATTTTGACTATTTTGACCCTTTCGGACACAGTGACGGACTCAAAATGACCATATGAATTGCAAAAATAAAATTACATTTTATTTGCCAATTTAAGTCCCGACACGACTGGCACGCGCGTCCTGACAAAATTTATCATTTATCATAACTGTCATATTTTTCACTCACGAAAAGTTTAATCTTCTCACATCATTATTATTACTCATTAACTAAGTAATATTCAATACAAATAACTATTAACCCTTATCTCGCTAGTTAATATTTATTTTAATCCACATTAATCTCCAATTACATTTTTCCCATTATTTAAATTAATCCCACATTTAAAAATCATTAAAAATTATGGGGTATTACATAAACCTATAAAATTGCTAAATTAACCAAGTATCCTTGAAGTTTCAGTAATTGAAAAATAAACTCTAAATATTTTAAACTGCCATAACCTAACCTATACTTAACCCCTAGACCTAAACTTTATATCAAATTGAACCTCTAAACTTTAACTAACTAGAAATTACAATTTCAGCCGCTATATTTTTAAAAATTACAAATATACCCTTAAACTTTACCAAAATTATACTTTTATGGCTATATAAGTATAGACCTTATCTACCAAGGACTAAAATCTAATTATTTGATATTTACACAAAAATCCTTATCCACCTCAATCTCCACATAAGTAGATAATGCCAAAAATCACATAATGCAAACATGTGATGTACAAGTTACCAAGCATTTAACGTGCTCAAATCCACCTCCCATTTGAACCGATCAGACCTCCTTCTCATACACTATAAAAAGCCCACAAGCTAAGCCATTAAAACTCACATCTTCAGTGTATTCAAAAACTCGAAATTTTCTCTCAAATCAGGTAACCTATCATTTTATGCATTACTTTCAATTCGTTCAATTCCAAATGATTTCTGTGTTGATATTATGCTTATAGCAATCAAAATAGTAGGAAGTGTTCGTGTAAAAAAGGCCCTAAGTGAAGAAATATGAAAAATCCACCATTAAAGCTTGAGCTTTAATGGTGAACTTTGATATGATGATTATAACTCAGGTTTGAAGCTATGAACTCATTCATTAATACCTTAGGAATTCTAGTGCAATAATCAAAACCAACGAATTTAAACAACATGCTTTAATAGATCGAAAGTGTTTTCTGATTCAGAAAACTTAAAACTTTGAATTTTCCTCGTATAAACCACCTCAAACTCTGAAATCAAAACCATACTCCTCCTTAACATAGCAGAAACCTAACTATGTTCATAAGAATCCTTGTTATACTCTTAAAAGCGTCGAATGTTAAGTCAAATTTTTTGAAAAACACAGTTATGGAACTCATTATATACTCCACCTCATCCATAAAACTCATATATTTGGATTCCTTATGAAATTTTAGGTTGATTTTATTCGTAAATCACCAGGAATGGTTTAGAAATGAAGGAGATATCTTAGGTCAAAAATTTCAAATCCTAAAGTAAACCTTCGAGAGGTTGAAGACGAACTATTTAACTAGACACTTTGACCACATGCGTGAGGGCGCATGGCCAATCAAAAAATTTTGAATTTTTTTTCAATATTTTTATTTTATTTTTTTGGTCAAAATAGTATAAGGTAAGGCTATGTTTGGTCAAGCCTAGAAAAAGTTTTCGAAAAATAAGGTTTTAGGTTTGAAATACTTTTTTTAAATTACTCTTGACTTTTCCAACTTATGAATTTTAACCCCGAACTTTGTCTATAAGTACTTTAAAGTATTTTAAATAAAAAAAGTCTTCTACACCAAAGTTCAAATTTGACCCTAAGCCTAAGATTTTAAAGTCCCCCATTATTTATAATTAAATCCCTTATGTTTTAAAATACACAATTTTTGGGATAAATTGACCAAAACTAACCCCAATTCGAGCATTACTTATACACCCAATAATCAAGTACCAACTCCTCCAGATATCCCTTTTTGATCCTAAAGCAGTTCAGAACACCGATCAAGTAGGTTCTTTTTACCTATTTGATAGTAAATATTGAGTACTTGTAAACTCGAATTGATATCATTTTATAATAGCCCAAATTTGATTACAAGTATATGTAGCAATTACCATACTCATATGTTATTACATCACTGATTGTTTTAATTATGATCATTGGATCAAGTTCAAACATTCTCATTCAATAACTAATATCATAACAAGTCGTTATAACGATTCAATCCACCTTACACCCTTGTGCATTATTATTTTTTGTAAAAGCATCAGTAATAACTGGGAAGTAAATTGTTGTGTTATCCCACAGAATTGTTTACTTGGCCTATGGTCTCAAATGATTGAGAGTCAGAGTTTAGCTACATACATATGAGTGCCACTTTAATTAGGTGCCTAGACAGTTTTTATCCAAAGGTTTTGGATTACTAATTATTTGGTTTTATTGATGGATTACTTAATTCTATACCCCTTTGTAATCTAATAAGTATGGTATTATCAACTTACGCTCTTTGAATTTCTTATGTAAAGATACAGACATCTAAATTATATATATACACCACCTCTCATCTGTATAGATATTTGTTATAAAATTGGTAAAGAAAGTTTTGCATATTTGTGCTAATTCCTTTTTCCGCCAGACGACTCAAAAGAAAGAGGATAGTATATCTTCCCCTTTTGAGACACACACCAGTCACCTGTTTGCGTATGTGATTATTTGGGCGAAGACTAAGCCAGATGGGAGCAAGGAGTGACACTTTTCTATTTTCTAATTTATAGTTAGAGATGAGAATAAAATGTAATTGTAACACCCCACGATTTTGGGACCGAGAAATTAAATTTTGAGAAAAATAAAAATTCATTTAAATCGGAGAATTTTAGAATTTGGAAACTTAAGTCCAAAAATTGAGGACATTTTAATGCTTGTCAGATGATGATTTTGAGTGTACCATTGGTTTCGGATGGGTCGAGATAGTCAAAATGACTGCCATTGGGTTTTATTTCGGCTCGGGAATATTTGTAAGTCAATTCGACTCGAATTGGAGTAAATGAGTCTTTTAAAGTGTGTATTAACATTTAAAACTGGGTTTATTATTTTAAGGGATTTAAGAGGCTTACGGATCAAGCCTTCTTTTTTATAGAAACAGAGAAATAGAAAAGAAAAAGAAAGGAAGAAAGAAAGAAGAAGAAAGGAAGAGAGAGAGGAAGAAAAGCTTGGAGATTCCGGCCCAAACGTGATCCCGTGGATGATTCAACCTCTACAAAATCAAGGCAAGTGTTTAATCTTGCTAAATATTTCATTTGTGTATTTCATTTCATAATTTATGGGCAAAAGAAATGGATTTTGGGTATATTGATCAAAACCTAGATTTTGGGTTTAACCTTGAAATTGATGTTCACCTATGGGTTTAAGGGGTATAAATTGAGGAGGTGAAATATAGGATATGTTTTAATGTTGGAAACATGATTGGGTTACAAATTTATAGTTAGAAATTGTTGATGTGGGATTTTTAGAAATTAGGATTTTTGGAGAAAAATGACCATTTCGTAGCTTACTGAAGAGGCTGAATCGATTCGGCCTCTTTCTAAATCGATTCGGAATGTTGCAGAGTCCCAGGTCTGTGTGATCGAATCGATTCAGACACAAGGTGAATCGATTTGACCTGGGACAGTCTCCCAGGTCTTTTGGACATAATCGATTCACAGTTGGAGTGAATCGATTCGCCCTTGAGACTGAATGGATTTGGTCCAGGCCGAATCCATTCGGAAACAAGGCTATTTTATGGGGGGGGGGTCTAGGATGATTTCTAACCCTTCTTGGGTGGGGTTTATTGATTTGGGACATGATTATATGATGTAAGAAATACGTTTTGGAGATTTAATTGGAGATTTTCACATAATGAGATCGCGGGTATGCATTGGGTCATTTTGGGGACTCATATGCATATGTATTGAAGATTATTGTATTACTATAGTGTGGGGATTCCTTTACGAACGGTATTTCTATCTAGAGGTCATAAGTGAGCTTACATACGATGTACAGTTTGGTACTCTTGGAGAGAGAACTGTGAGGGCATGGCTCGAAATCATAGACCGAGGTGAGCGTCGAATCCTTATAGAAATAGGATTCTATTAAGATACAAATTGGGGACGGACAAGAGAGAGTGGTCGCGTATCCTTAGTAATGATTAACCTAAGGAATAGATTGTAAATGAAATCTGATTTAGAGGTTTATAGGAGTATCTGAACCGTAGTCGGGAATCGGGAGCGATTGGATAGTACTACAAACTAGAATAGGTTGTGTTGAGATCCTAGTCGGTATAGTTTCTATATATAATTGTGTGGAGGTAACAATGGGAGTTCCAATATGTGATGGAATCTCGAATAAATTTAAGATTGAGCTTGGGGTTCATAGACTATTAATTATATGTATACCAATAGTCGAAATTTGTACTGGAAATATTGATGTACTTTCAGATATAGATGTGATGTGTAGTGACTGTTACCTACACTAAACTTTGGGTGATAACCTAAATATTGGAGATATATCTATGTTGGAAGATTATTTATATCGTAGGATAAATGGATGAATATTCTTCAAGTTAGGGATCGTATTCACATATCGAGGAAAATTGAATGTGTTTGGGGGCGACGGCTAGTATATTGAGGATTATGTATACTTATAGCCGAGTTTGTAAATCTTATACATACGAACGAGAGATGGTGTGTATAATTATATGGATATGTGGACATAAATAGTTGTGTAGATATGCATATATGTGTATGCTCATGTTGTGAATGTCTAAACCGTATGTGATGGTTTAATTATATGATGGGATCTTATGGATGTACATATATACATGTGATTATATGTATGCATTTAGATTGGCTACTTTCCACGGGCTTTCCTTTGGTATAGGGTTGGAACAGCCAGGTTATATATTACTCTAGTGCGATCCAGGGAGGTTGTGCGATGTGGGTGAATCCCCTGGCTCGAGGAGCAGGGAGAGTATAGTCCCTAAGTCATTTCACATCCCGCGTTCGAGTGTGATTTCTGAGATCTCCCACTCGTAGGGGGAACTTGACTGCCTCCACCGTTGTGTATTTTACTAAGACTGTTGAGGATTTCGGCTGGTACCGTGGTATATGAGCAAACCCGGATTTTCGGATCGTCACTATGAGACCGCATTCTCGAGTTATAACTCGATGGGATAGTTTGTATGCATGTGTGCATGATATATTACTTGTGTATGAGAACAAGGTAATATAATTATCTAATGAGAATAAAGAGATAAAAATGAATTTAGAATACACCTCAGTCCGGGAGATAGATCCGGATGTGTATAGAATACACCTCAGTCCGGGAGATAGATCCGGATGTGTATTATAAAGGGAAAATAGAATAAACCTCAGACCGGGAGGTATTATCCGGATGTATATTGTAAGATGTATATAAGAATGAGTAAAATATGCATATTTGTATATCAGTATGTATTTATATATTAGTTTTGTACTACGGTCCTGATGGATCTCTACCATTAACCCTGTTAAGTAGTAGTGTATCGGGGGGATTCCTTGTTGGGATTTCGCTTTGCGAGACGCCCCACGCACGAAACGCAGTGCAAGGTTGAAGGTAGAGAGAAGTTTTGTCCTTATTAAATTATTTATGTTATTTGAGTATAGACTCTTAATTTGAATCTAAATGTTAAAATGTGAAGTAATAAAATTGATAACTGTTTAGGTTATAAATTGGACTCAATAAAGCCTAGTATGGCATATCTACGGATGTACAATTAAGTTTAATTAGAATGGGAAGGATTCTTGGGTTATTCTAGAATGGTTGGTCTTGTGGGTATAGGCCGTGCCTATGGTAAGTTAGGTTGACCTTATGGGTGGGGTAACTTAATTAAGATTCCTGGACGCGAATAGGTGCGCGCTATTTAGATGAGAGGTGAGTTGGGGCTTCACGAGAGTGCGAATCCACTTTAAATTATGAAATAAGTGCATTTATATTTGTTATGCACGGTTAACACACTTGCTAAATATTTTTACATTCGGGCTCTGACCCGTTATTGCTTCTCTTTTGCTATATATATATATATATATATATATATATATATATATATATATATATATATATATATATATATATTGTAGTACAGGTATCCTCCCACATGGATGCCAGATGCCCTTCTATCCAGAGTCGTGGGAGCTGTAATAGGTGCGGACTGTTGCGGGACTTAGATTGTAGTCGCCTCTATTTCTTTAAAAATCTAGGTAGGTTTCATGTTGTATATCGGGTTTATACCCAAGGGATATTTATAGATGTTTATGTTTTTTTCCTTTCAGTTATTGTACTGTCTGTGACCTGACAACTTATTCGGGTATATTCATTTGTATATACTCATTTCATTTTATTCTAGCATTTCATTTATCATGTACTCGTGTATGTTTTACCTTTGTTAGTAGTTCTATAGTGTCGGTTTGTTGTTTGTTCGGTATTTTATTAAATTTTAACATCTCGCTTATATGATTTCGAGTAGTTAGTCTTATATTATTTAGTATTATCAGTTGATGTTGAGACTGGGCCATCTGGGTTTTCTGATTTAAGGTAGTATAGGGTTGGCCACCCGTTATTATTTTAAGCGGTTTGTTACAGTAATTCACCACTACAGTGGTAATACACTATGTGTACAGTTTCAATAATGAATAAATTTCTATTTTTGCCTTAACTTTAATTCATTGCTTTATATATACTCTTTTGTACATTCATACGGAAAAGCAGGGTGTGACAAAATGGTATCAGAGCATGTTTTAAATTTAACATATCGTCGGGTTAGCATTCTATACGGGAAAAGTTTATAAGATATTAGTTATTTTATGTTTTCGTAACTTCTTTTATTACTATTATATAGAAATTCCGTTTTGCAGCATGGATATGTGGGACTCATTTCTATTTAATGTGGACATTGTACCAACAAATCGTTGGGAGAATACAGTTAGAGAATAGGCACTTACAAGGCTCAAAGAAATGATTCACACTATAGATAAAGACCGGGTAGATTCAAGTAGTGTCATAAAGCGACTAGCATCGACCAATCGAGTTTTAGGTGAAGTTTAAGTTATGAGAAAAATACATAATTATGTAGGGGATACGGTCACACTTCAGGAGGCAATAAATCTTGCTCTAGCTCATGTACCACTAACTCCACCACTGTATCCCTAAGCGACATCAAATGGAGAGATTATCATTGGTGTGTGCTCAGATACACGTGACTCTACAGATCATGATTCACCCGAACCCGATGATTACTTCGATGTTACAGATTCCAACTCTTCTGAGAATAATGCTACAGTTCTCACCTGAGGACAACATAAAAATTGAGAAAAACATCCCTCCTAATGTGATATAGAAAAACAAAGAATTGTATATAGGGTGTCCTACTAATTATTAGGATTTTGTCTAACTTTTAACTAATGTAGAGTAAGTTCTAGTGTGACATATGACTCTATTGTACCATAGAACTCTATCCTTGTATAAAATAATAGACTTGTGATACATTCCTGTTTTCTGTTCTTATTTATTATTGTGAATGTTCTATTATATTTTAGGATGGTTAGTACTCGAATTCCCTCCACTGGAATTCAAACTGAACAGACTCACAATGAAGGAATCATGCGATGTCTTCAGGAATTAACATCTTTCGCCCGACAACAACAACTTCCTCGCTCTTCTCTAGAGTAAATCTCAGAAGAAATTCGTAGGATGAATGAACTTAAATAATTTTTTAGACAACGACCTCCATCATTCCTTGGAAAGCTAGGTGCCAGTGAAGCTGAGAAATGGATGCGTCAGATTGTGAAAATTTTGAATGGAGAATATCCGAGTAATTCTAGAGGCTTATATGTTCGAAGGAGAAGTTGAATTCTGGTGGCAAGCAGTGTCTTGTAACTAGAATGTTGTTAATTTTACTTGGGAGCAATTTGAAGAAATCTTCTTAAAAATGTATTTTCCCGAAGCTGAACGAGATCAACGAACAGTAGATTTTTTAAAATTGCAACAAGCAAACCTTTCTGTAGCCCAATATAAAGCCAAATTTACCAAGTTTTCATGTTACATCATTGAATATATGGATACTGAAATAATGAAATGCCAGCAATTTGAAAGAGGACTACATTCAAGGATCAAGAATTATGTCGCTCCATTACAAATTCGCGAGTATTCTCAAATTATCGACATTGCGGAAATTGTGGAACAAAATTCTTCCATCGTGGTATGATCTCCCCCCCCCCCCCCCCCCCCCCCCCCCGTTACTAGAAGCAATCATGTTATTAGGACCTCACCTCAATCTTGGCCTCAACCCTATCCAAATCCAAGTGGACAAGCCAATTCCCAGATTCACCATAACATTATCTGCTCATTGATTCGTTGTCATGAATGTGAAGAACTAGGACATATTCGGCCACAGTGTCCTAAATTAAGATCTCTTCCAGTCCATCGCCAATTACATAATCCCTCAAGAATTCCAAGTTCTCATCCTATCTAACACCAACCTAAACGAATCGTGCTAAGAAAATTATGCCAGATCCTAGTCGTGGTAATAATTATGCTATAATTCCTACAAGAAACTCCCATGACGTGATAAAAGGTAAAATACTTTTTCATCATCTTCCTGCACATATTTTATTTGATTCAGGTTCAACACATTCCTTTATCAGTCTTAAACTAGCTAAATTATTATAATTACTACCTATATCTTTAATTGTTCCATTGGATATTGAATTACCAACGGGTGAAATCAATACACCAACATAAGGTTATAGAGATTGTAAAATTCGACTTGGTTTAGGTACACTCTTTGTTAACTTGATAATCTTAGATATTACGATTTCTATATTATTATCGGGATGGATGTTCTGTCAAGACATCATGATTATATCGATTGTCATGCCAAAAAATTTATTTTCGAAACAAAGAAAATTATTCAATTATATTTCAATGACCAGGTCCGTCTGAACCATCAAGTTTCCAAATTCAAAATTCTTTTTTAATTCTAAGAATTTTGGAACAATTCGAAGATGTTTTCCTCGAAGAATTACCAGGATTACACCATTTCCGAGGAATAGAATTTAGCATAAATATTTATCTGAATACTCTTCCTATTTCGATACCTCCATATATAATGGCTCCTTTAGAACTTTGAGAACTTCCTACTCAACTCGATGATCTTTTTAAAAAAAAATTTATTCGCCTCAGTTCATCTCCTTGGGGAGCTCCTATATTATTTGTCAAGAAACAGGATGGAAGCTTTAGATTATCGTAAGCTAAACTCAGTGAATATTAAGATTAAGTATCCTCTACCCCAAATTGGAGATCTATTCGATTAACTTCAAGGGGCAAGGTTTTTCTAAAATAGACTTACGATCTGGTTACCATCAATTGCGAGTAAGAGAGGAAGAAATTCCAAAAATTGCTTTTCGAACTCGTTATAGACATTTCGAGTTTACCGTAATGTCTTTTGGATTAACTAATGCACCCACAGCTTTTATGGATTTTATGCATAGAATATTTAGACCCTTTCTAGACCAATTTGTTATCATTTTCATTCACGATATTCTTATTCATTCCCAAAATCCAGTATAGCATGTCCAACGTTTAGAGACAGTATTAGGTACTTTAAAAAACCATTGGTTATATGCTAAGAAGAGCAAATGTGATTTTTTGATGAATGAAATGAAAAAATTAGGACGTGTGATTTCTGAAAATAGAATCCAAGTCGATCCTACCAAAGTTTCAGTCATTTTAAAATGGAAAAATTCTACCAATATCACCTAGATATAGAGTTTTCTAGGATTAGCTGGATATTATCATCATTTTGTGGAAGGATTTTCTCGCATCGTTCCTCCCCTTTTAAAGCTAACTAGGAAAGAAGTGCCATTTATATGGACTCATGAATGTATTCAAGCATTCCAATTTTTAAAGGATAAATTAACTACTGCTCCCGTCCTTGAAAATCTCATTCTTCGTGTGTTGGCTCAATTTTCAGACAATCATTTTTATTTGCTCTTGCATTTATTTTTTATTAAAATCTATTTTTTATACCTTAAATCATATTGTCATATATTGATTTAATATATAAAATATTTTTTTTTATAAAAATAATTTTTGTGGAGTGTACAATTTATTTTTGTCAAAATACAATTTATTTTGTATTTTTTTGTCAATGATTTTTATATTCTCATATCTAAGTCTAATATTTTTCTTTGGTATTTTTTTTAATACTATTTGACTCATTGGATAAAATTTCCTAAAAAATATATTCAAACGATTTTGTTTTTTGTTACATAATTTTGTTGTATCATTTTTATTTTTTTTGAATGTGTATTTTTCAAGAGTGTTTATTTTTTTGTGTTAAATTATAACATTTAATTAAACATTTGTGTTGTTTAATTATCTAGTTTAACACAACAATAAAATAAGCCGTTTTTATTTTTGTGCTGATGATTTTGAGTATTGTTGGTTTTGTGTCAAAAGCTTTTATGATTTCAAGGCTTTGTGTCGCTCAAGGTCTGATTTGCGTGTCTTTTGATTTTTGGTGTTAAGAGTTGTTGCTTCTTTTTTACAAGTGGGGTTTTACTCTTTTTATTCCTTCTCTCTCTCAAAAAGAGAGTAACACACGATTTTGCTCTACCATTTTTTTTTTGCTGCCAACATTTGGAATCCAACATTTTTTCCCACTTTACTTTCTCTCTCTATTTTGCTCACAATTCATATTATCTTGATGAGAGTTGTCTTTTAGTTTTAAACCCATATACACATCTGATTTGGGTTTGAAGCTTGAGCTTGGTCCGGTGTTTTTTTATCTTTTCCGGTAGCTGTTTGCGTTTCCGATGGTTTGGATTTTTGGCTTGCTGATTTTTTTCGGTGAGTGATTTCTCCGGTGGTTTCGGTTTTCGGCGTCGTTTTTTTTGTGGTGGTTTAGTCGATGGTTCGTTCTCTTTCGTTGTGGAGCTCCTCTCGTGGGTTTTGGTAACTCTCTCTACCAAGTTTCTATATATATATATATATATATATATATATATATATATATATATATATATATATATATATATTATGTTTAAAACATAAGTAGTCTGCTGGTTGGTTTGTTGGTTGAGATCAGTAGGTTTATTTCGTGGGTGTTCCTTTCATTGGGATATTTTGTTCACACAAGTTTTACTCACTTTAAACTCTTGGGTGTTTACTTTGGGTTAAATTTTTGTTTGACTAAAATTTATTTGGATTGAAATTATTATTTGGACCATCTTCATTTAAATATTTGACTAATCTTGATTTTAATAATTGGACACCTATTTGGACTAAAAACTTTGAGAGCCTTTCTTTGGAAAATTTTATTTGATCTTGGATCTACTCGTTGGGTGTTTATTGTTGCGTTTTATTTTACACCCAACTTAGTTTGGGTGTACACTTGTTATTGGACTTAACTTTTGAAACTTAGGGCCTGTTTAGTTTGTAACTATAATTCTGTTTTCTGTGTTTAAATACAATTCAGATAAAAATCTTCGTTTGACAACCTGTTTTTAAACACAGAATTATAATATTCCTGTGTTATAATCAAGTTTTTCAGAAAACAGATTTTAGGTGTTTTATAACATCTGTTTTTTTTATTTTTCAACTCAGAATTATTCATTCTTAATATTTTAAAGCAATTATACCTTAATATATAATATACATACATAATACATTAATGTGTATAATTCTTATAAATAAAAAATATATATGTACATATACACAAAATTACGTATGAAATAATATAAAGTTAAATAATATTATCAATAGATACATGATACTTATATATAGTTTTATACATATATTATTAATGTATAGAATAATATAAAATATACATATAGTACATATGTATTAAAAAATATTATCAATTCATGTATGTATATAATTTTATAGTGAATTATATATGCGACATCATTATAAATATATATATATATATATATATATATATAAAGAGAGAGAGAGAGAGAGAGAGAGAGAGAGAGAGAGAGTGAAACTCCCTAACATACCTCATTAAATATACCTAAAAATACATGATATTAAATGTACGTGTATATAATTTATGATGTATGTATGTATGTATATGTATACATTCATGTATCATGTATGTATGAAAGTTTTATATATATATATATATATATATATATATATATATATATATATATATATATATATATATATATATATATATAAACTCCACAGCATACCTCATTAAATATACCTAAAAATACATGTTATTAAATATACATGTATAGAATTTATGATGTATGTATATATGTATACATTCATGTATCATGTATGTATGAAAGTTTTATGTATGTTTATATGTACATACATACACACACACACACACACACACACACACACACGTATATGTATGATATAAATATACATATTTGTCAATTTTGTCAAATTTTTAAAAAACTGTATTTAAAAACAACTTTACCAAACGCACACCAATAATTATAAACACAAAAAACTGAATTTTAAAACTGTATTTAAAAACAGTGTTTAAATCGAATTTTCTGAATAGAGAACCAAACAGGCCCTTAATAATTTAAGTTTTTTTTTGTGTGTCACACATCTTTTATTTTAAAATCTTATTTAAAATTAATTTATTGGGGATTAAAGATATTTGGTTTTTGCCTCTAACTAGTTACACCCTATAAGTTGAACTTTTGTGTGTTCACTTTATTTAGTTGGCTTTAACTAGCGTGTAAAGTTTATATAACATCTTTATTTGTTTAATTTTTTTTTTGTGAAACCCATTCTATTTTAGTGAGTCGAGTATTACACTCTTTATCTCGTACTCATTTGACTTGGATTGAATCAATTGACTCGTACACATTTTATTGCCTAAGTTGAATACTTTTTGTTGTATTCTTTTATACGTAGGTGGTATTTGTGTGTGTATGAGTTTTTTATCCAAAACTAGTTATAGTATTGGCTTAAACTAAAATTTGGAATTTAATCTTTGTGATTATTTTTTGTGTTACCAAAATTTGTTTGTGGACTTATCTCACTTTTAGTAATTGTTTTGTTGATTTTAATTAAGTCCTAATTTTATTGAGCTAAGTGCTACACATATTTATCTTTTGCTCACTTTACTTGGACTTAAAACTTAACATAACACCGGTTTAAATTGATTCATTTTCTATTTGGTGTTAAGTTGATTTCTATTGTTTAGTTACGTGACACAATTGTTGAGATTTTATTTCTTATTTTATTTGTGGTCATTTGCGCCAACTAAATTGTTTTAGGTTAATCTTTACTTGAATATTAAATATTAAGGAAGACATGGTTTGTGTCTTGTGACTTAATATTTAATCATTCTTTTTAGTATGGATTTAATTCAATATTTTCTTACCTTTTAATTAGTCACTGATTAGTAATTTTTTCTTATCAATTAAAATAGACTTAACCTGATTTGTGTTTAGTCTCTTTTTATAAACAAGATTATTTTATTGTTTTGATTAAAACAATCTTTATTATTAAATCTGCTTTGCACATCTACACGGGGTCTCGAGTTTGAGTGTGTAGTTGTGTGTGTGTTGAAAAACGTTGCTAATGCCGTTTAATACAAGATTAAACTGTATAAGCAACTCCGAGAAGTTTGTTGAAGAAACCCTTTTCTTTTGAAAATAAAACTTATAAACAACAAGATGTGTTTACAAAAACTTATGTACGAGAGTAATCAAAACTTTGTAATCAGTTTTTTTAAAACAAGACAGTTTCAAAAATTCAGCACACTTATAGAATGAGATGAGTAGATGAAGATAATCAACACACAGTTTTTAACGTGGTAAAACCTCTCCCAATAGAGGAAACATCCACGGTGACTTCTAAGTCACAAAAATAAAAATCCACTAATATCAAATAATAGTTACAAACAATACAACATACATGCACACAAATCAACCTATTCTAAGTTTAGGAATATACCCCACTTGGTGTCCTTCTAACTTCTCATAGATCTGATTGTTGATGATGTCCTTCCAGTTTGATAACTTCCTTTGCTTTAGCTTCCTTACGTCGACTCAATAATCTTTGATCTTATTCACAACACTTTCAGTGTAGTAGTGTGTTAAGTGTTTGTGATGTGATTCCTATCAACATGCATGAACTCACACACACTTAGTTTTACAGACAGTCCTAGAAAATTACATATAAAGACTATATGCTGTGATTTTCTTTTATTTCTTTCTTACAGAACTTAAAACCTTTTTGACCTTTAATTTATCCCAGATTCCACGGACATCTTGCTTTAAAATCGGTCAAGATCTTAATCAATCTTTGTTTTTAAAAATATTTGTGAGATTAAAAACCTCCAAGTGTGAATCTAACTAGGTCAAGGTTCAGTTTCGTAAGAATAGAAACCATAAAACATTTTCAAAACTAAATCAGTAAAGATTTTCTTAAATCAAGAAATAAATATGCAGATCTAGTGAAATGTAACATGCAGAGTGTAGATCTAAAGTTTCTATGAAAAAGAAACAGAGATCTTCACACGTATGTTTAAGTTGTTAACAAGATCATAAACAAAGAGGTTACAGCTTCAATATGAACAAACCACTCTCTCTCTCAAACACTCAAGGTTGTGTTTGGGGTTGTGAATATACGAAGGTTTGATTCAGAAATGAAGTGTTTAGGGTTAGGGTTAGGGTTTGGCTAACACAGTTTCTTTCTCTCTCTTCTCTCTTTTCTTTTCTCTCCTCTCTCTTTTATTTTCTCTCTTCTCTTTCACTTCTCTCTTCTCTCTAAATTTTTTTTCTCTCAGAATTGACGACTGCCAAAAGTCTTGAAAGGCAGAGAAGTAGAGGGTTTATATAGGGGTGGAGGAAGGTTCTGGAGATTCGAAGGGAATCAAGGGCTGAGATCAAGTCTTCCTGATATTGACTAGATCTAAGGGTTATAAAACAGCGGTGGTTAAGTCGAATGTGATTGGTTCATAGGATGGCACAGGGATAGGTTTAAAACACATGCAGACCATCGATAAGTTTTGATCCAACGATCAACAATCCACCAGCCAACCCTCTCACATAACAAACACAAACCGATACATCAGGAGGATGACAAGTGTTGGCAGTTAAGTGGCTCACAAATGCGCGCCAAACTTAATTATAGGCAGCACCCTGAAGTCTCTAGCGCTTTGAGATTCTACCCAATCAAACATTCCAATGAAAAATGACATTTTCAAAATAGCATATTAACCCCACAAATTTTATAAACACAATTTTATTAATGAAAACATTATTTTAAAAAATGTTTAAACATGTTTAAAAATTCCCAAAAATTATTGAAACAACATTTTAATGGGATTTTAACACACAATCAATTTTAAACAATATATACACATGTATGCACTTCTAATGTGTGTTGTGTGATTCAATTTATACCTTCTTTGATTATTGAAGAGGATTAGAGGGAATGATTCTGAGGTTCTTTGGATTCTAGGTTAGACAACAAATTTTGTCACTATTTCCAAATTAGTTGAGCACTTATACAATATAGACTTAAGTAAGTCAAAGGTATAAGGTGCTTCAATCTCCCCCTTTGAAAATATGAGACAAAATATCCTTTGAGTTAGCTTAAACTCGTAGGGAACTAAAAAGAATGAAACCTAATCCTATACAAAAGATACTATCTATCCATTTCCTAGAAAGTCAAAAATTACATAACTCAACTATTTACAAAATTTGTACACTAGAAATGGTAGACAATCAGTAGAAGAGATTCCTGCAAATATACACACTAAGATCAAGCACTTTAGATGAAATGTGAACAAACATTGAACCCATAAGACTCAAATTTCTCCCCCATTTTGTCTCCAATGGAGAAAGGGTAAAACTTAAGGTCTTAAGAGTTTAATCAGCACATACCATACCTATAGAATTTCGCAAGTACAGAAATCTGTTATAGTCTAGAGGTTTAGTGAACATGTCTGCAAGTTGCAAATCAGTAGGCAGGTAATGAATTTCTAACTCCTTAGTCTCAACAAGTTCGCGTATAAAATGATGTCTTATTTTAATATGCTTAGTTCGCGAGTGTTGAACCGGGTTTTTAGATATGCTAATAGCGCTTTGATTATCACAATACAATTGTAACTGATCTTCTTTAATCCCATAATCGCTTAACATTTGTTTTATCCATAACAATTGAGCACAACAACTTCCAGCTGCTATATATTCGGACTCAGCCATAGATAAAGATGTGCAATTCTATTTTTTGCTACTCCAACCTACTAAATTATTGCCGACATAATAACAGGCACCTGATGTACTTTTACTGTCATCAGTACATCCGGCCCAATCAGCGTCAGTATACCCTATGATGGTGCTATAGGTATCATTAGTATACCTAAGTCCAAGATTAAGAGTGCCCTTTATGTACTTTATTATACGTTTTACACACAATAAATGGCTCTCTTTAGGGTTATTCTGGTAACGAGCACACAGACATACAACATACATTATGTCTGGTCGTGAGGCAGTGAGATATAGTAGACTACCAATCATACTACGATAAAGTGTGGAATCAACTGACTTTCCATTTTCATCTTTGCATAATTTAACAGTAGTACTCATAGGCGTTTTGGCAACTTTAGCATTATCTAAACCAAATTTCTTAACAAGATCTAAGGCATACTTGGTTTAAGAGACAAATAGACCATTAGAATTCTGTTTCACTTGAAATCCTAAGAAAAGTTGTAGCTCCCCCATAAGGGACATGTGAAACTCCTTATGCATATTGGCAGAAAAAGATTTAACTTCAGAGTTTGAAGTAGACCCAAAAATGATGTTGTTTACATAGACTTGGGCTATAATAATGTTTTTGTCAAAATGTTTGACAAAGAGAGTCTCGTCATATCCTCCTCTCTTAAAACCCTTATCAAACAGAAAGTTGGAAAGGCGTTCATACCAAGCTCTAGGAGCTTGTTTTAAGCCATACAAAGCCTTTTTTAGACGAAAGACATGGTCAGGGTATTTAGGGTCAATGAATCCTTTGGGTTGTTCTACATACGTTTCTTCGGATAGAATTCCATTGAGGAAGGCAAACTTGACATCCATTTGATAAAGTGTAAATTTTAAGTGACATGCTATGGCGAAAAGAAGTCGAACAGATTCAAGACGAGTTACAGGGGAAAATGTCTAGCTAAAATCTATTCCTTCTAATTGTGAGTAACCTTGAGCAACAAGTCTAGCTTTGTTTCTAAGGATTACCCCATTTTCATCAGATTTGTTCTTAAAGATCCAACGTGTGCCAATAACATTTTTGTTTTGAGGCCGCGGTACAAGATACTAGACATCGTGAATGACAAATTGTAAAAGTTCTTGCTGCATCGCAGAAATCCAGTGCGTGTCATTCAATGCTTCATTAACATTTTTCGGTTCCACAAGGGGGACGAAACATGCATAATTAGCATAATTTCTTATCTGGGATCTAGTACGAACTGGCTCATTAGGATTACCGACCACGTTGTTAATGGGATGATATTTAGAGACCCAGCCAGGTACTTCTGGACTATCAATAGGTAATGAGTCATCTATTTCTGGTGAATCAGTTTTGAAATCATTTTCAGATTCCACCACGATAGGTGATTCAGATATATTATTTTCGACAATAGTGTCGCTTACAATTACATTTATCGATTCCATAAGGGTCTTAGTACGCAGATTGTATATACGATAAGCACGACTGTTTGGAGAGTAACCTAAAAAGATGGCTTTATCACCACGCATCTCGAATTTAGACAAATGTTCTCTGTCTTTACAGACATAACACTGACTTCCGAAAGTTCTTAGATATTTCAGATTAGGCTTCTTACCGTACCACAACTCATAAGGGGTTTATTTAGTGTTTTTCCTAAGGTAAACCCTATTAATAATATGACATGCAGTTCTAATAGATTCTACCCAGAAGTATTTAGGTAGAGATTTGGCATGCAGCATGAAACGTGCTATCTATTGAAGAGTTCGGTTTTTCCTTTCGGTAATACCGTTCTGCTGAGGAGTCTTAAGGGCACTGAATTCGTGTTTGTAACCGTTGTAGTCACAATATTCAACTATTCCTGTGTCTATGAACTCTCCCCCTCTATCACTACGAATGCGATTGACTTGTGTGTCCTTCTCATTTTCAATTCTTAATAAAATTTTCAAAAAATTCTGAAACGTGTCAGATTTTTGTTTTAAGAAGGCAACCCAAGTGAATTGTGTGAAATCATCAACCATGACAAGGATATAGCTGTGTCCACAATGACTAAAAGTTCTAGAAGGACCAATAAGGTCCATATGGATGAGATCTAAAGTTCTAGAGGTGAGAATGTCTTTAACTTTCTTATGCGAAGTCTTAACTATTTTTCCTTCCTGGCAATGACCACAGACAACACTGGAAATAGGTTTAATTTTAGGAATTCCTCTAACAATCTCTTGACTAGAAAATCTACCAAGGATATCATAACTTAGGTGACCCGTACGATTATGCTAGATTTCATTGTCATCCATTCTGACAATGTTACAGGTTTCAGAACCAGTCTTGACAGTATAACAATTGTCAGGTGTTCTGAATCCGGTAATAATGCATTCACCTTTATCATTTAGAATTTTACAATTGTTCTTTGAAAAGGTAACTGTATGGTCAGAGTCACAAAATTATGATATACTTAGGAGGTTGGCTTTAAGGCCTTTAACTAATAGTACATTTTCGAGAATAGGCATTCCCTCTTCTTTTAGGGTTCCTTTACCTATGATCTGGGATGAAACTCCGTCACCAAAAACTACTTTGCCTCCAGCAAATCTGGTCTTGTTTAAGAGTTTGGTTTCATCTCCTGTCATATGTTTGGAGCATCCTGAATCTAAGTACCAACCAGATGAAGTGTGTTCAGCTTTTAATGCAGTGATAACAATGTTACACTTCATTTGGGGTAAAAGATCATCTTTTCTAACCCAAATAGCTCTGGTTTTAATTTTACGCAAGTTTTCCCTCATTTGATAAAATTTTCGAGAAACAGTTTTCTGTCGAAAAACATTTGGAGCAACAAACTGATTATTATGAAGAATTTGAGCTTTTGGTTTAGGAAAGTTTCTGGGAGTCTTTCTCTTAAATGAACTCTTAGTTTTGGTCTTTCTATTCCTATTGTTAGAGTTCTTGTCAGGTTGTCTTGGAAGGACATAATGGTTACGATTTTGCCTAGAATAGTTAAAGTTCTTGTAGACAGAATTGTTGTACACAGGGGTGTTTAGACGCCTAGCATAACAACCTTCAAAGGAATGACCATAAATGTCACAGTAGGAGCAATATTGATTGCTTGAGGGATGAACTTCCTTAGAAAAACTTCTAAAGATGGGTTTAACAGCATTCTGTTCAGAAATCCTATTCCTAGGAGGGATGGTTTTAAAGGTAGATTCAACCTTTCTGATCAAAGGACATACATATTTAGTCTAAAGTGTAGTGCCAGCCTTAGAATTACTAGACTCTCCAATGTCTCTCTGTTGTTGCTTTTGATCAAATTCTTTTTTAATAAAATGAAAGTCTGGACATGTTTCAATTGGTCTTTTGCCCCCAGACACAAACTTAATGGGTTCAAGATTAGTAGTTTGTGGTTTATTCTTAGGGCAAAATCCAATACCGGTTCTATCATCAGAATTGGTCTTGGAGTCAACAACAAAGTCAGTAAAACAATTTGAATTGTTTTCAAACTTAGAATTTTTTTTTAAAACAGTAGTTGTCTTTGTTTTTGCTTCCTCCAGTTCTAATAATGTTCCCTTGTATTTCATTTCCAGGGTCTCATTAGTTTTAGTCAACTCTTTTAATTTTTGATCAAAAGATTCAATTTCAGATTGATGAGACAGACACTGGTTAGTGTACTCTTCGGCATTCAGCTTCACAATAAGACTTAGATCATCTAATTTCTTAGTCAGGTCTCTAACAGTCTTCTCTAGTCTAGTGCCTTTTTTAAGAGTTTTAGCATACAAAGTATGGATATCTGGGAGGTCATCTGTGTCTGAGTCGCTAAGTGACGTGTGTGTAGTGGCCCCTAACGATTCAGTTTTAGTACTCACGTACCCATTTACATCGTCGTTATCTAGATCACTTTGACTCACACACACGGAACTAGAACTAGCAACATTTTCAGATAACAAGGCATCTAGGCCAGTCAAAGCAGTATTCACACAAGCCGGAGTAGGAGCATCATTATCACACACAGGCATATCATCATTGTAAATGATCTTAGCATAAAAAGACATGCAAGGGTCAGATACATTTGATGACTCAAGTTCCTCTTCATCAGAGTCACTTGAATCATCCCAAGTTTTACTGACATTGGCTCTATTGTGTGTGTTGGCTTTATTTAGATTAACTCTGCAATCGTGAGCAATGTGACCTAGTTTCCCACATCTAAAACATTCAATCTTTTTAAGATCTCTGTTGGGTCTGGAGTTGTTGTCCTCATGATGTTTGTCAAGACCTCTCTCATGAGGTTTGGGATTAGACAGAGTAGGATAATTAGGCTTGCCTTGTTTATATGCCTGTTTGTTTCTAAATTTAACAATTTTCTTAAATTGTTTTGACATTAAGGCAATCTGATTATCTAGTTTGTCTATATCACAGTCCTCATCAGAGTTAGAGTTGATCAAATTAGTCTCAAGTTTAGATATCTTAGAGGCAAAACTCAAGTTAGAGTTGGACTGTTTTCTTTGTGAATGATTTAATTGTTTCTTTAAGTCTAATTCCATTTCCACAGTTCTAAGTTTGCTACTGAGTAAGTCAGGGGTAAGGTTTTGATCACTCATTTCCTCAATAGCATACCTCTTACTGTCAAACTTTTGTGGTAATGATCTTAGGATTTTAGAAACAATCTCATTCCTATCATAAGTTATACCATTAGCATGTAACTTAGTAACTATATCAGTTAAGTTCATGTAAAAGTCATCAAAAGACTCAGAGTCAGACATAATCAAAGAGTTGTACTGCTGGATAAGCATTTGAGTTTTAGCAGCTTTAACTCTTGAGTCTCCTTCATGGGTAGTGATTAATGTGTCCCAAGCTTCCTTAGAAGTGGCACAAGATGAGATTCTCTTGAACTCATACTCATTAATAGACATAAAAATGGCATTCTTGCCTTTATTGTTATTGCGAGAAATAGTTTACTCTTCTTGGGTAAACTCACTTCAGATTTTCTTTACCCTCTCATCACTTCCTTCAGTGGCTAGTTTAGTAGGATAAGTATATCCATTTTGAATAATGTCCTAGACATCATCTCCTAAAGTCCCTTGGATGAAGGCAACCATTCTTACTTTCCAGTAAGCAAAGTTGTTTCCATCAAAGAGTGGAGGTCTGGACAGATTACCAAACCTTTCATTCTTCTCGTCCATAGTTAGTTTTTTCAGAAAAAGATTTCAGAAACACAAGATCTTTTTGAAATAAAAGTTTACAGGGCTCTGATACCAATTGAAAAACGTTGCTAATGCCGTTTAATACAAGATTAAACTGTATAAGCAACTCTGAGAAGTTTGTTGAAGAAACACTTTTCTTTTTGAAAATAAAACTTATAAATAACAAGATGTGTTTACAAAAACTTATGTACGAGAGTAATCAAAACTTTGTAATCAGTTTTTTTAAAACAAGACAGTTTCAAAAATTCAGCACACTTATAGAATGAGATGAGTAGATGAAGATAATCAACACACAGTTTTTAACGTGGTAAAACCTCTCCCAATAGAGGAAACATCCACGGTGACTTCTAAGTCACAAAAATAAAAATCCACTAATAACAAATAATAGTTACAAACAATACAACATACATGCACACAAATCAACCTATTCTAAGTTTAGGAATATACCCCACTTGGTGTCCTAACTTCTCATAGATCTGATTGTTGATGATGTCCTTCCAGTTTGATAACTTCCTTTGCTTTAGCTTCCTTACGTCGACTCAATAATCTTTGATCTTATTCACAACACTTCCAGTGTAGTAGTGTGTTAAGTGTTTGTGATGTGATTCCTATCAACATGCATGAACTCACACACACTTAGTTTTACAGACAGTCCGAGAAAATTACATATAAAGACTATATGCTGTGATTTTCTTTTATCTCTTTCTTACAGAACTTAAAACCTTTTTGACCTTTAATTTATCCCAGATTCCACGGACATATTGCTTTAAAATCAGTCAAGATCTTAATCAATCTTTGTTTTTAAAAATATTTGTGAGATTGAAAACCTCCAAGTGTGAATCTAACTAGGTCAAGGTTCAGTTTCGTAAGAATAGAAACCATAAAACATTTTCAAAACTAAATCAGTAAAGATTTTCTTAAATCAAGAAAGAAATATGCAGATCTAGTGAAATGTAACATGCAGAGTGTAGATCTAAAGTTTCTATGAAAAAGAAACAGAGATCTTCACACGTATGTTTAAGTTGTTAACAAGATCATAAACAAAGAGGTTACAGCTTCAATATGAACAAACCACTCTCTCTCTCAAACACTCAAGGTTGTGTTTGGGGTTGTGAATATACGAAGGTTTGATTCAGAAATGAAGTGTTTAGGGTTAGGGCTAGCGTTTGGCTAACACAGTTTCTTTCTCTCTCTTCTCTCTTTTCTTTTCTCTCCTCTCTCTTTTATTTTCTCTCTTCTCTTTAATTTTTTTTTCTCTCAGAATTGACGACTGCCAAAAGTCTTGAAAGGCAGAGAAGTAGAGGGTTTATATAGGGGTGGAGGAAGGTTCTGGAGATTCGAAGGGAATCAAGGGCTGAGATCAAGTCTTCCTGATATTGACTAGATCTAAGGGTTATAAAACAGCGGTGGTTAAGTCGAATGTGATTGGTTCATAGGATGGCACAGGGATAGGTTTAAAACACATGCAGACCATCGATAAGTTTTGATCCAACGATCAACAATCCACCAGCCAACCCTCGTACATAACAAACACAAACCGATACATCAGGAGGATGACAAGTGTTGGCAGTTAAGTGGCTCACAAACGCGCGTCAAACTTAATTACAGGTAGCACCCTGAAGTCTCTAGCGCTTTGAGATTCTACCCAATCAAACATTCCAATGAAAAATGACATTTTCAAAATAGCATATTAACCCCACAAATTTTATAAACACAATTTTATTAATGAAAACATTATTTTAAAAAATGTTTAAACATGTTTAAAAATTCCCAAAAATTATTGAAACAACATTTTAATGGGATTTTAACACACAATCAATTTTAAACAATATATACACATGTATGCACTTCTAATGTGTGTAGTGTGATTCAATTTATACCTTCTTTGATTATTGAAGAGGATTAGAGGGAATGATTCTGAGGTTCTTTGGATTCTAGGTTAGACAACCAATTTTGTCACTATTTCCAAATTAGTTGAGCACTTATACAATATAGACTTAAGTAAGTCAAAGGTATAAGGTGCTTCATGTGTCTCACAGCTTCACTACCTGGATTGTTTAGTTAGATTTACTATTATGGGGTTGTTTAGTTTGTGCCTGGGTGTACTAGTTTTGTATTGTCCTAACTATTTCATTTACACTGGATTGCAGAATTCTTTATCTAAACACTGGTGTTAGTGTTGTGTATGTAGTGAGTGAGTGATAGTCAATATTACCTGGGTTTATTGGGTTGGCTGATTTTCAGTCAAGTTGGGTTATTTTAGACTAGGCTGGTTGTATGGGTGTGTATTTGCTTAGTTTAATGTGACAACCCTCCTACTAAAATAATAGGTGGCCAGGCCAATACTTTAATAATCACAGGAATCATAGATGGTCCATTCTCAGCATCGCTGTCGATTAAAATAATAGTACGAGATAACCACCAATCATTTTAGAAAACGGACTGTCAATAAAAAGAAAATTTGTAAATAAAAGAAAACACTTAGACAATCCCATTTGTGAAAGTGGTGGATATCAAAAATTGATAAATAAAGAACGACAATATCATAAATAATCACCGAATAAGCTGTCGGTGCACAGACTAATACAAATAGTTACACCGAGTATTACATTTCAATATTTACAATATAATAAATGAGTGCAACACTTGGGCAACATGCCCGAATAAATAACTGAACATAACTAGAGTACAATAGAAAGAAACGTCTAAACAATACCCTACAACATCCGCAATATGCCGTAGCTCCATGACAACAGGAATGGAAATGTAAATACGGGTGTCCATGCGGTAGAGCACCTTTAACGGCAAAGAGTATATGCATAAACAAAGAAATATAGATACGGGTCAGGTCCCGGTTTGATATGATTCCCATGTGGATAAAATGCATGACAGTTAAGTGCGTAATTCTCTCGCAGTTAACAATAACATTTCTCACCTCTCAATCTAAAAGCAACCTAGAATAATATCAATGATGATGCTCTAGTTAAACAAAGAACAGAAGGCTAACTTCTCTCCAGTCTCAACACTATGCCCTTATTCGTGCGTGGGGTGTCTCGCAAAGCGAAATCCAAACAAGGAACCCCCCCGATACACTACTACTAAGCAAGGTTGATCGTCGCGATACATTAGACCCTGTTCTAAGTAATCTGAGTACTAAAGGCTAACTTCTCCCCAGTCACAACACTATGCCCTTATTCGTGCGTGGGGTGTCTCGTAAAGCGAAATCCAAACAAGGAACCCCCCCGATACACTACTACTAGGCAAGGTCGATCGTCGGGATCCATTATACCTTAAGCACAAAATTGTCATATATAATTATTTAATTTAATTTCCCTTTTTCATAGTACTAAGGGCTAAACTTCTCCCCAGCCACAACACTATGCCCTTATTTTTGCGTGGAGTGTCTCGCAAAGCGAAATCCAAACAAGGAACCCCCCCGATACACGACTACTAGGCAAGGTCGGGATCCGTTATACCCTCAGCACCTAATCAATATATATATATATATAAATGAGAGGTCAACATACATAAATGGTACAACATTTTATCAAATGTTTACCAAACAATTTCATCCGGTACACTAGTTCATTTCATGGTTCCATTCCTTATCAGGAAATATAATCATAGCTTTTATGCTCTTTGTGGCGTTTCATCGTGCTCTTTATGGAACTTTGTAAAAATACCTTCCCTATCAGGAATATCATCATCATCAAATGCTCTTCGTGGCATTTCATTGTGCTCTTTAGGGCACTTTATCATGCTCTTTATGGCATTTCGTACATCAAGTCCAACTTGATTTAGAATAGTTATAATTATATATACATAACGATTCTAAGACCGTCCGTCCGGGTTTCTCCACTGTGCGCGCCCCTAAATGGCTATCATCTTCCAGGGCCTATTATTTAGACAACCTGGGATCCTACCGAAACGTCGGGAAGCGGCCATATGCCTGCAGGGAGTCATAACCACACCCGGAATTACCTACCCATCGCAGAAAAATATACAACAAACGCTCATATGGCCTAGGGACTATATCCACTCCGCATTTATTAGTCAGGGGGCTTCACCACAACGCGCGAACTTCCCTTAAGATAGCGATTTAGAGAGGGTGTGTATCCATACCTTTTTAACAATTATGAAAATCATCTTCCTTTTCATTTGAAAACATCCATTTTTACATTCTCAAAATCATTTGTACTTATTTATTAGTACAACATTTAATAATATTCATTTCATATTCTTAAAGTCATATTTTATTAATGACTTAAGACCCGAAGTGCCGTTAGCCTCAACTAGTCCCCAAGACTTCAATTTAATATAATAAGCAATTTTAAATGAATCTCCCTCAAGGAGTGCCTCCCAAATGTCTCAACATTAATCTTTTATCCTCAATTTATCTTTCGGTTAATCTCCTATTCAATTCGGACACCAACCTATACACATTATCCCTCGGGGTAAGCCCAATCATCCCATTAATCTTAGGGCATTAGTCTACCCAAAAACCACCCTCTTGAACTCCCCATACTTCCCAAAGGAAGGCCCCTAAACTTTGGAACTAAAATAAAAAGGGCTAAAAAAGTCAAACTAAGAAAATCTAACAAAAACAGGAGAACCGAATCGATTCACCCCTTGGGCTGAATCGATTCGCCCTTGCGAATTGATTCTCTAAATAGCCGAATCGATTCGGTGAGCAAAATTGACTTTCTGCAATTGTCCGAATCGATTCGGTCTGCCAGACCTGTAGCCTATCCCTTATCCGAATCGATTCGCCCCTAGGGCCGAATCGATTCGGTCCTGAAATCTTGCCCAGTTTGGGCTACGGGTTGTATGAACCCTAAAATCCCAAAACTCAAATCTTTGATTTTATTCAACACCAACAACATCTAACTCTCCCAAATCATTTCTACACCATTAATAACTAATAATTTATCCTCAAATCAAATTAAAACTAAGATTTAAGGGTTTAATCTTCAAAATCAACAAATACCCATTTAGGGTTTAAATCTCTAAAACTTAACTACACATGCAATTTATCACATTAAATCAAATCTAGCAAGTAAGAAACTTGCCTCGAGGTTCGTAGTCTCGGATCCTCTTTTGGTAGCAACGAAATCCGGCCTCAAATCTCCATTTCTATCTCTCTTTCTCCATTTCTCCCAAGCTCTCTCTTCTCTCTCTCTCTCTCTCTCTCTCCTTTGGCTTCTAACACAAATGAAGAAAGAAAAAGGGGTGGGGGACTTAAACGGGTCTTAAAACATAAATGCCCTCTTTTAATTGCTAATAGACCATTAAAATGACTCCTATCTACTTAATTGAGTCATAACGTGTTAAAAGTGCCCGAAACTCAAAAATACAACTTTGCACTTATTCTAACTATCTCGACTATTCTAAAAACAACCGCACCCCCTATTTTGGCATTCGGGAAAACGTGAACAATTTTATGTTCTAAATTTATTTTATTTAATTAATTATACTCCTGTTTAAATATGAGTCATAACCGTCGTTTTACATACAACGACGCAATATATCACAATATAATGTTATTTACCTTCTCATACGATAAATAGACAAAACATAGTAAATATTATCCCTTAATATCACGGGAAACAATATTTACTCCAACTTCCCCTATTTTATAGAATTAGCCCATCGGGTAAAAGAATATAAAATATCCGCTCAAAAGCCTGGGTTGTTACATTTAATTCATTGTGGACTTGGAGGATTGTAATCTGTAATCGGTAATTGGTAATAGTGTACTTGGGTGTGCGTGTTGTCCTGGTACTAGGGACACGGGGTTTACCACCACGGTGGGTTCCTCGAGAAAAAATATTGTGTCACCTTCCACTTTTCCTCATCTCATTCTTAAAGAGAATTATTTTTATATCTTGCTTCATAACCTTTTACTTACTAGTGTGCGTGAGTGTTTTAATTTATAATATATTTTATCAAAGAGTTTAAAAGAGTTTTTAAATAACCTAATACTCATTAGAGAGTACCCTTTGGTCCTTACTAGCGACCTTTAGGTCATTTTCAGTCCTCACCATTCCTTCTAGTAATGTAAGCTATGATGTACATACCGACGCCTCATTGCAAGGGTTAGGATGCGTTTTAATTCAAGATGAGAAAGTTGTAGAGTATAGGTCACGAGAACTCAAAACTCATGAACATAATTATCATGATCTTGAGTTAGCGGTTGTAGTTTTTTCTTTGAAAACTTGGCGTTGTTACTTTTAGGGCAAAAAATTTCAAGTCTTTTTCGATCATAAGAGTTTAAAGTACATCTTCACTCAAAAAGACTTAAATTTTAAGGCAATGATGTTGGTTGAAATTTTTGGAAGATTATCGATTTAAATTAAACTACCATCCATGAAAAGGAAATGTGGTAGACGATGCGTTAAGTCGTAATCCAAGAGGAAGACTCCATACTTTGATTTCTTACGATATTACTGCTACCATAGAGAAAGATGATGTACGATTGATACCCTCTTTATCGAAATTTTCAAACATCATTGCACATACCAAATTGAGAGAGAAAATCTTAGTCCAATAAACCCGAGACCCTTTTGTTCAACATCTTCATGATAAAAATCACTACTTCTCATATGATAAGGAAATAGGCTCGCGATTGAGAAATAGATTGCATGTACCGATGATTTATCTCTTAGAGAATAATTATTGCAAGAATCCCATCCTTCTGAGTTTATGATTCATCCCGGAAGCTCCAAAATGTATCATGCCCTAAAGAACCATTGTTGGTGGCCAAATATGAGAAATGATATCGAGAGTTTTGTAAGAAAATGTATTACTTGTCAATAAGTAAAGATAAAACATAAGCATCCTGGTGGACTCCTTCAACCCTTACCAATTCCTCAGTGGAAATGGGATCATATTACCATGGATTTTTTTAGTCGACTACCTCGTACGTCTCAAGGATACAATTTCATTTGAGTAATAGTAGACCGACTTACCAAATCTTCTCAGTTTCTGCAAGTAAAAACCACCGATTCACATCAAAGGTCAAGTAAACTCTACATTCGAGAAATTATTCGATTACATAGAATTTATTTATCCATCGTGTCCGACAGAGATTCCCATTTTGTAGGAAAGTTTTGGAAAGAACTTCAAACCGCAATGGGTATTAAACTTCATTTGAGTAATGCATTTCACCCTCAATTGGATGGACAATCTGAACATACAATTCAAACATTAGAAGATATGTTATGAGCTTATATGTTTTACATGACCGATAATTGGAATGAACATTTACCCCTCGTTGAGTTTTCTTATAACAACAGTTATCAAGCAACTATCAAAGTTGCCCCGTTTGAAGCTTTATATAGAAGACGTTGTCGTTCACCTGCATGTTGGATAGAATCAGGAAGTAGTAAACAATTTGGTCCCGAAAAAATCCAAGAAACCACTGAGAAGATACAATAGATTCGAGAAAGATTGAAGATAGCCCAAGATCGTCACAAAAGTTATGCAGACCAGCGCCGGAAGCCTTTAGAATTTTAAGTTAATGACCGAGTATTTTTGAAAGATTCTCCTCGAAAAGGAATTTTATGCTTTGGAAGGAAAGGAAAATTATCCCCCCAGATATACTGGACATTTCACCATTTCTAAGCGTATTGGCCCTCTAGCCTAATAATTAGAATTACCAGTGGATTTATCCAATATTCACAATATATTTCATGTGTCCCAGTTATGTCAGTATATTTCTAATCCCTGCCATACTATCACACGGAAAGAAATTCCGATCCAATCAAATCACAAATTTTAAGTACGTCCTATTCAAATTTTGGATCACCAAGTCAAACGACTCAGGAATAAGGAAACCCCCTCAGTCCTCACAAGCTATGAATGACCAATATATTGATCTCTTCCAAGGTAAATTCGAGGACGAATTTTTTTAGGTAGGTAGATTGTAATATTCGTACTTCAATTAAGAAACCCTAATTCTAATTTAATCCCTACTACAATGTAGAAACTCAAACATATTCAAAAGAAGGATTAAACTACTCTACCAAACCTATAAAATAGCTAAATTAACCAAGTATCCATGAAGTTTCAGGAACTGCAAAATAATCCTTGAATATTTCAAAATATCATAACTTAACCTATACTTAACCCTAGACCTAAACTTTATATCAAACTGACCCTCTAGACTTCAACTAACTAAAAATTATAATTTTATCCCCTATAATTTTCTAAAATTACAAATATACCACTAAACTCACCAAAACTACACATTTAAGGCTATAAAAATATACACCTTATCAACCAAGGACTAAAACCTAATTATTTAACATTTACACAAAACTCCCTTATCCACCTCAACCTCCATATAAGCAGATAATGCCAAACATCACATGTTTGAACCAAGAAAACATGTGAGGTAAAAAGTTACCAAGCATTTAAACTCTCAAAAGCTTCTCAAATCCACCTCCAATTCGAACTAATCAGACCCCCAGCTCATACACTATAAAAAGCCCCCGAGCTAAGGCAAAACTCACTTCTTCAATGAATTAATAAACTCTAAATTTTCTCTCAAGTCAGGTAAGCTATCATTTCATGCATTAAATTCAATTATTTCAATTCTAAATGATTTATGTGTTGATATTATTCTTATAGCAATAAAAACAATAGGAACTTTACATGTAATATCGTCCACAGGTGAGGAAATATGAAAAATCCACCATTAAAGCTTGAAATTTAATAGGGAACTTTGATATAGTGATTATAACTCAGGTTTGAAGCTATGAGCTCAATCATTAGGACCTTAGGAACTCTATTGGAATGATCAAAATCCACGAATTTAAACAACAAGCTTCAATTGATCGAAAGTGTTTTCCGATTCCGAAAACTCAAAACTTTGAATTCTCCTCATATAAACAACCTCAAAGCCTGAAATCAAAACCAAACTCCTCCTTAACATGCCAGAAACCTAACCATGTTCATAATAATACCTTCCATACTCTTAAAATCTTCGAATGTTAAGTCAAATCTTCTGAAAAATGCACAGTTATGGAACTCAATATATACTACACCTCGATCCATAAAACTCATATATTTGGATTCCTTATGAAATTTTAGGTTGAGTTTGTTTAGAAATCTTCTGGAATGATTTAAAAATGAAGGAGATATCTCAATTCAAAGATTTAAACCCTAAAGTAAACCTTCGAGAGGTTGAAGATGAGCTATTTGTCGAGAAACCATGACCACACGCATGAGGGCGTGCGACCAATCAAAATTTTCTGAAATTTTTTCCACTATTTTTATTTTGTTTTTCCAGTGAAAATGATATAAGGTAAGACTATGTTTGGTCAAGCCTAGCCAAAGTTATGGAAAAATAAGGTTTTAGGTTTGAAATACTTTTTCTAAATTACAAACTGGCCCTCTTCAATTTTTTAACTTATGAATTTTAACCCCAAACTTTGTCTATAGGTACTTTAAAGTATTTTCAATCAAAAATTCTTGTACACCAATGTTCAAATTTTAACCTAAGCCCAAGATTCTAAAGTCCCAAGTTATTTACAATTAAACCCTTTAAACTTTAAAATACACAGTTTTTAGGATAAATTGATAAAAACCAACCCCAATTCAAATAATACTTGTGCACCCAAACATTTGTATACAGATAATCACGTACCAGCTCCTCCCGATATCCTCTTTTGATCCTAAAGTAGTTCAAAACACCGATCAAGTAGGTTCTTTTTACCTCTTTGATAGTAAATTTTGCATATTTGTTAACTTCTATTGATATCATTCTATGATAGCCAAAACTTGATTCCAAATATGTGCAGCAGTTACCATACTCATATGTTATCATATCACTAATTGTTTTAATTATGATAATTGGATCAAGTTGAACCCTTCTCATCTAATTACTGATATCATAACATTTCGTTGTGACGATTCAGTTCACCTTGAACATTTGTGCATTATTATTTGTTTTAAAAACATCAGTAATTACTATGGATTAAACTCCTGTGTTATCCCATAGAATTTTCTACATGGCATATGGTCTCAGGTGATTGAGAGTTGATGTTTAGCCACATACGTATGAGTGCCACTTTAATTGTGTGCCCATCCTGTTATTATCCAAAGGTTTTGGATTACTTATTATTTTGTTTTACTGATGGCTTTCTTAATTCTATACCCCTTTATAACTTGATAAGTATGGGGTTATCAGCTTAAACTCTTTGACTTTCTTATGTAAAGAAAAAGACATCTGAATTTTATATACACTCCACCTCTCATCTATACAGATATTTTTTATAAAATTAGTAAATCCTCCTTAGTATATTTGTGCTAATTACTTTTTCCTCTAGATGGCCTGGAAGAAAGAGGATAGTATTTCTTCCCCTTTTGAGACGCACACCAGTCTCATGTTTGCAAAGGTGACTGTTTGGGCGGAGACTAAGCCGGATGAGAGTAAGGAGTGGTACTTTTCTATTTTTTACTTTATAGTTCGAGTTGACAATAAAATGTAATTCATCCCTTCTGTGGTAATACACTATGTGTACCATTTTAATAATGAATAAAGTTATGTTTTTCGCCTTAACTATAATTCATTGCTTTATATATACTCTCTTATACATTCATACCAAAAAGAAGGGTGTGATAACTTGTAAAACATGTTAACCTTTTAGTAGGTTCGTGAGATATTTAGAATGTTCAGTTTGAGCTTATTATAATAAAATTTTAGTCTGTTGGATTCGTATATGGGATGGGCCAAGTTTTAGGCCATTTGAATCCTGTTTTGGGCCTTTTTAGTTGAAGCTATTTTAGGCCATATGCCTAACTTCGGTATTAGTCTTTATAGTACCCTAAATAACATAACTTATTATCATAACACTCATTTGGAAGACCCCTAGCTCTTAAGGAAGAGGAGGAGGAAACCCTAGTTTGGAGAATAGAGGTTTTGGCTTCAAGAATTGGGGAGAATTGGGATTTATTAAATAATCAATCTTAGGAAAGTTTAAATAGTCTAATAATGTAAGAAGATTTGTATTAGAATGATAGGAATATGGTGGAATATTTGAAGATAACATTATAAATACGATTTTGTTCCTAATCAATCCTTAATTTGTATTTATGATTAATTTAATAACAAACTCTAGTTTTGTATTGAGGAACTCATGTAACTTTGTTAAGAAATTAACAAATTAAGCCTTAAATCATTGTAATCAGACTCAGATTTTGTAAGGCATCAATCTGCTTACACCAAATTTTAACAGGTTCATCTCTTGATGTTTTTTATACGTGGCTAGATGATAGGAGAAGTTAGTGGCGGTTATACGCTGGTTATTACAGGAATCTTTAGTAAATGAGGTGGATAGTTTTAATTGATTATTATTTGAATTCGAATTAGAGATATTTGGAGGCAAGTATGGGTGGTTATTGTAAAGAATTAATTTGAATTCAAAGTGGAAGTTACTTGGACCTAATACGAGTTTGTTATTGCAGACAACTGTAAATTTAGCCCTTGAGGAAAATAAAAAAGATCTACAAACGATCAAACAAGCCTTGTCTTTACAATTTATTCTTTAATTTCAAGCACCTTTTTATCTTTTATTCTTTAATTTTCGGCAATGTAATATTACTTTCCTTTAATTCAATGTGAGTTTATTCAGTTTTCAACCTTTACAATCCAACATTTATATTTCAGCCTTTATTTTCAAGAAATTTACATTGCTTGTTTTGTCATAACAAAATGTCCCATTAATTTGGGCACGCCTATGAACCTAAAAATGTTTAGCATGGGTGATTTCATTTCCAAGAAAATGGAATCATAATTAGTTTAATTTGTAAAACGTCCAATGTAATCATGTTAATTGACGAGAATTTCTTGGTTTACATTCATGTGTAAAACATAAACCTAGGGTTTCTTTTATGATTTCTTAGATTATATCTTGAAATGAGTTTTGAATCCTCTAAAACTTATAGAAATAATTTGTTGGTAATCATATGATGTTTATATGTGAAGGAGAAGGTATATGTTGACGTATTATAGTCTTTAGGAATTGAGGTTTTTCAATTATGGCCTTAATAGAAGAAATCAAGAGGAAGAAGAAGGCTTGGGCCCCGACGGATCAATCTGGTTCCATCCCAAATTTATCCGACCATAATGGGTTTTCTTACTTAAATTAGGTTAGGGGATGCTTTGGTTGGGTGTTTATTGGGGTGAAGTTCTAGGACTTTAAATCAATTCAAATAGATATAAGGGCTGTAGGTTTGGGATTGATGCATAATGTAGATACTATTTGGATTTAAGTCAAAATTTATAATGTCGAGTAACGTTTAACGATTGCGTTAATCAGATAGATGACGAGAATGTATATGTAACCCATCGAGTAGGGTAGTGGTTGATTTTAAATGATTATGTAAACAATATGTTGTTGATGATACCTTGTTTGGGAGCCTTGGGCTTCAGGTCGATATTTATAATATCAGTTGATGCTTAATATATAGATCCTATCATAGTCAAGAACATATTTATAACCCATTTATAAATTGAAAGATTTTTCTTCTTTCAAACTCCCGTGTATTCTTATCTTGACTAAAAGACAAATGTTGCTTTGAATTTTTAGTCATTATATTTATTCGTGTAGATCCAACTTTCGATTCACTCGTGGGATCCGGGTGGTCCGAGGGGGACCACCACGACTCCTCTCTTCTCGAGCTACTTATAGCCCTACCTATAAAGCTGTTACACTAACGCACAAACATTTTCTTGTTGGGCATAATTTGTATTTTCTAATTTTGCTGTTGTATGCGAGAAAACTTTTCTCGCTTCTAAAGGGACGTTTATTTTGATGAATAAATGGAAATATTACTTTCTCCATGTCTAGAAATTTCATTTTTACCTATGGTTTCAACTAGGAAAGTTCTATATAAACCAATTATCCAATCATTCCCTTGTTGAGTTAGAGTGATCCTGATAAACGTTATGTGTAATATAAAACCTAGTCTTCAAGCCTTAGGAGTTAAGTCTATAATTATGCAAAACAGTTAAAGTTAATGTGCATAAGAACTAGTGATAAAACAAATTATTTGTTTAACCTAATTGAGTAGAGTTTGTGCTAATTTGTTTTACTTATGTGCAATCATACCATGGGTGCGTGTCTACTCTGTGGGTGACCTAGTAGGAGGATTTGATGGGGTGGTATGATGTTGATAATTCTTAGTATTCACGGTGATAGAGACGGGCTTTATCTAGGTCCCATTTACCCCGATCATAAGTCTTGAGGCATCTATCTGTCGACTGGGGAAATAGGACTAGATCCTCTCGTATAGCCTTAGCTATGGGATCGTACGCTTGTAGTTATTTTGAGGTTATAGGTTTGGTATGCCATATAGTTATACTAATTAGCACACGAGTGATCTATGAAAGTATTAGGGATAGGCCTTCACACTCTTATTTGTAGGCTTAAGCATAGCTCACAAGAATTTTTGTGGTTTAAGCATACTCATATGTTGTAAGGACTCATTTCCAATTAATTCAATTTGTATGTATTGGCTTAATTTCGGACAAAACATTTTGAGTTATAGGTTGGGCTTTGAGTTGTCAACCTTTCAAGCATATGACGTGTTTGACTTAAGACGTAACGTCAGAGCTTCAAATATTACATATCGTGTCGTATTCCATGCCATGTTTCATCTTCGTGCTTTCTAGGATCTCTCAAGTACGAATGCATATGAATTTCTATCCTTGGAAATTTTATTTTTGGGTGTTTATTTTTACAAAATTGTTTGGGGTTATTTTTAAAAGATTTTAAAAAAAAATATTTTTGTTTTAACGTCGTTCGAACGACTTTAGAGTTTCGTTCTAAAGAGATAAACTGTTCGTTCAAAAGAACTTCAAACATACATTAAATGAGTTTTCCCTGTTTACAAATATAATATCGTTTGAAGCTCATTCGAAGTTGGTTCGAACAAGTTTGGTTGTTCATTCGAACGAGGTTTGATTTGGTTCAAACGAGTTTGTAGTTTCGTTCAAACGAAAGCTTGTTTTTACTCGAACAAACGTTCTCAAAAATTGTCTTGCGTCAAAATCGTGTTTTCTATATAAAGGGGTTTGGGCATCAGTTTTTAGAGATACTTTTAGAGAAAATCATTTTCATATACATATCCAAAATCTCTCAAACCCCAATTTTCCCCAAAGTGTTTAAGATCCAAGTTTCATCTTTTTATATGCTTTGAGATCTTTTTTATGGGCACCATAGTTCTTTTCTCTCATCATATTGATAGAGAAAAGCTTCTTATGATGAATTTTGAACTTGATTTTTTGTTTACACATGGTGGACTCCGTGGTGTGGTGTTGCGATGAAGAAGCAGTGCGACTGTGTTCCATATCAGTAGACGGTTGTTGAGCCTGGATCGGTGGACACCGAGGAGTGTGTGAACTCACATGCTATGAAAACTTGCGTGGTTTGATTCCTATGTTTTTGCTATGGAGGAGTTTTGAATATTGAAGAGACATCAAGGTTTGCAACGGTGTCGACTCGTTGAGTAAGTCATCTGTCGACTTTTGTAAATCCGTATCATAATGAATTGTGTGGCTAGGTCGTGCGAGGTTTTTACCATTGTGAGTTTTCCTCGTACATTGGTGTGTTATGGTTCGATCGATTTATTTTATCTAGTATCACCTAGATGCATGCTTTAGGATAAAGATAAAATTGGTTAATAATTTAATCACAACAAGTTGGTTTAAAACTAGTGCAAAGTTTTACTTGGGTTAATTTGGTTCAAGTTTTATATTTATTTTGAAAAAAATAAAAATTGACTTTATGTGTTTAAACCATCCCTTCTCCGTATACTGCCTTTAGGGATTTCAAATTGTTATCAGAGAAGAAACACTAATTTTTTTTATGTCAGATCCGTGTTTTAGGCATGGATTTTGGTTGTTTTTATTCAGAGGGTCATTCATTTTCTAGGGCATCGATATTTGATGGGTCTAATTACACATACTGAAAAATGCATATGAAATCAGTACTTAAGGTGGTAGATGAGCACGTATGGTAAGCGGTACTTATTGGTTGGTCTCCACCTACAACCTTAGTTGGTGAGTCTAGGATTCCGAAACTCGTAGAATCATAGAGTGGGGAGTGAGCATAGGTTAGCAAATTATAATTTGTGTTGTTTAAATGCATTGTTTTATTCTATCACACCGGAGGAGTTCAGCCAAATTATGATATGTGAAATGTGTAAATAGGCTTGGGGCATACTCCAACTCACCTATGAAGAAACTAGTGTTTTTAAGGCTTCCAAAATCCAAAACCTCACCACTCAGTTTGAAACCATTAAGATGGAGGAAAATGAGACCTTCGATGAGTTCTACGCTAGATTATCTGATATTAAGAACTGATCTTTTAACTTGGAAGAGAGAATACTCGAAAACCGAGTAATCAAGAAAATCGTAAGATCTTTGCCTTGAAGATTTAACTCAAAAGTGATGATTTTTTTAATTCATTGGGTACTTTGGACTCTACAAAACTTAAAGAGCTTGTAGGTGATCTTTAAACTTATGATCTTGACATGCTTTTCTCCAAAACGAAGAAGAATGATAAGGGCAATTCTTTAAAATCCTAGAAGGAGGAAACACTTGTTTCGAATAATGAGTCTGATATCGATTCTAATGATATGGCCATGTTTGCGTAAAAGTTGTGAAAATTTCTGAAGTTTCAAAAACAATCAAAATGTGAAAAGAATTTTAATAAAAATAAGTACAATAAGGTCGATCAATTTCCTATAAATCGTAATGACAATTTTAAAAGGGATGAGTTGGAGAGATTCTTTGGTTTTGAGGGTTACGGCCATAGGATGGCTAAGTGTTCCACTAAACTAAGGAAAGCGGGAAAGAAACTGAAGGTGTATAATGCCACCTTTAGTGATACTGGTCCGAAAGAGGGATCCTATTTTCCCATTGAGTGCAACTACACCACGTTCATAGCTAGTCATGAGATCTCTAACAAAAAGTTTTCTCATGAAGACAATTCTGAGCATGACACTTTTGATTCCATTGCTTTTTATTCCCAAGTAAGTGATAATGATGAGAGTGGAGAAGAAGAAGGGTATGAAGGAGAAGATGAGGAGGATATTGAACTCTAAGTTGCCTTTTGTGATTTGTATGCTGCGATGTTACAAGTGAAAAAGGGAAATTTGAAGTTGGATAATAGATTTAAGGAACATTACATATGTGATAATAATGCTAAATTTATTGAGGACCTTAGGTAACGTGAGAGGAATCTTAAGATCGAGTATGTTGAAGGAGAGGCGGATAGCCTTCTTGATTTGATGGAGGTTTTAAAAAAGTAACTTCTTGAGTTTTAAGAGCCTAGGAATTTACTCAAGTCTAGGATAGTGGGGCTATAAAAGAGAATAAGAGACTCTAGACGTGTCAAATTTGATTTGGAATATTGGTTGGAGATGTTGGATAAAATTTTAGGCACCGTCCTAATCAAATATGACATGTTTGGGATTGGCTTTGATGATGAAGATGCTTACACTACAAAATCCAAGACCATGATTTTGATAAAGTCAACCATTGCTAGGAATGTTTAAAAAGGTCAACCCTTAGGTAACACCCCTATTCGTGTCAACACATATACACGTTGCAGTACGAAAGGTCACCTTAGGCGTTTCTTCTTTGATCCTAGAAACTATCCTAGAAATTCTAATTCTAGAGTCACTAAGGTTACCAAAAACCTAAATCATCACATCACACCTATGTGGGTAAGAAAATTCGATTTGGAGACTTTACATGTTAGACTTGTTGGTTCTCGAATGCTTGCACATGATACATCTCATGCCAAATCTAATGGTTAATTGTGTTCGCATGTTTGCATACACTAGTTTTTATACTTCATGATGTATGTGTTTACCAGTCGTATGTGGTTTGAGTATTTTGTATCTTGATTTTTCATTTATTGGGTATTATTAAAAAATACAAAAGGAATTTGTTTGTCTTTTGAGTTGTTTTTTTAAATTGGTATCTTTTGAAAAAGGATCAAAAACTCAAAATGATTTTTGGTTTATGTGTAGTTTAGTTTTACACATTTTGTTTGGCATTTTGGTGTGCTTGAATCCACTCCATTCCATATGTTCATGTGCTAGGACATTTGATTATGACTTCCAATGCTTAGATTGTTCTTAATCATTCTTGCATAGAGTTGTTCGACTTTGATTTGCTTAATTGATTCACTTTGTATATGCCTCCACATGCCCATACGTGAGCTCTTTTAAATGTTAATGTGACACCCGGCCCAATTAAATAGCGGATAATCACTCCTTTATTAAATTAAACATTATTCCGATTTGGTTCATTCTTAGCATCACTGTCAAAAACGATTAATTACTAATCACATATTAGTTAATTAAGCCGGTGTCAAAATTTTATCGTTTCATTTAACAAATAATAATATGCAAAAAACAAAACTAAACCACTCACACAATAATAGAGTCTAAACCATCACAAGATATAAATACTAAATGTCTTATAGAATAAACCATCGGCTAAAAATCCAAAAAATAAATCCAACAAGTAATAAATGAATCTCAATACTCTCTGAACTGAATAAATTTAATAAAGTGCAAGGGCCAAAACGCCCATAAATGAAATAGTGAGATAAAAATATCCTAATCTAGGATGAATGGGTGAAGCGTCAAATCAAAATCCTGCATGCATCCACATATGTTGAAGCTACGCATCCCTGGAATAGATGATCTAGTATGGTGTCCCTGTTGATGGACACCTAAAAGGTTTTGAAAAATATTTATAGCAAGGGTTAAAACCCAAAATATTTAGCAAGTATTTATCACAATTTAAAAATCAGTTATTAGATACACATGTTAGGTTTACGTACACTCATTGAGTTTCCTCACCTCTCATATATTATGCACGCGTAATGTTTTCTACTTAGACCACCTAGCCATACTACCCAAGTTAACTATACATAAATATTTATTTGAACTATCGACACATATAAGTCCCCATACCACCCATATAATACTCTATCCAAATTAACATCCCTCGTCTGCTATTAATATCATAAGTAACATTATCCATATGTTATCATTTAATCATTTAATTAAGTTTCTCTACTTAATTTAATTTCTAATACACACTATATAACTATCTACTGTCACACATAAGTAGAATGTTCATAAGTAAAATGTTCATATAAGTATATATTTACACACTAACATAAGTAGAATGTTCATATAAGGGCATACTCTGCTATCAAGTCCATGTATCACACATACTACAATAAGGAGTACCGGTTCGGCATGTCTACTCGAACCCAAAATCAAATAACAAGTAATGGAGGCGAACATAGTTCTAAGCCTTTGGGCTACACACATACCTAACGTACAAAAAAGATCTACCAGTCTCACTAATACACGACACATAGTGAGCCGTCCTAAGTTCTATGATCTCGGCCACAAATCTAGACTTCATTAAAATCGTCAAGGTGGCATCTCCCATTGCGCAAAACCTCCGTGATAGTAGGAAGCATAGGTATGTTAACATTTAACACAAATGATATAATAGGTATCCACACACAACCTATATATACATATATATTTAGTAGGTATACACCCAACCAAACATGAAAGTTCGTACGTAGTATATATCACTCGAATACTTACCGTACAATCAATTTATGATTTGTAACTCACTATCGTATTAAACTGATTATTATTTTCTACTCTAAGGGTCCTAGTTACCCATTACATCACTTCAGTAGTTAACTCATTCAGAACCTACTGGTCTATAAAAAAAACTTATTCGAAATCCCTGTAACTCATTCTCGTTCTCTCGTATTAATTACGTCACCAATTAAGCATATTTACTTCCTTCCTTAATTTTCTAATTAAGATTAAGTCATAATCCCATCATATGTCTACTCTAATATAATAAGTCCCTCATTATATTTTAACGAAGTCCCAAAAGTTTCCCCAACAAATAGTGGCGGATCCAGGATTTTTGGTCAACCAGGGCTAAAGTTTCGAGTGGTGTCGGGGGTTCGAGGGCGGGAGCCCCCGAGACGATTTTTTTTGGGTTATTTCAAGTTTTATACAAATTATAACTTTATTTCGAGTTTTATACAAATTATAGCTCATCCAAATTGACTACAGATTATATGTTTCGAGTTTATTTCAGGTTTTTTTTGGGCATATATGTTTGGGACACAAATTACAGAAATTTGACAAGGTTCAGATTTTTTATTAATTACAATCTTACACCCTTAGTTTTGAATATAATTAGAGTTATACCTTAAAGTTTGAAATTTTACCAAAAAACCCTATATATATATGGGAGAGGTTCACAAGTGAACCTAAAAAATGAACTTTTTAATGAATCTCAATAAAAAACACCTAATAACCAATTAATTTTAATTCTTATGTTGTAATTGGTCCGCGCCAGAGGCAACGGACATCCGTATGCCATGCGTGTGACCCGAGACACCCTTACCCCTACCCCCCCACTCGTTTTCGTTGCTAACCCCAACTTAAGTATTCGCCCTACTGATGATGGTTACTGTAACTTATCCATTTATTCCTAGTAGCTCCGGCCACTAACTCTTACATGTCCCTGAATAATAAACACATACATTATTAGGAAAGAGAAAACACCAAAGCATAAGTTATTTAATAAGCAAAAGGATTATTGCATGGATATATTTCAATAATATATTCAAGCGACGAGTCAACCATTTTTTGTGCTTACCAGGGCAATCAGCCATCTCTGTTAGTTCAATATGTGGTATGAGGTTAGGAAAATTTGGAGGTGATCATTTTTTTATAGCGGTGTGTGTGTAACATTACTTACACAAACGGTTTTGTAAAGAATTGGGGCAAAGAAGTACTAGAAGCTCTATAAAGAATCTGGGCAAACATAAAGGGTGGGGTGGGGTGGGGTGGGTGGTTGGGGGGTGTAAAAAAATATTCAGTGGATACGGGTCTACGTTGCCACTGGTGCGGTCCAATTACAGCATAAGAATTAAAATTAATGAGTTGTTATGTATTTTTTTTGTTAAGGTTCATTAAAAAGTTCATTTTTTTAGGTTCACTTGTGAACCTCTCTCTCATATATATATATATATATATATATATATATTCAAAAATTGAATTAGGGCCAAGGCCCCCCTTGGTCCCCATGTGCATCCTCCCTTGCTAACAAAACTATAGGAGTTATAGGCTTAAAAAGGAAAGAATATGCAAATCTGGGCAAACCTAATCGATTCTCCCTTGAACCTAATAGATTCGTTTTGTAGCAGGTCATCTTCTTCGTTTGGTTTATGCGTTTTTTGCCATTTTTATTTACCAAACTGTCATGCAAGGCTTCTAAACTTACAACCAACATATCAAATCATTATATATATGAGTATGGATTGATTCTAACATATTTAACAATTAGATCTCTTAAAATCACATCAAAAATGGGTTAAGTTCAATAAAAACCATAACCCTAGCTTTTTGGTGTTCTTCCACCATGTTCATCAAAAACCAGATTAAATTCATGGTGATAGTCACATACCCTCTGATTTCTGATCCTCTACAGATGTTGAATCGTACTACATGCAATTCCTACCCAAAACATGAGTTCTAATCATTCTTTTCTTTCAAAAACATCAATTTAATCAATATATATTAGAACCCTAACCACATGGGCATTATAACTTCAAACGAAATTGCAAATAAACCCTTGGCTCTAATGGTTATGGTCTGATTTTGTGACGAATATGGTGTTTTACATGTCTTCTCTTCCAATCCTCACTCCAAGGTTGATTATGATACAAGAACAAGCTTGAATTTCTCAAGAACTGTCTCTTAAATTTCAAGAAGGGCTTCTCCTTCTTCTCTAATGGCCTCCCATTGATTTCTAACTTCTTAACCCTAACTTCTCCCAACTATCAAATGATATCAACCTTGGAAATTTCGTATCTCTATTAACCCTGGGCTACTAAAGGACTAAAATACCCTTACACGGTACCAGTTTAGTCAAATATTGCCCCGGTACTCAAACAATACCCCAGGGTATACTATTATGACTATTTTGACCCTTTTGAAACCATCCGTGACCTCAAAATCATCACCCGAGTTAATCTAAAGATATATCCTTTCTTGACCTCAATTTAGTCTACACGCGACTCCCGGTTGATAATAAAATCCAATTATGCCAACATCACTCGCTATGACGCGTAATAATTTCCATAATTTATTTACTATTCACTTAGTAAATTTAACACGTAATATTAATCATTATCTCTCTCTCGATTAATATTTAATAACCACATTATTATTTAATTCAATTCAATTACGTCACTCTTGTAATTTAAAATAAAATGAATTAATTAGCGAATTAATTAAATTCTAAGTACGCATAAATATGGGGTATTACATACTTCCCCCTTACAGGGAATTTCGTCCCCAAAATTAGGTAGTACCTACGATGAATAACTCTAGGTACTGCTCTCTCATGTAATCCTCTCGCTCCCATGTCAACTAGTCAACATTGTGGTGCTCCCACTGAACTCTGACTAATGGCATGACCTTAGACTAGAGTTTACGCTCACTACGATCTGGAATAGCGACGGGTCTCTCCTCGTATGACACATCTGGCTATAAATCGATATCCTTGAGAGGAATGTGCCAAAAAGCTCGCTCGCTCTTACGATGCTTCTTCAGCAAAGCCACGTGGAACACGTCATGTATTCTCTGTAGATGCTCTGATAAACCCAATCTTTATGCTATTGGTCCTACTCTCTCAATAATAGGGAAGGATCCCACATACCTCGGCGCTAGCTTCCTTTTCTTGCCGAACCATATGACCCCCTTCATGGGAGACACCCGTGCCAACACCTGGTCGCTAACATCTAACTCAACGTATCTCTGGTCCGCATCAGTACAACTCTTCGGCCTGTCCTAAGCTATTAGAATCCGCCCATGAATCAACTCAATCTTAGTAGTAGTCTCATGTATCATATTTAGCCCCAATAATTTACTGTCCCCCACCTATAACAGTAAGTGGGTGAATGACAAGGCCTCCCATAAAGTGACTTATACGGTGCCATGTCGATGGTGAATTGGTAAGAGTTGTTATACATAAACTCTACTAATGGAAGGAATCACTCCCATCCACCCTCAAAATCCAGGATGCACATCCTCAATATATCCTATAGCATATAATTAACCCACTCAGTTTGTCCATATGTCTGTGGATTGTATGCGGTACTCAATCGTAAGTCTGTGCACATGGCCTCTTAAAAACTCTGTCAGAAATGAGACACAAAGATCTTGTCTCTATCAGACATAATGTTAACCGGTACCCCGTGCAGCTTAACTATCTCTACTATGAATAGTTATGCATAATGCATCATCTCAAAATCGGTGCGAGCTAGCAAGAAATGGGCTACCTTGGTCAGTCGATCCACTATCACCCAAATGGAGTCATGAACCCTATATGACGTCGACAACCCTGTAATAAAATCCATCAAAATGCTCTCCCAATTCCACATGAGAATATCCAATAGTTGTACCATTACTGAAGGCCTCTAATGGTCTACCTTAACTAACTGACATGCAATATATTTCGAGACAAACTCTGTTATGTCCCGCTTGATCCCTGACCTCCAATATTATATCCTCATATCCTGGTATATCTTATCCATATTGGGATGTACCGCAAATCTCGAATTATGGGATTCTGACATAACCGCATGCCTCAAGTCCTCATCCTCTGCAACAACAAGTCTCCCATTAAAATGTAGGCCTCCCTATGAACTAACCGAATAGTACTCTGCTCCCTCATCTAATAACTGGCGCACCCTATCCTAGTAGTACTGATCCTCCGCCTGTGCTTTCACTACCCGTATGATAATATCAAGAGTGATAGCTAAAACTAACATACAAGATCTAGAGATCTCATCATCGTGTCGAATATCACTCCACTTTGCCTTCCAGACCTCTGTTAACTCCCTAGTAGGTCGTCGGCTCAACGCGTCTCCCACCACATTAGCCTTTCATGGATGCTATTTTATATCAAATTGGTAGTCTTTCACGAACTCTAACCATCGCCTCTGCCTCATATTCAGATCCTTCTGTGTGAAGAGATACTGAAGTGACTTATGAGTGAATAAAGTAAACTACTCACCCAGAAGATAGTGCCTCCATATCCTCAAGGCAAACACAACCGCTGCGAGCTCTAGGTCGTGTGTGGGGTAATTCTTCTCATGTGGCTTAAACTTTCGAGATGCATAAGCTATATCCCTCTCCTCCTGTTGCAATACACCCCCAAGTCCCTACAAGTATACATTCGTATAAACTCGGTAATCCACTCCTCCCCTAGGCAATGTAAGTGCGGGCGCTGACGTCAATTTATTGTTTAGCTCATCAAAGGATAACTGACTGTGATCACTCCACAAAAACGGTACCCACTTTCGAGTAAGATTCATCAATAGACCCATAATATTCAAGAACCCCTTAATGAAATGACGATAATAACTGGACAACCCCATAAAGTGGTGAATCTCTATCGGTGTCGTGGGTTGTCCCCACTCCCTCACTGCTAAACACGAATCAATAGTAATGCCCCTATCAGACACGATGTGGTCGAGAAACTACACCTCCCATAGCCAAAATCCACATTTTTTGAATTTGGCATACAACTGGTGGTCCCTAACCCTACGGAGATGCTCTGCATGCTCCTCCTCAGTGAAAGAGTAAACTAAGATGTCGTTTATGAATATAATCATGAACTGGTCCAAAAACTCCATAAATACCCTATTCATGAGAATCATTAATACTACTGGCGCATTTGTGACTCCAAATGGAATCACCCTGAACTCGTATGACTCGTATCGCGACAGGAAAGCGGTCTTAGGAACGTCCGCCTCTCAAATGCGCAACTGGTGATATACCAACCTCAAATCAATCTTGTAGAAGTACGTCACTCCTTTCAACTGGTCAAACAAGTCATTAATCCTCGACAACGGATACTCATTACATATCGTGACATTGTTCATCTCCCTATAGTCTACACACAAGCGAAGAGAACCATTCCTCTTCTTCAAATAATAACACCGGTATACCCCACGATGATGTACTCCGCTGAATGAAACCTTGACCCAAGAGCTACTGATTTTCCTCTCTCAACTCCCGCATCTCTGATGGGGCCATGAGGTAAGGTACTCGGGCAATCGGTCTCGTACCCAATGATAAGTCGATAAGAAACTCGATTTCCCAACTGGGTGGCAACCCTGGAATCTCCTTAAATACATCCTTGAAATCTGTCACAACTGGAATCGAGTATAACAGAATAACTACCTCATGTGAGGTTTCATCCTTAATGTCGTATAAATGGGAGCGCGACCCTCCCTCGAGAAAAGGCATCGCCACCAAGAATATCTCTTGCCCCGGAATGGATAATAATATGGTCCTCTCGTAACAGCCTACCGTCACCCTATAACCCGCCAACCAATCCATGCCTAGAATGATATCATACCCCTCCATATCTAACATAAGGAGGTTTTTTGTTAAGCTTAGTCTCCAAATGATGATGTATACCCCCTGCATACCGAGTGTATAAATGACCCACTACCCAACGGTGACTCTACATAGATAGGGCGAGTGTCGACTGTCTCTCAAAAACCGGATTCTCATGAAAATCTAGCGGCAATAAAGGATTACGATTCCCCCGTATCAAAAAGAGTCATGCCCGTATGCCCGTGAATAGGAAATGTACCCTCGACTGCCGGCGGCGCCTGAGGTAGTGGTGGAATGGGTATTTCATGGACATTATGCACATGCCCATAATGCATGAGTCCCTGCTGCTGCTGTGGGGATAGGGGTGCGGGTGTTGGTGTTGAGGTATCAGAGCCTGCTCCCCCTGGTGGGCACCCTACTGCTATGATCAACCTTGCTATGGGAACTCTCTCCTCTTATGACCCTGCAGTCCATAAATAAATCACTGCCCCGAAAACTCTCTTTGCCTCTGGCCCTGGTTGCCCTGTCAAGGCAAGCCCTGACACTATCCCTAATAACCCTGGCCCTAATGGACACCTCAATTGGTCCCTTGGCACTAACGGCCTTGAGGAACCTACTACTGCTGATTAGGACCCTGTTGGCCCTGTCTAAAACCCTGACCCTCGGTCAGTACCCTCCTAGACTAAACCTCTTGGTATGATCCCCCTATCGAGAATCCTTCCCCTGCTATCTCACCACCTGCTGCTGTGGTGCCCCACTGGCACGACTCCCTCCTATCCTACCTGACTGGCTTGGCTCCCCTGCTCTCTTTCTTCCCTTGAAGTGGAAGCGGTGATCTTGGAAATGAAAAGTGCAGCATTAACGACCTTTGTATAAGTCAGAAATGCTGGGTTGCCAAGTAAGTGTTGCCTAATCCTCCAACCTAGCCCATCCATGAATCTGCTCTTCTTCTTATTCTTCTTCTTCTTTTCTTCGGTGTTCACCTCATCTGGTATAAAGTTAGACAAACAAGTGAACTCTTCCTCATAATCAGTCATTGATTGGTCCCCTTGTGTAACATCATTAAATTTCTTCCTCATCTCCGTCTTAATAGCTGATGAAAAATACTTACGATCGAACCGCTCCCAGAACTCTGCTATTGGCATCTTATCCCTCTCCTATGAGGTGGTAATAGACTCCCACCACTTCAGTGCGGCTCCCACCAGTCTGAATGTGGAAAGTATCTATTTTTAAGTGTCAATTCACTCATCATACATAGGTGACACCGCAGGTCCTTCTTTCACTGACATGCTACTATCACATCTGAGCTCCCCGAAAACTCCGATGGGTGGCCTTTTTGAAAAGCCTCCCTAACCTTATGCCATGACAATGGCCCCGGTTGGTCCTGAATCACTGGTGCCACTGGTGGCTATGGATGCGTCTGTGGAAAATGGATGGCCATGGCAGTCATGGATACGTTGATTGCCTGAGCCATTATCTCGACCACCTGTGTAGTCATCACTAACCTCGGCGGTGGCTATGGTTGAGGCACCTCCTGCTCCTGCTGAGCCTCTCTAATCTCATCTCTGGCCACTTATCTCACCTCTCTCTCTCTCTCTCTCTCTCTCCTAGGTGGCATCTGAAAACAGATTGAGTTGTATGAGTTCACAGTCAATACAAAATTTAATAGCAGAAGCACGATATCTCCAACACGTACAGATAAAAACAACAGTCCTAACAATAGGGATCTATATCAAAAGAACGCTATGCTGAAATCGTAGTAAGCCATACAGATCCTATGGACTAAACCTGAGGATCTGATACCATCTATGACACCCCGCCCAATTAAATACCGGGTGATGATTCCCATTTGGTTCATTCTTAGCATCACTTTCGAAAACCATTAATTACTAATCACATATTATTTAATTAATCCGTTGTCAAAATTTTATCTTTTCATTTAACAAATAATAATATGAGGAAAACTAAATTAAACCATTCACATAATAATAGAGTCTGAACCATCACAAGATATAAATACTAAATTTCTAGCAGAATAAACCATCAACTAAAAATCCAAAGAATAAATCCAACAAGTAATAAATGAATATCAATATTGTCTTAACTGAATAAATTGAATAAAGTGCAAAGGGGAAACACGCCCATAAATGAAATATTGAGATAAAGATATCTTAATCGAAGAATGAACGGCTGAAGCATCTAATCAAAATCCTGCACGCATCAACATATTCTGCAACTAAGCATCCATGGAATTGATAATCAAGCATGGCATCCGTGTGGTTAGACACCTAAAAGGTTTTGGGAAATATTTATAGCAAGGGTTAAAACCCAAAACATTTGAAAATATTTAGAAAGTATTTATCACGATTTAAACATCAGCTATTAGATACACATGTTAGGTTTACGTACACTCTTTTGAGTTTCCTCACCTCTCATTTATTGTGCACGCCTAACGTTTTCTACTTAGACCACCTAGCCATACTACCCAAGCTATCTGGATATAAGTATCTATCTGAACTATCGACACAAATAAGTCCCCGCACTGCCCATACAGTACACTATTCAAATTAACATCCCTCATACGCTATTAATATCATAAGTAACATTCTCCATCTGTTATCATTTAATCATTTAATTAAGTTTCTCTACTTAATTTACTTTCAGATACACACTATCTAACTGTCTACTATCACACATAAGTAGAATGTTCATACAAGTATATATTTACACACTAATATAAACAACTACGGCGTCCCTTAGGATAACCACCGTTAATAAGGGCATACAATGTTATCAAGTCCATGTATCACACATACTACAATAAGGACTATCAAGTCGGCATGTCTCCTCGAACCCAAAATCAAATAACAAGCATTGGAGGTGAACATAGTTCTAAGATTATGGGCTACGGACATACCTAACATACCCAAATGACCTACCAGTCTCACTAATACACGACATATAGTGAACCACCCTAAGTTCAATGTTCTGGGGCACAAATCCAAACCTCACTGGAATCGTTAAGATGGGATCGCCCATTGCGCAGGACCTCCATGATAGCAGGAAGCATATGTATGTTAACATTTAACATAAATCATATAATATGTATCCACACATAACCTATATATACATATATATTTAGTAGGTATACACCTAACCCAACATCAAAGTCCGTACATAGTATATATCACTCGAATACTTAACGTACAATCAATTTACGATTTATAACTCATTATCATGTTAAATTGGGTATTATTTTCTACTCTAAGGGTCCTAGTTAGCCCTTACATCACTTCAGTAGTTAACTCATTCATAACCTACTAGTCTATTAAATAAACTCATTCGAAATTCCGTAACTCATTCTCGTTATCTCGAATTAATTATGCCATCATTTAAGCATATTTAATTCCCACCTTAATTCTCTTATTAAGACAAAGTCATAATCCCATCATATGCCTACTGTAATATCATAAGTCCCTCATTATATTTTACAACGTCCCAAAAGTTTCCCCAACAAAACTAAAGGAGTTCTAGGCTTAAAAAGGAAAAACCAATTTGCCCTAGGTCCAAATCGACCGAATCGATTCGTTTTGTAGCAGGTCGTCTTCTTCGTTTGGTTTATGCATTTCTCACCATTTTATTTAGCAAACTCTCATGCAAGACTTCTAAACTTCCAACCAACATATCAAATCATTATATATATGAGTAGGGATTTATTCTCACGTATTTCACACATTAAATATCTTAAAATCACATCAAGAATGGGTTAAGTTCAATAAATACCATGACCCTAGCTTTTTGGTGTTCTTCCACCATGTTCGCCAAAACCCAGATTCAATTCATGGTGATTGTCACATACCCTCTGATATTTCATCCTCTATCGATGTTAAATCACACTACATGCAATTCCTACCCAAACATGATTTCTAATCATTATTTTCTTCCAATAACATCAATTTAATCAATATATTTTGAAACCCTAACCACATGGGCATTATAGCTTCAAGAGAAATTGCAAATAAACACTTGCCTCTAATGGTTATGGTATGATTTTGTGATGAATATGGTGGTTTTCTTGTCTTCTCTTCCAATCCTCACTCCAAGGTTGATTGTGATGCAAGAACAAGCTTGAATGTCTCAAGAACTTTCTCTAAAGCTTCAAGAATGGCTTATCCTTCTTCTCTAATAGCCTCCCTTTGATTTTTAACTTCTTAACCCTTATTTCTCCCAACTATTAGATGATATAAACAATGGAAATTTCGTAGCTCTATTTGTCATTGTGTACTAAAGAACTAAAATACCCTTATATGGTACCAGTTTAGTCTAGTATTGCCCCGGGACCCAAACAATACCCTCGGGTATACTATTTCAACTATTTTGACCCTTTCGGAATCATCTGTGACCTCGAAATCATCATCCGAATCACTCTAAATATATATCCTATCTTAACCTCAATTTAGTCTATACGCGACTCCCGATTGAGATTAAAATCCAATTGCGCCAATATCACTCGTTATGACACTTAATAATTTCCATAATTTATTTAGTATTCACTTAGTAAATTTAACACATGATATTAATCATTAGATCTCTCTCGATTCATATTTAATAACCACATTATTATTTAATTCAATTAAATTATGTCACTCCTGTAATTTAAAATAAAACGAATTAATTATCGAATTAATTAAATTCCAAGTACGCAGAAATATGAGGTATTACACTTAACTTCACATGTTATATTTTAGATAAGTGAGATGTTCTCCCCATCAATCTTGACATCTAGATATATGTTGACTATGGTAAATTTGTGCATGTAAGAACTGTTGCCCGTGAGTTATTTATTTTTTATTAAAAATATAAGGGTGCATGGGAAAGGGCTACGAAAGCAGCAAATATCCTTTAAGGGAAATCCACCTTTGGCAAGAGCCTAAAAAAATGAGAGGCAAAAAGAAAAATTAAAGTCCAACAAGTTTTTTTTATTGATTTTCAGAAATGGCGTCTTCAAAAAGAATTGAGTAAAAAAATATATGATATTTGTGTAGCTTTTGTGCGTGTTTAGTTGAAGATCAACGGGTCTTCATAATGAATCCTAGTTATGATTATCATGTCATGATGCTATTGATTTTTGGAATCAATAAAATTCTAGGCTTGTGTGCATTGTTCTTGTTTGTTGATTGAGTTCACTTTATCATGTCACTTGAGGCTAAATCTTAGTTCGATAAAGTTTTGCAGTCAAATAGAACTCCTTGAAATTTTTTAAGTGATTGGGTCATATTTCGTTTATTTCTAGTTCACCTCCATTCATTCCATCCCATATGTTTAAACACATCGATACTATGCTAGTGTGCAAAGCTTATGTATTTTGTGTCATTTTGGTGGTTGTTTATACTTATATATATGTGTCGGTGTGCATTTGTATATTATTTATATATATATATATATATATATATGGTATCATTTTTTTTAAGTCTTTGCTTTTGCATTTAATCCATGTTTACCATGTGCTTTCTCTTTGAATCAAATTGGCATGCTATATGATCATACTGGTATCTTGTGTTGCTTGTTTACATTAATATCTTATGCTTTATTATGTATTCAAGTTGGTATTATATTTCCATCCATATTGGTATTATACTTTCATCCATATTGGTATTAATTGATCATTGTGAGTATTACTTATTCTTGTGTTTCCATGTTGTGTTTTGTTGCACTTTACATCATTGCATGATATTATTCCTTCTTCCTTAAATTTTAATTGATATCACATGTTCTCACATTTAGGGGGGAGATATGGTGTATGGGGGAGAAATAGTTTTATGTATTCTTTTTTTGTCCATTCCTGAACAAAAAGGGGGAGAAAAAGTATCTTTCACTTTAGTGTTAGGAGGAGATCTTAATCTTGGGGGGACGTCTTACCTAGGTTAGAATGGATAGACATAGGGGAAATTTATTCATATTAGGATTTATATTGTTTATATATACTCTTTGAATTTGAAGGTGTGTTTAAGTATTCAGGTTTACAACATGCGACAAAGTTTACAAGTAAGCAAAACTACTCAGAGTTTGTGTATGTCAAGTGTCCATACTTTTTTCCTTTTGGGGTTGGGAATTGAGTCATTAAGGTGGAATATAATAGAGGCATTTATTTATTGAACTATGACTCGAGATTATTATAGTTTGATACACTAGAATTGCACAACTACAAATATAACTATGAGATGCTTAGTAAGAGAACAATGCTTAGTAAATTAGAATACCATTAATGTATGAGATAATCCTAGATTAAGGGCTACTTAATTTAAAATATGAATTTAACTTGTTATTATAAAGAGTACTTAATTAAAATATGAAATTATATCACATAGTCATCATTTGGGTTTGGGATTAGTATCGCATGCTTATTTAGATAGTTTGGGTTGGGCTAACTTAAATAAATTAAAATCAACATAATAATAGACGAAGACGTGTTATTATTATTATGATCCAAATGTAGTTATATTCTTAATCACTGTTTACTTGTTAGGTTTAATCCTCTTTGTTTAACTATTTTTTTACAGGTCTTAGGTCGTAGTCATTGCCGCGGACTTGAGCTACTCATTGGGGGAGTTTCTCCAGCAACACTTCTATTTATCATTGCCTATAATGTAGGAGTCGAGAATTGCGGCTCATTTACATCCATGTACGCTTTTATATTTTAGTTTTCACACAGTTGTATTTGTTTTATTTTTCCCAAGATATACATTTGTACAACATACACATATTATTATTGAGATTATTATTATTTGGGAGTTACATTTTATTATGTTAGTGGTTTGGATAGTATCAGAGATGTTTTTATTATTTATAATTGTCTTTCCTTACTGTTATCTTGTTTATGTTGATAATGTTAATGGTTTTTTATTCCCATGATTTTTATATTGAACCTGCTCAATTTATTTATGGATTTTACGAGATGTCGTCGTTGGTATCAGATCATTCCAGGTTCTAATGTCGTAGGGTCTTGAGAGCATTCACTGCTTTCATGCATTGCGTTCTCTGACTACTTTAGAGTTATACTGTTATGGATTTATACTCTTTATTATGATAACCTCATTGGGAGTTTCATGACATTGGTTCTAATGAATAAGTGAAATGGACCAAAATGTATCGGGAGGGTTCCTTGTTTGGATTTCATTCGTGAGATGTCCCAAACACGGTGTTGATTACTATCAGGAGTTAGGACCTAATGAGTGTGAGACTTTTAGTGTGGGCTTAGAGAATGGTTTAAGGGGAGGTGTTTTCCACTCGCCATTTATGGGTGCTTGTAGAGTAAGTTCCTGAAACCTCGGTAGGGTGGCCTCTTGGTAGCCTAGTACGAAGGGAGTTTAGCTAAGTTCCTGTTTGTGCACCGAAGTGATGGATACAGAAGTGAAGAATACATACCATTTTATCAAAGCCTTATGTGAAGGCTTTTGTAGGTGTTATTGGGTAAACCGGCATTCATCACTTGCGCTCAAGTGGTGGAATTTACCCTCCTATGTTGGTAGTATCCTCGTGACTATCAGAAGGATAGAGATCCTAAGAAAGGCAATATTAGGACCAGAATAGGACCAAAAGACTAGAGATGGTGGAGAGTCATCCCGAGAATGTGGATAACCTCACTAGAATAAGGGACCAGCATGGGGGGATTAGTGTAACTCCCCGATGCCTGCCATATCTGGCCATGGTCGTTATGTCACTTTTTACTCACTATTTAAATTTTAATCAATTATAATTAGGGCAATTCTTACACGACTGCGAACTTCTAATAAGGCCTCAGTCTCATCATCAGAGTTAGCTGAATATACTCATTAATATAGAATAAATAGAATCCCTCCATTAAATGATTATAAGTAAATCTTATTTCCATTAATAATCATTAAAAGTCTCTAAATACAAGCCTTAAACCGTAACACAACATTGTTCCTCTTCATTCGATTCATAAATATAGAAACTTAAAAGATTACAATTTAAGGAAGGCATGAGTATTAAATTTGCCAAAAAAGCATCCATAAACAAAACTATCCACGGCTCCTACTAAGAGGTCACGACATATGTTCCTCGACCTCGACCTCTACCCCCCACCCTCCTAATGGTCTCTAACACTCCACGACCTCTGTCCCAAGGGAAAAAAAAGAAATATGAAAGGGGTTATGCCAAATAGATTAGTAAGGGTTAAATCAAGTCCTCAGCCCACCTACCAGTGTTAGTATTAAACAAATACAAGATATACTAACAGTGTAATAAGAAAATATCAATGTAATAAGTAAGAGAGTGCAATATAAGAGAATAGTAAAAAAAAGAATATAATTTTTTTAAGCCCTCAGATTACCCCAATGACTTAAGGTTCAAACTCCCTTAGATCACTTTACCATGGATCCATCCAAGGCTCAATATCCCTTGGTTCACCTCAGCTCCCCATGGCTCAATCTCTCATGGGTATCTCTCATAGTCCGTTTGCAGCCTTTAATTTATGGCCTTGGACATCTAAATCTCCATGACCTTATCCTAGGTATCATTAACCCAGTCGTGCCACAGACCTCGAAATCCTCTCTTGCCCAAAATAAGGATATCAGATTCGGGGTCTGCTACTAACTAGACAGCTTGGTTAAGCTCTGTCGCGGTGTAATCTCATTAGTAAAAAACATCTTGATCTCAAGCACTAAGTAGGAGGCCCTCAAATAGATAATGATACCTCGGCCTGGCTAATAGTTCCACGGCCTCATTATTTGAATCCCAACTCAAAATTTACCCAGGCACAATATATACCGCCTCTTAACTCCACGACCTCTACTAATATGTCGCGCCCTCAAAGAAGGAGTTAGAACTCATGATCATCAAAATAGCAAAGGTTATTTAGTAAAACATTAGTTTTAATCCCTAATTATCTCATAACTCCAAATCGCAAAGATCAAAGGTAAAACCCTACATAAAACCCCATCTAGTCAAACAATAACATACTCAAAACACTCCTTAAATCTCTCATCTAGAACCTTAATAGAAAACTCCTAAAATCAAGGATTTTCCCCAAGGATAACTTATAAACCCAGAAAGGCTATGGTAGGCAAGTAGCCATAGCCTCTAAACCCAAACCCTACGGCTTAAATCCAAAAAAACACAAGCGCTCATCCCATTCAATAGAAAATATGGAAACTAAGGTTTTCAGCAAGGAATAAGAAGGGGAGTTACTTTGATACACCAAATTCTGAGGAATAACCACCAATCAGTGCCTCAAATGTCCCTTATCTTCCTGTGTGATTAGTGTCTATCTGTGGCCTACTTTTCGACATATCCTCATTTTCCTCTCAAAATCTTTATCTCGCTCTCTCTTTAAAGTGGGAAATTAGGGTTTCTAGCAACTATGAGAAGGTGGGAAAGGGATTCTATTTATAGGGCTCATTAAAGGGCCTAAGGTTTCTCCTTAAGGCATCACTTTTACATAAATACCCCTAAAAGATACTTCTAGAACCTCCCAATAATTCTTCTTAAGTTAAGATCTGATAAGGCCATATAATCAACTCACATGTTGTTTTCAGTGGGCCTAGGTCACCACTGGTTGCGGCATCTGCTCCTCAGGATGTTATCATCCGCGACATCGAATCCCATGGTTGTGGAATCTTGCCTAACTTGAATGGTCGTGGCCAACATCCTGGTTTTGGCATCTAGCCTTCCGCGGCCTTTACCTTCCTTCGATGTGGCCCTCCTCTTCTGACTTTTTTCGTGGTTGTGGCCTCTACCATGGTCGTGGCCTCATAGTATTTTTAGTGTCATTACAACCTCCCCAACTTGGGAAATTATGTCCTAAAAAATTAAGAATTTAAAGACAATTACTCACTCATACTTGGAAATAAATTTGGATACTTACCCCTGATGTTGGACTCCAGCTCCCACGTCGACTCATTCGGGGCCTTGTGTGTTCAAAAAATTTTGACTAGGGAAATGGTTTTGGTCCTCGACTTATTTTCTTTCCTTTCCAAAATCTCAATTGGATCTGCATCGTAACTCATGTTTATGCGTACCTCAATTGGTTCATGACTAATAATGTGGTTGCGATCCTTGATGTAGTTACTCAGCATTGAAATATGAAACACATTGTGTATACGGGATAAGTTTGGGGTATTTTAATCCTGTAGGAAATCTTTACAATCTTCTCTCGTATCTCAAAAAGTCCCACATATCCCGGACTCAATTTCCCATTCTTTCCAAACCTCATGACTAACTTCCAAGGGGAAACCTTAAGGAATGTATGATCCCATGCCTTTAAGTCCACATTTCTTATCTTGATATCATCCCAACTCTTCTTCCTACTCTAAGCACTTAGCAACCTCTCTTGAATCAACCTACCCTTAGTCGCGGCCTCTTCAATTATTTTTTAGCCAAGCAGTTGCCTCTCACCTACCTCATCCCAATATAGAGGTCTATGGCACCTCCTCCCATACAGGGATGCATAAGGGTCCATTTTAATGCTTTATTGGTAACTATTATTATACACGAACTCCATTAAGGGTAGGTGATCTTCCCAACAACCATGGAGGTCTAAAACATATGCTCTCAACATATCCTCTAGGGATTGATTGGTTCTTTCTGTTTGCCCATCTGTTTAGGGATAATAGGTTGTGCTGATGTCTAGCCTCGACCCCACTGCCTTTTGAAAATTCTTTCAAAATCTCAAGGTAAATCTTGGGTCATGGTCAAACACTATGGTCACTGGGACTCCATGGAGTCTTACAATTTCCTTGATGAATAGTTTTGCTCATTGATAAACATTGACCGTGCTCTTAACGACCAAGAAGTGTGTGTACTTGGTTAATTTATCAACAATAACCCAATACTAATCTATCCCTCCCTGATTTCGCAGCAGTCCAACTATAAAGTCCATGGAAATATCTTCCCACTTCTACTCTGGAATGGGCAAGGGTTACAGCAGTCCAATTAGTCTTTGGTGCTCGACCTCAACTTGTTGGCATACTAAGCACCTTGTAACGAACTCTGGGACCTCCATCTTCATGTGAGGTGACCAAAAATTTTCCTTCAAGTTTTGATATATCTTGGTGCTCCCTCGGTGAATTGCAAAGGCTGAGGAATGCCTTCCTTCCAACACTTCAGCCTTCATTCTGCAGCACACAAGGTCTTGTCCCAAATGCAAGGCTCCATGGTCTTCAACTCTAAAGTTAGTCTTCTCCCCTATATTTACCAGTCCACGTATTTTTTGTAGATTTAGATCCATGGCCTAAGCTTACCTTACAATTTTAATTAAACTTGGTTCCACGGCAAGGGCCCTTAGATATCCACGGCCCCTGTGGTTTACTACCTCAATCCCCATTGCCTACAAGTCTCTAAGGATGTGTTCTTGGATATTAATTCTCAAAGCACTAACATAAATCTATCTACTTAAGGCATCAGACACTACATTGGCCTTTCCCGGGTGATACTTAATCAAGCAATCATAATCCTTAATTAGTTCTAACCATATCCTCTGCCTCATATTCAAATACCTTTGGGTAAAAATGTAGGTTAAACTCTTATGGTCAGTGTATATCTCACAACTCTCTACATACAAGTAATGTCTCCAAATTTTCAAGGCAAACATTATTACCACAAGCTTTAATTCATGGGTAGGGTAGTTTTTCTCATGAGTCCTCAGCTGCCTAAATTCATAGGCCACCACTTTACCATTTTGCATCAGTACACATCCTAGGCCACGTCCTGAGGCATCACTATATAACATATAACCTACACCCTCCTTGGGTAAAGCAAAAATAGGCGCGATCACCAACCTCTCCTTTAACTTTTGGAAACTCTATTCACACTTCGCGGACCATATAAATTTCTTATCCTTGTGAGTCAACTAGGTCATGGGCACGACAATCTTAGAAAATCCCTCTAAAAATATCCTATATTAACCTGCTAGGCCGAGGAAGCTCCAAACCTCGATTACAGTCGTTGGTATCTACCAATCAACAATGGTTGCGACCTTCCTAGGCTCTACGATTAGACCATATTTGTTCACTAAATGGACGAGGAAGGATATCTCCTTAAGATAGAATTCACACTTAGAAAAAATTTCATAAAGCCTCTCTCTCCTAAGAACTTCAAACATTCCGCAAAGGTGGTCCGCATGCTCTTCCATGGTCTTGGAATAAACTAACATATCATCGATAAAAATAATCACAAATTTGTCCAGGAAATGGCCTAAACACCCTATTCATCAAATCCATAAATGCATCTGGGGCATTTGTTAACCCAAAAGGCATCACTACAAACTCATAATGACCATACTAGTTCTTAAGGCTATTTTATAAATGTCCACATCCCTTATCCTAAGTTGTTAATAACCCGACCTCAAATTATTTTTTTAGAAACATCCAGCATCCTTTAATTGGTCAAAAAGATCATCAATCCTAGGCAAAAGATACTTATTCTTCATGATCATCTTATTTAATTCTCTATAGTCTATGTTCATCCCTATAGACCCATCCTTCTTCTTAACAAATAGTACTGGGTCACCCCAAGGGGACGTGCTATGACTTATGAAGCTACGGCCTAATAAATCATCCAGCTACTCCATGGGAGATATCCTACAAGGTTCCAATGAATTGGGTACAACTTCAGAAACAAGGTCGATGGTAAACTCAATTTCTCTATCAAAGGCAACCCTGGTAACTCCTCTGGGAATGCGTCACTAAACTCCGCAGCTACAATCACATCTTCCATCGTGGTTCTGGCCTTTTCTAGGCCTTTTAGATACACCAATTAGCTACGAAAACCACCCTTTATCATCCTTCTAGCTCTCATGGCCGATATCATCAAAGGCTTCCAACTAGGTTTAGCTCCCTTAAAACTCGCCTCGATCTTTCTAGGACAACACGAGGTAACTTCCCTCCTGGCACAATATATCTTAGCAAAATGTTTGGATAACCAATCCTTGCCTAAGATCACGTCAAAGTCTTCCATTTCTAAGGTAATTAAACAAACTCTAAAATTTTAACCTCATATCTCCATAGCATAATCCTCATACATGACTGCGGCCTTTGCAGAGGTCCCTTGATAAGAATCCAAAAGAATTGTACTTATACTTCAAATATACACATTATACTTGATAGTTCTCGATAAAATTGGTCTCATGTGGGCAGTTTCTTTATCTCTAGGTACAACCAAAACCGCAGACTCAAACAGGTGGGCATTTTATTTATCCCTAGGTAATCAATCAAGGGATGCTTGGGTTCAAACGGCGAGTCAATTGGACTCCAAACGAAGAATTTATGACCGTCAAAAGTTCAAAACTGAGGAAAAATCAAAGTTAAAGCCTAGGTCATACCCAAAGTCAAACCCCGTGATTCGAGCACTTAAAAAATATTATTAGCATCAAAATCTGGGTCACGTCGGTTTTCGCAGTTCTTCATTCGTAGGTCGTATGAAGAAGTTAGAACAATTTGGGTGTCTTATGAAAATATGGAAATTGGATATTAATTAAGGGTTATATATTTTTTCATGGAACTATTTTACTGAGCCACATTATGACTCAGTTGGTCGCACACTTATTTTGCCAAAGTAATGTCCTAGGTTCGAAACCAGGTAGGGGGAAGTTCCCATTTTTATTTAAATTCCGAACGTGCCACATGGTGCCATTTGGGCGAGCCACGTGTCCGACCCAGATCTGTTCGATAAGGAGCAGCCCCACTCGCCACACGCACCTCACGCGTGCGGCACTCCCCTTCCTGCTAGCCTGAATTTTTAACCTTTTCTACTTTCCACCCCACAATTCTTATCTCTTTTATAAAAGCTTCAATATTCCTCTTTTTTCTTTCATTTTTTTATTTTCTTTTAAGAAGGAAACCCTATTTTATAAATTCCTCCATGATTCCTTGAATCATCAGCCAACCCCTTTTAATTAACTATTCCATTCCCATAAGCCTTTTTATTATTCTATTAAATAAAATATAATTCGATAAAATTCCTGAAATGCCCCCAAACACTAAATTCCGATTATTTAAGGGGCATTTGGTCTTCATTCTTTGTGTACCGATTTTAAAAGAGCTTAGTCTTAGTTAGAAGACACTCTTGTAGTGTACGTTAATTTAGTTTAGTGTAGATTAATTTTTATTTCTTTCTTTTGTAAAGAAATTGTGTGAAATACATTGTATTACAAGAAACTAATTGAGAGTTTTTGAGATATGTTCTGAGAGGTGATTAATGTCATAAATTCCATATTTATGGGTGTTCTTCATGTTCTAATCTTGGAGCTTCAATGGCGATACAAGGAGACTTGATTTATATATTGTTCTCTTCATCTTTAATTCATTCTTTTTTGCCGCTCATAAATTATTTTTATATTTCATATGTAAAAATGATTTACATGTTAGGCTAAATATCCCCTTTCAAGGAAAGATATGAAACTTCTACATTCTTCTTTTATTTGATTTAGTTTTGTAATTTCTAATCTTGTTATGTTCCTTTGAAAATGAATATTGGACTTTTACATTTCAAAATGGATTTCGAGAGAAAACATTCAATTCTAGTCACGCTTCGAGGGAAGGTGATTTATTTTTAATGAATCGAAAAATTTCCCTCCCATGAGAGATAGGGTGATCTTGTCATTAAGAAAGAACTCGAAATTATTATTACATCATTTTCTTAAAAATGAAACAAGAGATAAGTTTTTCTTAAGTTAAATGATGTTTTAAGAATTTCAAACTCTAAAACTAAATTGTAAAGACTTAAGATAGTTTTAATAAATGATCCCTAGCGGGTAGTATATTAGAGAAGTCTTATTCTTATTCTTGAAGATTTTTGTGAAAGTCTAACATTAATTTTCTAAAGAAGAATTTATTTAAATTGCGTTTCCGACGAGAGTCGATTTGTAATTTAAATAAATCTTGGAATATTCTAAAATTAAACGTTACTTAATTAAAAAAAATAATTGATTTGTAGAAGCGGATTATCCTCCCTTATTTGTTCTCATACGTATTTACTTCACACAGTTCTTATTTTTATTAATTAGTTTGTTTAATTTGTAATTCGTCATTAGTAATATAAAACATCCCTTTAACATTGTTTTAAAAACCACATTACATAGTCTTCAAATTTCTTTTATCCACATTGAGGAGTACGGACTTACCCCTTACTTGCTTGTATACATGTTTTAGTGTATTTGTAGGTACAAAAAGGGATTTTTGATTAACTGTCCTTGCAATAATGATATACTAAAAAGACGGATCTATCAAATGGCTCCATTGTCAGGGACACACAAAAAAACAATTATCAACTTGTGTTGTTTCCAACTTTTTAAGCATTAGACTTTGCTCAAATTTTGACGATAAACTTTTTATCATGTATTATTGCCGAATTTTCGAGTTGAGTAGCATTTTGAAGAATTGTACATTTGTTCATCTAATATATATTGCTTATTTTTCATAGATTGGTTGTATTAGGACTATTGAAGCCTTGTACATTCATTTGTTGTGATTTTGAATACTAATAATTTGTAAGAATTAAATAAAACAAAAGAAAAAGCAAGAAGGTAATTGAGACAAAATAGAGAGAGAGCCTCATTGGAATGGATTATAATCCTCTATATTTTTGGTCCGTAGGACTCCCGGGGAAGACTAAAGTTAGGCGAACTTCTCCCCAGTCAACTCAACTCAGTTTTCACCCTACATGTGTTAAATCCGTAGGAGGTAAATTTCTTTATCACTCGCGCATCTCCTGTTAGCGATTTCATTTATTATTTGACTATGTTTTCCTATGTGACTTTATTTATGTGTAGTCTTACTTTGAATGATTTGTTGAATTAATTGAACTTGAGGCCTAAACTCAATCATTGAAACGAGAAGGGATTTCATCACCCAACTCACTCACTTATCCATTGTGTACAACCCTCGCTATCACCAAATTTAAAATCAATCAACTATCTAGTCCAATAGGATACAGTGTTCATAGGACCCATTTTGAACATTTTAACTTATAGGATAAACCGTAGAGTCCTCTCCATGCAATAAATCCTCGATCAGTTTTCTTTAAAGAACGTTAGTGTCCAGGGAAACTGGGTTTTAAGTGCGGTTGCCTAGTAAAACGAGTTTTTGTTATCCCTAATGTTGTACCGACCGACCGTTTCGTTGTAGTAAATTTGTGGGAAATCTCTATGGCAAGCCACTAGTTATCTTGTGATGAAAGTAGGGACACGAATTTCTCAAAGGCTACATATAAAACTCCGTGGTTTTCTCGCCCGTGGAATAATTAAAATTTGACTCCCCTATCACTTAATTGAAGATAACAATTAGCTACGTGCTAGTTAGGATTTATCATTTTCTTGTATGTGTCTAATTAAATCCTGCGGTAGTCGGTTTTTTGTGCTCCGTCCTTATGTGTTTCATAACCACGTCCATTCTTATTCCTTTTCAAAAATCAAAAAATATTTTTCATTCTTTTTCTTATGTTAAAAAAAACCAAAAATATTTTTCTTCTTTTTCAAAATTCTAAACCCAAAAAGATTTTCTTTCTTTTTCAAAAGTTAAAAATCCAAAAATATTTTTGGAGAAACCTTTTTCTCCATTGTTCATCTTGTCATGGCCGACGAAAATCCTTTATGGAATGACTTTGGACATTTCCCATATTCACAATGAATCTATTGATATCAAGACAATCACATGTCCCATGAGTTCCCATACCTTCTATATCCATTTGAACCAACCATGGACCAAGTGTATCCATATGACACTGTTTCGGAACCCACTTCGTCCTATTATCATGACATATCCAATACCGAGTGGTGTGAGCAACCAAACTATTCGTGGTGGATTGATCACCCTCCCACATAATATGAATCCCAACCCCTTGTTATGGATCATCACACGTTCCAGTCATCGTCACGACAACTTAGTGCACCCCATCCTGATCAGTTCTCTCACCACGCTTCCCAAGATTATAAACCTTTTGTCTCTCATGAAGGCCATCCTCTCATGTATGATGAACTTGATCCCGCCCCTTACACTTTGTACGAGTATTCTCCTTATAGTATCGATAATAGCGAGTTGCGTCCACCTCACCCATACACTGTAGCACCCCACCCATCACTTCACCGCTATCATCCACCCCCGCTCTTAAAACCCTCTTGCAAAATTTCATCCTTGAGAAAGAGAAAGCCACTAAATATCAAAATCAAGCCCTTCAACGGCTTGAACAATGCTTCAATGAACTTGAGTGTGCAAGTGAGTCAAATTTCCTCCCAAGTCAACCCATTATTGTACCCATGTGGAATGATGGTGATTCGTCTTATGCCACTAATTTTGAGTACGACCAAACTTATCATCCCGAGAATCTCGAAGTTAAGACCACCTCGTGGTCTGAGCCCCAACTTAACAATTGTGTTTACTTATCCATCTAATGTGATACTGGTCCATACCTTGATAATCCAAAAGAACCAAATGTCGAGGTTCATCCTTCCCCTCCATATCTAAAACAACCCACATTAGAGGTTCTCATACCCGTTGAATCCAAAATATGCTCGAGTTTATACCGGTTGCACCCATTGAATGGGTCCTCGAGACACCCATTTATTTTAGGTTAGCTCCGACTACGAGTGCTCCCCAATGCACCAAGATTTAATCGGAGATGTTTCCTACCTCTCTTCATATGAATCCTCTACATAAATATTTGGCTCATCTTGAGTTGAATATTGATGAAGGTTCATCAGTATCAAATCTTAATGCCTCGTTAGACACTTCCATCACCTCGAATGGTGAAATATTGCAGGATAGGTTTATCTCACCATCGCTTGATCCCATACTCCCTCTTTAGGAGGACCGTGAGGATTATTCCAAACCATAAGATGAGTGTGTGTCCCCTACTCTCGAGTTAGATCATCTTCCTCCACCCATTGTCCCACCCAAGCCTCCACCATGTTTGGACCTTATTCCCTTACTATTCAAATCCACCCATTTAGGTCCTTACTTGAAATCTCCACCAACCTATGAACTCCACAATCCATTTCGTGCGTTCCTCTTTCATCCCACTTTCCATGAGAGTATTTGTGGTGCTACTATCCATTTACGTGACACCGAGCCTTTTCATTATTGTGCACCCGTTCCTTGTGGTGTTCTTTACCATCTTTAGCTCGTCGATGTGTCATAATGTGACCAAAATCATCTCTCATTTATAGAACGGTCACATGATAGCCATGCTACCCACACCATCATAAGTGTCAAACCTTTACGCCCTCATCACCAATTGGAGCACCATGCTTATAGGGCCCTTGTTACCCTCACATTTAATCTCAATAAAGCCCATGAGAGGTTCCTATTCACCATCACACTTTCCATCCATATATACCTTCCTTCCCACCAATCCTTGGTCCACCGATGCTCTGCATCACATGAAGCACTTTTCCATACAAGTCCATTAACCAAGGTAGCCTTTGTCCAAACAAAACCTCTTTTTAGTCTTGTTTGGGGGTGAATCCCGTCACCCACACGTTCTGTCACCCTGTGTTATCATAGTTCATATCTTTAGAGGTGAGTACGCTTATATCTGGCTGAAGACGTTGAACTTAGCGACACCAGGAGGAAATTCGTTGTTTCTTATTTCTCAGTTTGAGTCTTACCAAGTTTGGTGGTAGTGTTCTATCCACCCCCATTGCTTTATATATAATTCATAGACTTGTGCCTATTTTTTAGCTTCCATTGTTCTTAGGGTTCACCATTTAATCCATCACGCGGTGGAAATATCATTATCGGTTGATTTTGGTATACTCTTTCCTTCCATGTGCTTTAAAAATTTACAAATGTGATTTTAAACATCGAGGACGATGTTCTCTTTTGTTTGGGGGTGGGGTATTTCTCAAAATCGTGCCTATTTTGAAACATTTTGTCATAAACAAGCCATATTTTTCACTTTTTATGCAATTTTTCTCGTTCTTGACATGATTTATCTATCATCCATCGTCAAAGTCTAGAATACTTTAATCAAACTTAAAGTCGATTTTTAAAAAACTTAAAAGCTTAAGTAATACTTCATAAGGCATATTACACCATGAATTCCTAGACTCAATATTATTTGCGCACTTGTCTCATCATAACAGTCTAAAGTTGAAGAGTGAAAATTTTAAAAAGAACCTTAAGGATCACTTGTGGAAACTTAAAACATGTGAGATTTGAGCTTTTAGCCATTTTAAGAGTTTTTATGCAAATCTTCGAGTCACAAGTTGATTCAACTTACTTTGGATACCGCACTAAAAGTCGTTGCATGATCTCGTTATTCTTCATTTTTGGCATAATCAGTGAGAATAACATCACTTTTGGAGTTGTAAAAAACACATGTATTGAAATTTATCCCGAGCACTAATCCTTCACCCATTTACCATTTTTCCACCATACTTATACCATCCATACATCAATTTCCCATTATCACCCTTGGTTTTGAGAAAAAGAATGGTTTGAAATTATATATGTAAAATGTCTTCATTCATGATCTAAAGACGAATCACATTGTATAAAAAAAGTATCGCAAGAAAAAGATATACAAAAAAATATAAAAAGATATAAAAAATAATAAAAAAAGAAAGCATGCAATCAAATTTTGTGAAATGAAGACATTAAGTGATCAAGTTGGTCCACTCTTATCAAAAACCCAAAATCAACATTTCACCTAGATTACCCATATCCTTCCCTCTCATCCCTTACATTAACACCCATTTACCCTGGTGAAGTGTTCGGACAAATGAAAATTCTACGTGGTGAATAATTCGACATTCTCAATATATTGATTTATATTCCTTCTATAAGATCAAATTCATTTTAGCATCTGTTGTTTCTTATATATGTGTGAGAAGTTTGACCTTATTTATATTTATTCTTCTCCTCACACACAAGAGAGATACACTTACCCAAATCTCGAGAATTCATTTTAGAGAGATATATCCGGTGAGATTTGAAGCATTGATTCTAAAAGGCAATCTAAAAATTACTCTTATGAGATTTGAAAAATATTTTGAGCAATTCACACTACACACATTAAGTTCTAGGAAGGATTTTTCTTGGGTATTAAATAAGCTTAAACTTTTCATATACTTCATAGTTCATTATTCGTATTCCTTAAATTATGGATTGTATGATATTTCTATGTCTAAGATGAGATTAACCACATTTTTAATAATTTTCAAAAATACAAAATAATGTTTTGAATTTGTTGGGTATATTCACTGCAAACCCTCACGATACAACACTCGTCCTCTAGGGCAACCTCGAGGTTTAACAGCTTGTTGCACATGCTAAGTGAAATCCCTTGTACTCGCGAAATTGGCACGCTTTTGGTTTCTTGTCTTTCTTTCTTTCTAATTTTTCTCGAGGACTATCAATGTTCATTTGGGGTAGTATGATAATCACCCGAAAGTGTTATATTTATACCTCAAATAGATGCATTTTACTTACTAGTTCTCGGTAAAATTGGCCTTATGCGGGTATTTTGTTTATCTTGTAGTGAAAAACATACTTGCGGACTCAAACGTATTATTTTAAGGCAATTTGAGCAAAAAAGGGTCGTATATGCACTTTCAATGGCAAATTGGTAAATTCATATGACTAAATTTGGACTCTGACAAAACACGAAAATTGTAGTCCTTGAATCAAGGGACGCCTGGGTTCAAACGACGAGTCTATCAGACTCTAAACGAAGAAGTTATGACCGTGCAAAGTTTAAAATCGAGGAAAAGTCAATGTCAAAGCTCGGGTCATACCCGAAGTCAAACCTCGGGACTCGAGAACTTATGGTTGACAACATCAAAATCAGGGTCACATAGGTTTTTGTTGTTCGTCATTCGGAGTTCATATGAAGAAGTTAGAACAATTTTGGTGTCTTATGCAAATATGGAAATTAATTAAGGGTTATAAATTTTTTCATGGCATTATATTAGTGAGCCACATTGAGGCGCAGTTGGTCGTGCGCTTCTTTTACCGAAGTAATGACCTGGGTTCGAAACGAGGCATAGGGAAGTTCCCATTTTTATTTAAACTAGGTATAAGCCCGTGATATGCGCAAACTGGCGATGGTGATAGTGTCGTTGCCCTTTAGCTATTTCATTTGTGTGCTCCAGATCTTTGGGTGTTGTGTATCATCAATTGACCAATCAATCATAAATCAACTAAAATACCCAAAATAGATTTATTACCAAAAACTCCACCATGTTGACTGGGTCGCAACAAAATTTATATAACGATATGGCAATATTTATTACATTCATAAGACTATTCATTTTAAATTGATGCATGCACCCGTTCCATCGTACAAAGAAAGAAACATGTAAAGTGAAATAATATATAAATTAAATTCATTATCACTTTTCTTTTTATGATTGATTTAATATATTCTACTTTCTTGATTTTATTTAATTTAGTGGTGAATGTGATGCCTACATTACTGAAACGCGTAGTACGTTGACCGCCTGTTGCCACCCCTATATCTTATGCGGAGAGTTTATAAAAAGCCATGCGTTTAGGCACACCTTGGCGCCACCTAGGCCCTATTTTTTTTAACACTGATACTTGTTGTATAGAACAATCGAATGAGTTCTAACTCAACATTAATTTTATCTCTTATGTTCAAATTCCTAAACATTATATTCACCCCCAAAGAAACTAAATATTGCATTTTGTCAAATCTTTTGTATGCACAATTTCCCTATATAGTTGTAGTCTTGTGCCGGTAGATGCGAAGTTCATTATATTATTTTCTATATATTGGTACATACATGTGTCTTGAACTATTTGGAATTGTGTAAAATATTTCTAACAAAGTATTATCAATGGGACACACACATAAAATGTTGTAAAATAAATCAACCAAATTATAACTGAAAAATTGTAGATAAACTAAATGTTTTCATGTTACACGATTTAGTATATGATAAAATGTTTCACTTAACTTGTGCTTTCACAGATATACATTGTTGTTGTGAGGATATTATATCAGTGAGTATCAGGAACACTTGATATAAAAAAGGGTAAAAATGTATGAAAACATTAAAATGATTTTATCAAATTTTTTCAAAAGGGACTAAAATAGATTGATCATCTGATGTATTATTATATTCATAAATCAAGATCAATACCCATATTTTAACCCAAGAAATAAAAAGAGGATGACATTTATTACTTTTTCTTCCATACATGATAATTCTGATTTTTCTTATTGTAATTTGGAACATGTGTGGGAAGCAATTAGATCAACTCTATATCATCATCTCGAAGTCAAGAAGGATTGAAGAAATTAAACTTTTTCCCATTCCCTTTATACCCTTAATGTAATGAGATGTTGTTATATCTAACCAAACTAAGGTTGCGTTTTCTTTTTCATCTGAATCTGTAGTCTGAAATCTGAAGACTGAATCTAAAGTCTGAAATCTGGATCTGAAAAATATGTTTGTTTTTATGTATAAATGAACCTCTAAATTGATGTATTTAGACTGTTTCAGACTTCAGATGTAACTCTACCTCTTAATTATTAAGAGCCAAATATAGCCGTTAGCCTCTTAATCATTTAAAAAAACAAACACTTTTTGGTACCTCATAAATCTGAATGGTTCAGATTCAGACTAAAGAGGTAAAAATAAACAACACCTAAGTAAATCCCAGATATATCGCCATCCCCCAAATCACATCAATAATTTAACATTTGGTAGGCTAAAAGAAATAAAAAAATAATTTAACCCCTTAGTTCAAATTTTATCTATATTCTTAATATAACCAAATAGAGTAATGGTAACAATAAGATCTAACAACATCTAAAAAAATTAAACCAAACATTAAACTCATAACAGTAAGTTGCAAAAAAAGTCTTCATGTTAACAATTCTCAAAAGGCTCCAAATTGTTAACAAACTCATACCAGTCACATGAAAAAAGTCCTCATGTTAACAATTTCAAAGGCTTCGACATGGACTAGAGTGGGAGGATAGTGGGCTGTATCAAATCATCGGTGAGTATCTGTAGAAGTAGTTAGATTGATCGGATTTATGGGAATGCGTTGGCATCAAAGTCACCATAAGGGTTCATGAAGTCCGAGATCTGACATTAATGAGAATGAGAGTGAATACTTGTCCAAATTTGTAGAAGATCATTAGATAGACATTTTGGGGAGGGAGAAGGTGATGAGTTGGAAGATAAATATTTTTGTCGAGTGGTAGCAAACCCACTCTCTTTCTCTCTCAAACCTATAGATGAGGAGTTACCACCCATTTTCTATTTTTCTCTCTCCATAATAAAGATGAAGGAGAGAAGTGGGTTTACGATTCTAATTGGAGTTAGAAAAAATACCACGTGGACAACCTAAGATTTAAGTAGAATTAATGCTATGTAAAGCATTTTATAGTATATAAAGGATTCTGTACATGCCACACGGTGCCATATTGGAGAGCCACATGGTCGCCCCAGAGCCATTCAATCAGGAGAAGCCCCACTCATTAGACACGCCTCACGCGCGCACCACTCCCCTTCTTCGCCAGCCCATATTTTAAAATTTTTCTACTTTCCACCCCACAATTCTTATTTCTTCTATAAAAGCTTCAATATTCCTCCTTTTTCTTTCATTCTTTTTTTATTTTCTTTTTTAAAAGAAACCCTATTTTATAAATTCCTCCATGATTCCTTGAATCATCAGCCAACCCCTTTTAATAAACTATTACGTGCCCATAACGCTTTTTATTATTCTATTAAACAGAATATAACATGGTAAAATTCCTAAAATGCCCCCAAACCCTAAGTTCCAAATATTTAAGGGGCATTTGGTCTTCATTCTTTGGGTACTAATTTTTAGAGAGCTTGGTCTTAGTTAGAAGACACTCTTGTAGTGTAGGGTGATTTAGTTTAGTGTAGATTAATTTTTCTTTCTTACTTTTGTAAAGAAGATTTGTGAAATAAATTGTATTCCGAAAAATAATTTGTGAGTTTTTAAGCTATGTTCTGAGAGGTGATTATTATCATAAATTCCATATTTATGGGTGTTTTTCATGTCCTAAGCTTGGAGTTCAATGATGATACAAGGAGACTTGATTTACATATTGTTCTCTTCATCTTTAATTCTTTCTTTTTCGCCGCTCTTAAATTATTTTTACATTTCATATGTAAAAATGATTTATATGTTAAGCTAGATACCCCCTTTCAAGGGGAGCGATGATACTTCTACATTCTTCTTTTATTTAATTTAGTTTTGTAATTTCTAATTTAGTTATGTTCCTTTGAAAATAAATGTTGGGCTTTTACATTTCAAAATGGATTTCGAGAGAAAACATTCGGTTCTAGTCATGCTTCGAGAGAAGGTTATTTACTTTTAATAAATCAAAAAATTCTCCTCCCATGAGAGATGGGGTGATCTTATCATTAACAAGGAACCCAAAATTGTTATTACATCATTTTCTTAAAATTCAAACTAGAGATAGGTTTGTCTTGTGTTAAATGATGTTTTAACAATTTCTAACTTTAAAACTAAATTGAAAAGAACTAAAATAATTTTAATAAATGATCCCTAGCATGTAGTTTATTAGAAAAGTTTTATTATTATTTTTGAAGAGTTTTGTGAAAGTCTAAAATTAATTTTCTAAAGAAGATTGTATTTAATTTACATTTGCGATGAGATTTGATTTGTAAATTAAATGAATTTTAGAATATTCTAAAATTAAAAGTTACTTTATTAAAATAAATAATTAAACCGTATAAGTGGATTCCCCTCCCTTGTTTGTTTTCATACTTATTCATTTCACTCATTTCTTATTTTAGTTTTATTAATTAGTTAGTTTAAACATTAGTTCATCATTATTAGTATAAACATCCCTTAAAATTTGTTTTAAAAATCATTACTAGTCTTCACTTTGCTCTTGTCCACATTAAGGAGCGCGAATTGACCCCTTAATTGCCCGTATACATCTTTTAGCGTATTTGTAGCTACAAAATGGATTTTTGATCAATGGTCTTTTACTCTATAGCGACATATACACAAAATACTAGTTTTCACCCTTAATTGGGTATCAACCACTAATGGTGGGTTTAGGGACTGCGGCCTCAGCTTAAACTTTTGTGTAAAAGTGGAAGATACAAATGAGTGTCTGGTCACGGAATCAAAAAGCACATAAACATTTATATTATATATAGTATTGGTACCTGCTATTACGTCTTCGGCGTCCTTAGTCTCCTTGGCATTAAGGGCAAAGACTCTGGAAGGGACCCGCAACTTCTTCGCATCCTTCTTTGGCAGTCTGCAGTCTTTACACTTGTGAGGTTTTTCGCAGTTGTAAAAACTCATTCCCAATGGGCAAGTCCTAGCAAAATTCCCTTTACTGCCACAGTTGAAGAACATCACGCCCACGGTATCCACCTTCCCTTTCGCAGTCACCTGATCGTTCTACGACCTTTGAGCTTATTACTGTGGCTTTTCTTCTTTCCTCAATCCCTCTTCTCTGCCCTTCCTATTTTCCCCTTTTTCCTTCAGTCCATCCTCAAAATCCTACTCCGTGATTTGGGCCACCTCAACTAGCTCTGAGTAAGTTCTTATTCTGAGTCTCAACACTCGGCTGTAGAGTCCCCTCTTCAAACCCAGCTCAAACTTCTTTGCCTTCTTCTCCTCTGTGTCTACTAGATAAGGGCAAAGTGTGATAACTCCGCAAACCTAGCCTCATATTGAGCCAAAGACATGGTTCCTTGAGTTAGTTCCATGAATTCCACCTTTAGTTTCTCCATAACTGTGGCAGATAAGTACTTTTCCAAAAAAAGCTTTTTGAATCCGGTTCAGCACCTGGTCACGACTGTGACACCCCGCCTAATTAAATACCGAGCGATCACTCCTTTATTAAATTAAAATCAAGGTGAACAGTTGGTTCATTCTTAGCATCACTGTCGTAAAAATACTTTTCCAATTTAAACACCCTAAATAATTAAGCTAAGTGTCAAAACCATTTAAAACTTTGTTCTCATTTTATTAAATCCAGTTATAAAACCTTAAACCATTAATATCTAAAGAGTCACACATTAAGAATAAAAATAGAATTGAACATACATGAATTTAATCATCAATAATAAATCCCAACATTTACAACACTAAAGGAAAACATCCTGACAGTAATAAATCCCGAAATAAAGGTACTGAAAGTAAAAATTTCAATCTCTGACAATACCAACTAAATAATAGAAAGAGGACGACACATGCCCCTGCTGGATAAAACTGAACTAGGGGTAGACTCAAATGGATGAAGTCGTCTAAACAACAGGCCTGCAACTCCCACCTAAGCTGCAGCACGTTCCTTCCAAAGGATCCTAAGTAAGACGCCCCTGTGGCTGGGCACCTGTAATGCATACATATATATACAAGAGAGAAAAGGAAATAGAAACGGGTCAGAGCCCGATAGTGTATATGATTTAAAAATTCGTTTAGCAAGTATTTAAATTGATACAGGCCAATGCAACAACATATTAGTGCGACACTCTCTTGAGAAATTCTCACATCTCTTCTAATGTGCACACCTATCGCACTAACCTTCCCAATGGTCTATCTCGTCATATACCACACTATCTTTCCCCAATGATTTAACTTATCTTAAGGTTATTCGCAGGATTTACAACTGAACAACACAAGTATTTAAAATGTAAGATTTCAATTTGTAACCAAGGTTCTTCTTTTAACTTTATTAATCAATAAAGTTTTCCAGTGTCATATTATACTTTCTCAAAATAATTATTTATAATTTGAGTCATCAACCATGTCCTACATATCAAATCACAGTAGGCAGTTCCAGATTTCATAATTTCATATATATATTAACTACTCGTATAATATATATATCATAACAGCACCCCACATAAAAACTATGGTGCGGGCATACTCTAATATCCAATCCCCGTATCAATCGTACTAAAGGGAATACAAGTTCGGAATCACTCTCGAACTATATAAATACATACACAAACAATATTGAGGCGAAGCATAGTTTCCAAGTCCAAGAGGTCAGTACATACCCTCACGTCTCTTAGGACCGTGACAACCGATTCGATAGCCTGTACCTAGGATTCCTATCTTCTAGGGTACGAGTCAATATCCCCCATAAGGCACACGAGATAAGATCGTCCCAGCGCGGTAACCTCAGGGATAGCAAGTAGCGCGGGCATGATTTTCAAAAGTATATAATATATGCATACACAATCATATAAATATACCACTTTTATTATATCAATTTAGGTTTATCCAATAACCCACATTCACAACATTTATCCTTATTTTCCCATTATTATTTATCAAGTATAATGGTTCATTTCTAACTTTAATTCGAAGGGTTTTTCCAACTTACTATGTAACCCTCATGGACTCTATTCTTCCAAATGTACAATTCAGTAGATATCCATTTATGTTCCAACGTAACTCTCTCTTACGTGTCTCTCCCCTTTAATATATACTTACATTATCCCTTATGCAAAATATCCCAAAAATATAGATTTTGCCTTACATTAAAGGATTTTGAATTTTATTTTCAAAGATGAGAATTTCAAACGGTTTCGAAATCGGAATTAAAATGGAGTTTTAATTGAATTTTTTTATTACATAGAAGAGTCCTCAAAATATAAAACTTTCTAAGAGTTCTCAAAACATAAAACTTTCTAGTAAAAATAATAGTTTTAGAAATCCGACCGTCTGATCAAGCTGAATTTTTGTCAGCAGTCCTGTCTCGCCGTTCGCTAAAACATACTAAAATTTCAAGCGATTCCAATAGTCCGATCATCCGAAATAATTTTTTTTTAGTGTTTGTATCTGATTAGAACTCTTTTCTTAATCAAACTCTTAATCCTTTACATGACAAAGGGTTTCAAAAATATCATATAAATCATCACTACATGAAAATTTCCCATCTCAAATTGGGTTTTTCTTCCATAAATCTCATCCTAATAACTCCTAAACTAATATGGATGATGCATCAACGAAATAAGAAAGATAAAAACTTACCTGGGATTTTCAGAAATCTGGTTTGGTGTTGAATTTGGTGTGGTTGCGTTCCCCGTCTCGCGATCTACGCGTTGGCGGTGGCGGCGGTGTAAACGGATGAGTTTTGAGCCTTGGAATGCCTTGAGAGCTCTCTCCTCTCCTCTCCAATGGCCGTTCTAGTGTTTTGAGTTATCTAACCCTAGGAGATAACCTAAACATCTGATATAACCCCTTTAATTTTCGTGGGTTTAATTACCCAAAAATACAAAATGACTAAAATGCCCTCCCGGGGTACTAATTAGGCCTAAAAACGCCCCGAGACCCAAATGAAACCCCCGGGTATACTTTTTTTACTATCTCGACCCTTCCGGACGCGTTGGCTCACTCAAAACGACCATACGAACAACCTATAAAATATTCACTTTTATTAATCCACATTTAGTCCCGACACGACACAGGCGCGTCCGGACTTAAATTTCCACAATTGTCATTTTATTCACACGTGACAATATTATAAAAATAAATCTCATATATTACTATACTCATCCAGTAATATGCAACAAATAATATATTCCCAATAATTACTAACTCTTGTCACGCTAGTAAATATTTAAAACAACATTTCGGATTAAAATTAAATTAATTTATCTCAATTAAATTTTATAAATCCTTAAATTTAAAAGCCATGAAAATACGGGGTATTACATACTTCCCCCCTAATAACGGAATTTCGTCCCGAAATTCGAAAAATAAGGCCTACCAGGTAGCACAATTCTGGATATCCTTGTCAGTACGCAAACTATCTACATAGTACGGCGCTCAATCACTATAGCTTTTTCCTCACAGCAACATTGTTTTACATTCTCATTGGAGACACTTCACATTGCACTCCCAACTGACAATATTTGAATAGGTTATTTCTATACGTTATAAATTCCATTATCTCACTATCATTAGGAGGCCTCACCTCACCACATGACAACTACTCGGATTTATTCATACACAAAATTCCCATTCTGAGAAGATCATATGAACATTTGACCACTCTTGACTGCCTAAAATAGTCGTGGAATTCCACCATAGTTATCGGATATTTTCTCGACCGATCCAAAAATTCTGATTATCTACTCTCCTCTAAACATACGGAAGGAGAATAGTCGAGGTTCTTCCATAAAAAAATCTTAATAAGTACCTCGTACGCGACAAACAGGTACGAGTGCTTCTACAGAGAATTCTTGAAATCATCGTACCAAGATTCCAAAATCTCCTTCACGTGGCTCCACTAATCTTTAATCACCATGCGCTTATTCCCTGGCTAAGAATGATACATCCTACTCAAAATGAAATCTTATCTCCGCTGATTCCTGAAATCCCATATCAAAGGTGGGATTAACCAATCTCATCCTGATTCAGAAATTTATACTGCACCGGACCATGCACTGGCGCGATCCTTCCTTTCAAAGGAAGTCTGGGCATACTAGTAAATATTGTAAGCCAGCCCAAAGGAATATCAATCACTTCCTTCTCGGCAACTTAATTCACATGTTCAGGATAAACCCTTGATCTTGTTTTGAGGATGGCAACCCATCCAAGAACTTTACTGACTTTACCAACCTCTTCCAATTTCAGGAATTTTCGACAAACACAAAATTCTTTGGTTGATTCTCCTCTTTCAACCAAACCTTACCTATGGGCAGTGCATGTAGAGACTACTCACTACGTCTCGCTAAACATCAATTCTTCCCTTGAAATGTCTCACATTAAGTGATACGTAATACTCCCCTTCCTTCCTTGGAGTATGCCGAAAGTTCCGACCCGTGCTCTTCTCTCCACGAAGCGCACTTCTGGATCTCTTATACTATACTAACATCATTACTCTTTGTATGCGCAAGTGGCTCTCACACTTGACTAATAACAACTCCGCTCCGGGTGTGCTTCATAACAATTAAATTCTACTCTATTCAAGGAATACCAATTCTTGAATGGCTTCCCACAGCCTTCCAATCAAGTTAGGGCGTGCTATTCTAATTGCACACTTATGTATGGATTATCGCCCCTCATGTGACGTTTAATCCACTCTATCACTTCCACTTCGTTATACTAGTCCCACAAACATATATTTCACACGTCTATTACCACGTCCCTTCGACTCGGACTATTTTAACTGCAGTTAACCAAGATGCCCACATTTTTGCAACACTCAGACCGCCCTGGGAGAGCGAACGGCGTGCTACTCATCTGTAGGACTAACTAAATTCAACGGAATAGAAGGAATAGGGCATTCAAATTCCATGACAACAAAAGAGGAATAATAATTCTCAACCTTCCTCAGACAAGTACAACAATTTTCCCAAATAGGTACAACAACCAAAATAAATCACTAACGCTCTATTCATCAAAATAATTACAGGTCATCTCTTTTGTATAATATAAAGTTCTTTCCAGATAATCCATGCTAAAAATCATTCCAACTCTTTATTCACCTTGTGTTCTATACGCGGTTATGACATTTGGGGTACTCTCAATCACCCTAGAAATCAAAATTCTTAAATTTTCCTTATCATCGTTCCACCCCTCAACTCGTGGGGATAACTTTCAATGCTTTCCTACCTCAAAAATCCGGCTCCAATGACCTTAAAACAAAATTCAACTTCCAACTTACATACATAATTACTTGATCCCATTTCGACCAGGGTACCGAACTCATGGAATAGTGACCAAACGTCTCCCTATTTCCAACCTTACGCTAAGTTTCATGCGTGGGATGTCTCGCAAAGAGAAATCCAAACAAGGAACCCCCCGATACACTACTACCTAGCATTGTCAGTTATCGAAATCTGTTAGGTCCTCCGTCCATAGTAAATACCCCTTTATTCCGTCCCTTGACAGAAAAGTTACAATTTCTCCCGTAATTATGCTTAACAAAGAACGTTTCACCAATTTCACTATCGTCCTGTATTGGTTGATGGTAATTACATTCTATAAACCTCGGATACATACGATCGAAATTCTCTAAATTTCCTTTTTCTAACATTAGGGGTATAACTCTTAACTCCCACATCTCTTAAGGATAAATATAACACTGCACTCTTCCTATCACTAAGTCCGGAGTGCTAAACATAATACCGAGTCAAGTCTTTTCGCTCAACGATAAATCCTGGTACATACCGAATCATACTGACAAAGTCTATACATACATTGGTATCGAATATCTCGAGCCCACTATCTCCTCCGAAGTCTCTAGGATAGATAATATAAGTGCGAGTCCAACCTTCTTACAGGTAAAGCCTCGCCAAAACAAAACGTGTTGCACTAATGTAACTACTCCGATAGCCTTGCAATAAATGCCCACTATCATACTACCCATTTCTATAACATTTTAACAAAGATAATATCGTACTCGTGTATCGCATCACTACAACGAGTAACCTCAATAAAGTATAAAACACTGTTAATATACTCATTCATCCCCCGTGGATAGCACCAAAGAAAAATCCCGCTATACTAAGGAAACATATTCACATAATGGTAACATTTATAATGATATGCATTAAACTCGTCTCACATGCTAATCTAGCAATGAACAAAATATGGTGACTCGCTCGTGTCACATAAACATGCCGCATCCTCTAAGGATACAACTTATACTTCCATCCTGGCAATCGTCTTGACTGCATAAATGGTTTTCGGACGTAACACGTCTGCCCAAACCAAAAAAAAATTATTTTAATCGTTGTCTTTTACTAGGCACCGTATTCTTGTCCTTTTTTCTCACTTTGGAACATATTATCACGAGCAATTTCACTCCGCACCAAAATACCTCAACAAATAATCCACTTATCACCTGTCCTACTAACCAGGTTAGGATTGTCCTTCTCTCGGACTTTAGTAGACTCGATTCCTGTTAGCCATCCCGGTTGTTCCCTTAGCTTTTTCGGCCATAAAGATCATGTTACTATCTATAATAGTACTTACTGAATTTACCATCACTTGGTAAGAATTTAACTATCTGAAGCATTTAAATGGTTTTCCTGATGTGTATCCACATCCTTTTGTGGTGCTATACCACCACCGTTGTATTCAGTCTTATTCTCGACTAAATTATTCGATTCCTTTAACTTCCCCCACAAAGAAGCGTTATCATCTATATTGACAAAATATGACATTGTCAACCTCTGAATCGGTCGTCCATCAGAATTTCCTCCTCGAGTATTATCAACTATTATTACAAGTTGGTCTCCCACTTGGAGTCGTTTCCTCCACTAGTATCTACCTCTTTCGATACAAAATTTGCTAACGATTAGGATTCATATCCACAATTGGACTTCTGCCATGCCCTCCTGCGATGAGTTCAGAACCACGTTTTGCTTCTCATCCTGAACAGTTGAGGAAGGAACACACGGCCAACACTGTACCTAAGGTTCTCCTATAGGCATAGCATTCCACTTCTAAAATTGGTGGTTGACTCCAACCATTATAATTTCGTCCCGAAAGCCAAGAAAATTTTCTCTAAATTTTCACTTTCAGTTTGCCACACTTCGTCCTATATTTAAGCCTTTGGATACTTTACCTCCTTTGGTAAACACACACAATTTTCGCATTTCTAAAATTTCCCAGTGACAGTCTCTACACGTTTTTGTAATACGTTGGGTAAGTTTACCCTCGCACCTCATTTGACTATAACAGCACTTGAAAATCATTGTTGCACCTTAGTCGCCTTTCTAGTCGTGGCTTCTCGTGCCATAATGGAGGTGACCTCGACTACGTTCATCATCCTCGGATATATTTCATAATCTCAACTGAGCCCTGCCTCCTGATGTACGCTTAACGGTCCTCTTCTGACATCCGTCATCGCTCAGCACACGCACACATCTGAACGAAATTAGAATTCACTAGTGTATACACATTATAGCAGGAGAACGAAATCTCGTCAAAGGAATCGACAATCCTAAACATAGGGCTCTATAACAAACAAAGAAACGCTGAAAGCATAATAAGCCGTACAGATCCTAAGGACACTAGAACCTGATGCTCTGATACCACCTGTGACACCCCGCCTAATTAAATACCGGGCGATCACTCCTTTATTAAATTAAAATCAAGGTGAATAGTTGGTTCATTCTTAGCATCACTGTCGTAAAAATACTTTTCTAATTTAAACACCCTAAATAATTAAGCTAAGTGTCAAAACCATTTAAAACCTTATTCTCATTTTATTAAATCCGGTTATAAAACCTTAAACCATTAACATCTAAAGAGTCACACATTAAGAATAAAAATAGAATTGAACATACACGAATTTAATCATCAATAATAAATCCCAACATTTACAACACTAAAGGAAAACATCCTGACAGTAATAAATCCCGAAATAAAGGTACTGAAAGTAAAAATTTCAATCTCTGACAATACCAACTAAATAATAGAAAGAGGGCGACACATGCCCCTACTGGATAAAACTGAACTAGGAGTAGACTCAAATGGATGAAGTCGTCTAAACAACAGGCCTGCAACTCCCACCTAAGCTGCAGTACGTTCCTTCCAAAGGATCCTAAGTCAGACGCCCCTGTGGTTGGGCACCTGTAATGCATACATATATATACAAGAGAGAAAAGGAAATAGAAACGGGTCAGAGCCCGATAGTGTATATGATTTAAAAATTCGTTTAGCAAGTATTTAAATTGATATATGCCAATGCAACAACATATTAGTGCGACACTCTCTTGAGAAATTCTCACCCCTCTTCTAATGTGCACACCTATCGCAGTAACCTTCCTAATGGTCTATCTCGTCATATACCACACTATATTTCCCCAATGATTTAACTTATCTTAGGTTATTCGCAGGATTTACAACTGAACAACACAAGAATTTAAAACGTAAGATTTCAATTTGTAACCAAGGTTCTCCTTTTAACTTTATTGATCAATAAAGTTTTCCAGTGTCATATTATACTTTCTCAAAACAATTATTTATAATTTGAGTCATCAACCATGTCCTACATATCAAATCACAGTAGGCAGTTCCAGATTTCAGAATTTCATATATATATTAACTACTCGTATAATATATATATATCATAACAGCACCCCACATAAAAATTATGGTGCGGGAATACTCTGCTATCCAATCCCCGTATCAATCGTACTAAAGGGAATACAAGTTCGGAATCACTCTCGAACTGTATAAATACATACACAAACAATATTGAGGCAAAGCATAGTTTCAAGTCCAAGAGGTCAGTACATACCCTCACGTCTCTTAGGACCGTGACTACTGATTCGATAGCCTGTACCTAGGATTCCTATCTTCTAGGATACAAGTCAATATCCCCCATAACGCACACGAGATAAGATCGTCCCAGCGCAGTAACCTCGGGGATAGCAAGTAGCGCGGGCATGATTTTCACAAGTATATAATATATGCATACACAATCATATAAATATACCACTTTTATTATATCAATTTAGGTTTATCCAATAACCCACATTCACAACATTTATCCTTATTTTTCCATTATTATTTATCAAGTATAATGGTTCATTTCTAACTTTAATTCGAAGGGTTTTTCCAACTTACTATGTAACCCTCATGGACTCTATTCTTCCAAATGTACAATTCAGTAGATATCCATTTATATTCCAACGTAACTCTCTCTTACGTGTCTCGCCCCTTTAATATATACTTACATTATCCCTTATGCAAAATATCCCAAAAATATAGATTTCGCCTTACATTAAAGGATTTTGAATTTTATTTTCAAAGATGAGAATTTCAAACGGTTTCGAAATCGGAATTAAAATGGAGTTTTAATTGAATTTTTTTTATTACTTAGAAGAGTCCTCAAAATATAGAACTCTCTAAGAGTTCTCAAAACATAAAACTTTCTAGTAAAAATAATAGTTTTAGAAATCCGACCGTCTGATCAAGCTGAATTTTTGTCAGCAGTCCTGTCTCGCCGTTCGCTACAACATACTAAAATTTCAAGCGATTTCAATAGTTCGATCATCCGAAATAATTTTTTTTTTAGTGTTTGTATCTGATTAGAACTCTTTTCTTAATCAAACTCTTAATCCTTTACATGACAAAGGGTTTTAGGAATATCATATAAATCATCACTACATGAAATTTCCCATCTCAAATTGGGTTTTTCTTCCATAAATCTCATCCTAATAACTCCTAAACTAATATGGATGATGCATCAATGAAATAAGAAAGATAAACACTTGCCTGGGATTTTCAGAAATCTGGTTTGGTGTTGAATTTGGTGTGGTTGCGTTCCCCGTCTCGCGATCTACGCGTTGGCGGTGGCGGCGGTGTAAACGGATGAGTTTTGAGCCTTGGAATGCCTTGAGAGCTCTCTCCTCTCCTCTCCAATGGACGTTCTAGTGTTTTGAGTTATCTAACCCTAGGAGATAACCTAAACATCTGATATAACCCCTTTAATTTTCGTGGGTTTAATTACCCAAAAATACAAAATGACTAAAATGCCCTCCCGGGGTACTAATTAGGCCTAAAAACGCCCTGAGACCCAAATCAAACCCCCGGGTATACTTTTCTGACTATCTCGACCCTTTCGGATGCGTTGGCGCACTCAAAATGACCATAGGAACAACCTATAAAATATTCACTTTTATTAATCCACATTTAGTCCCGACACGACACAGGCGCGTCCCGACTTAAATTTCCACAATTGTCATTTTATTCACACGTGACAATATTATAAAAATAAATCTCATATATTACTATACTCATCCAGTAATATGCAACAAATAATATATTCCCAATAATTACAAACTCTTGTCACGCTAGTAAATATTTAAAACAACATTTTGGATTAAAATTAAATTAATTTATCTCAATTAAATTTAATAAATCCTTAAATTTAAAAGCCATGAAAATAGGGGGTATTACAACGACCTATTCCCCCCTTTGAGTCCTTTTGATCAAAGACCACTAATGATCTTCCTTGGCCTCAAACATGAAGTAGGCAAAGGACACCTTTTGTTGCTCAATGCAATTTAATATGGCAAAAATATTCTCTATCTTCCTAATCGAGTCATCGGCCTTCAAAGGGTCAGCATCCCCCTTAAGAGGCTTTGATCCTAACTTCTTAAAATCTTCAATAGTGCTGAAAACAAGCCTTGCATCGGTCGACCTTGCACCCATTGCCCTTGCTAGAGCTTCTGCAAACCTAACGACCACCTCGGGTACAACGTTGGGGGCGATAAGTTCTGCGGCCTCAAAATTGTCCACGGCTCTTCCAACTCTCCCTCCTCTACCCATATTTTCCTGAGGAAAATTTACTCACGTCTGAGTCTATCACTTCTAAAGCTAGGTTTCTAAATATATTAAAATTAAAATATTTCTAACACTCCTACTTTTCTAGATCGAATGATCTGATACCAACTATAATGCCCTGATGCCTGCCCTATCTATCCACGTTCGTTATTTCACATTTTACTCATTATTTAAATTTTACTCAATTCTAATTAGGGTTATTCTTACACGGTCGTGACCTTCTAATAAGGCCTCAACCTCATCATCAGAGTTATGAGAATATACTCAACAATATAAATAGAATGTCTCAATTAAATGATTAATACTGTAGAGGGAGGTCCAAGCTCAAACATGATTAGCAAACCAACATTGCACGAATAGAAGATCAAAGATGGTCATTCGCATAAGACTAATGTTGCTCGACGGATCTCCCACAAAGACCAAGCTCAATTGAGGAATATAAAAAAAGTACTTTGTAATAAGGATATGAATTTGTATTAAGTTTTTCTTATAAATATTAAGTTTACCCTGTAATATTTGTGAGGTTGATCGGTATCCTTGAGGGACCATGTCTGACAGGGCATGGGAGAGCTCACATGATCTATCGAGCAACTTCATCTTGGGTACCTCGCAGGGATTTGGTTTGAAGGATTGGGAGCAAGGCAACGTTGGAAATACTAACCCCTTAAGATTACTTAGGCAAAACCTTGGTTTGTACAAACATAGCTAAATATGCGCTCGAGATACCATCTGCTGGGCAACATCCTTAAGGGACCTCAGTTCTGACAGTTGTCCCAAAACTTAGCCTTTATTCATCACATACAGTTCACAAGTTGTTTGAGCAATCATCATCCGAGCAACCTTCATTCGATCAATCACCTTTCTAAGCTATGTGAAAAAATGCCTTTTTAGACTATTTCTTACCAACTCTATGATGTCATAGATTCTAACATTTAGGAACTCGATTAAATAGAACTTAAGTGAGTTTATTCCTGGGATGGTAAGTCTATGTATGACAGATCCCATCATATTTAATGCTTCCATACCTCTGATAGGGTAAATAGCGTTCTCGAAAAAATATTATATTCTGGGCATTTAATGTAATATCTTTATCATTTATTATGATACATCGTTGGCATTAAAAGCACTCAAATGCATTTAACGTAAGCTAGATTACTCGAGTGACCTGGACTCATATAAATACTCCCAATTTGTGTCCTTTTAGGGATCATCATAATTCAAACCTAGAATTACTGCTAAAATCCTTTCAAATAAGAGAGTTTACTGTGAGACATTTTATTGTATGACCACCCTCTTCCTCCATTAACACCATTATTGAGCATATACTGGCTTGCCTTGATTGCGCTAAAGGTTCTTATTCCTTCTCCCTCCGATCAAGTTACCTGTGGAGTCCCTTCTATTTATAACATGCGCAGAGCATTTATGTTATAAAGACTCATTTAATACAGGAGTTTGGGTATTGAAAATTGTTGATCTTTGACTTAGTTTTACACTAATCATCATCTTGATAAAGGGTTACGCCTCACTTGATACTAATTTATTTAAAGAACCCACATCTTACGATATTTATATATATATATATATATATATATATATATATATATATATATATATATATATATATATATATATATGTGTGTGTGTGTGTGTGTGTGTGTGTGTGTGTGTGTGTGCGTGTGTGTGTGAGTGTGTGTGACTGTGGGTAAGAATTGTTTGATTTGTGTAGTATGATTGTCAATTGTGTCGCTTTTGCTAGCTTGTTTTATTTGGTATGCATATATTTTCCTTTAACAATTTAGTGAAAAAATGGTAAAATCAAATTTGAATACTCAAACGTTTTCACATCAATTTTTTATTATTCAGTTAATGGATTGTGATAAGCATCCAAAGGTGTTAAAATTATATCCCAAATAGACACATTTTAATTGTTAGTTCTCGGTAAAATTGACCTTATGCATGTATTTGTTTATTTTATGGGTCAATTTGCATTTGCGGTTTCAAATGTGTTATATTGTGGCAAATGTGGCAATGATGCAGTTAAACAAGCTTAAACCCTATCTCGTTACACAATACCAATGACAAAATTATTTCCCTAACCTTTCACAATTCCCTCTATGTGTATTGTATTTGTATTAATATTTTATACATAATATTCTGAGGTCTTTTAGATATTTTTAGTATTTTATTTATGTACGTATCATATTATATATAATAGTGTTTAAGTGTTTATATTAGTATATTAATATGTGTCTTATGTGAATATTATATATCTTCTATATAATATGGGATAATGGTCTTATGAATAGTAACATCTTATCTCATCTTATCTACGTAATCAAAGGGTCTATATTTTGCTACATGTGCATTCTAATGGTTGAGATTTAAAGAACTCTTCACACAAGGCTCACAACCCGTGGGCTCTTCCCGCTCTCACTCTCACAACCCGTCTCCTCATTTTCTTTCTTAAAAAAATCCTAGCCGCTCCCCCCATCTCTCTCATTTCACACTCATCCCTACACGCTGCTCACGCCTCTCACACGCGGCCGACCTCTACTCCACCAACTCTAGCTCCGCCTCCCCCTTCGCATATCACACTGCCTCGAAGTCTCCAATATTGAGTTTGTACGCTCTTAATTCTTTTGATATGTATAAACGCTCTTAATTCTTTTGATATGTATTGTTTATGTTGAGAAATTCCTATTTCATATATATTGCTTTATTATTTCTTTACTATTGCTTTAGGTACTAATATTGCTTTAGATATTGCTTTAGTGAGAAATTCCTATTTAATATGTATTGATTTACTATTGCCTTAGGTACTAATATTGCTTTAGATATTTAATATTGCTTTAGGTACCAACATTCCTATCATCTCACTTTAGGTACTAATATTGCTTTAGATATTTAATATTTCTTTAGGTACTACTATTACTTTAGGTACTAATATTCATATCATCTCATTTTACGAACAAATATTGCTTTAGATATTTAATATTTCTTTAGGTACTACTATTACTTTAGGTACTAATATTCATATCATCTCATTTTACGATTTTTAATAGGACCTATGGACGGTCAGGTTAGGACCTATGGACGGTCAGGTTAGTTGACTTCGACATGGATAACCCGCCTACATTTTCCAACGTAAGTAAAAAAAACTCTCTCTGAAAAATATACTTTCTACTTCCTCCCTATGTTATTATATCAAGGGGCTTTCATGGAATTTGCGTTAATTTTTTTCACAAATTCAAGGCGAGCGTAGGATCAGCACTGGTATTGTGATCCGAGATGAATCAGAACTTGGGATGATTCTTAAAGAGGTAAATTTTACTTATGCTACACTTTTCCATGACAAATTTTACTTTTGCTACCCAACTCTTTACATTAATATTTTTTTTTTTCAGAAGAGAAAATGAATGGAGCAACTTTGGGATAAAGAGAAAGGGAAAGGTAAAGAAAATGAACACCCCACCACGATGTGTTCTTTTTTATTTTTCATTCTTTTTATTATTTAATAATTTATTGTTTGCTTACATTTCTACTCCACTTTACTCAACATTCCAAGACTTCCCTCCCACTTTTGCCCGTGCATTGGCTCAAAGACTACGACGTGATCGAGAATGGGTACAAAGTTTGCCGCTTAATCCCAGTAATTGTTATAATCAATAATCCACTTCTACAAGCACTGATGTGTGGGGAATTATGAATTTATAAACCCCACAACAACCTACTCCATCCACTTTTACATTACTGCACACCCATCTACAACAGTGCTGCCCTCTTCGTGATAACACCCCATTATCAGACATTGGCCTTACAATTGATCCTCCAATTGTTAAAATTCTTCCCCATTTCCTTCATTTATCAAATGCATTGTTTTCTTATCTTTCTAATTAATTTTACTCAACGTGCCAGGACTTCCCACCCATCAGTGCCCTTGCATTTGCTCAAAGACAACGACGTAATCGAGAAAGATCACAGAGGTTGCAACTTGATCCCACTAGTTTTTCTAATAAACTACACACTTTAACTCGCTCAACACCATCAAATCGGTCACGTTTAAGCACTCTAAGGCAACATCCTACTCCGTCGACTCTTACGTTGCCGCCCACGCCACCACAACAATGTTGCCCAATTATGAAGAAGTCCCGCGACACTGATGTTTTGCCCCCCTGCTATTCTTCCTAGAAATTTGAGCATAGATTTTGATGCTACTATCATTTCTGATCCCAACCATGAACACATTGGGAGTGTATTTGAAGATTCACAGTCTTTTCCTACGCCACCACTGATAGATTTAGTGAACAATGCTCCTACTAGATCATCAAGAGTATTCATGCTTCCTTCTATAATTAGGTATAACATCCTATTTACTTTGATATTTTAAGGCAAATGTCTATTTGAGATAGTCTAAACTCAAGTTCTTTCTTTCTCCATTTCAGATCAAGGAGGTAAGTCATCACATACCAAGCCAGTTGTAGATGAGCAGGACAGGCTAGACTTTTATCTGAAAGACATGAGTTGGGACCTATGAATGTTAAATGCCCTCATTGTAATGCCTTGCATTGGATGGCTGAAAGGTTAACAACTTCATTTATGATACGGCCGTTGTTTGGGAAGTGTGTCTACAAGGCCAAATCAGACTGCCTGCCCTTAGGGAACCCCCTTCTGAAATAAAGATTCTTTTTTAGGGCAATGATGACCAATATAGGTCTTTTCGTGCTTACATAAGAGAGTATAATGCAGCCAATGCATTTACAAGTTTAGGTGTGCGAATGGATGACCGAGTCCTCCCGGAGGGTGGTCCCACGAGTTTTACAGTACATGGTGAGCTACGCCATCGCATATGATCCTTATTACCGGATGAGGGTCATGAATTAAATTCCAAATATTCTCAATTATACATTTATGATCCAGGTGCAGCTTTAGATATTCGACACCATAGGAATCAAAATTTGAGGAGGGATGTCCTTAACACCATACACCAGTGTTTGTTGTTGAATAATGAATTCACTCATAAATACCGTGAAGCCTTCTCTATTTTGGATAAAATGGATAAAATGGGGCAAGACTAACCTGCTTATCTTCATTATAGTTCTTCAAAGGACCGTCGAACGTATAACTTGCCATTGTCTGAAGAGATTGTTGTTATTTTGCCAGGGGACGGTTTTAACATTAGTGGCATGCGTGATATTATTGTTCGACTCAAAGGCGGAAATGAGTTGATGTAAATTAACAAGTGTCATCCAGCATATTTTCCTTTGCATTACGTCTTATTGTTCCCCCACGGTGAACTTCGTTGGCCCCCCGAAATGAAATTATGGGATGTACGACGATTTCAAGAACAAGATGATCGCTTAACTCAATTAAATTATTATGGCTACTGATTGTTCAAGCATGACTCCGAGTACTCCACAATCCTTAGAGGGGGAAAATAGTTCCAAGAGTTTATTATTGATGCTTGGGCTTCTACAGAGAAAAATCGATTAACTTATTACCGACTCAATCAAGGAAGGCTTCGGGCAGAGTTGTATAAGGATCTCAATGATGGTATGTCAAATGGTTTACAACCAAATGATATTGGTAGGCTAATGATTTTTCCTTCTTCTTTCACCGGTAGTGCAAGACATATGTTTGATATTTATCAAGCTTCTATGGCCATAACACGTTACAACCATCATCCCGATGTTTTTATCACTATGACCGCAAATTCGAAACGACCAGAAATCACCAAAGAATTGTTGCCTAATGAAAATGCATTTCTTCGTCCAGACTTAGTGGCACATGTATTTGAACTAAAGAGGAAGGCCTTGATGAAGGATATTGAAAATAACCATGCACTTGGCAAGAAGGTGGCTCACGTCTTTACAATTGAATTTCAGAAACAAGGTTTACCTCACATGCACGCCTTAATCTTTCTTGATGGTCTAAGCAAGATTAAAACAACTGCCCAAGTTGATAACATAGTTTGTGCGGAATTTCCTAGCTTAGAAGAAGACCCCACCCTTTTTGAAACTATTTTGGGTTGCATGGTACATGGCCCTTGCGGAGTTTGGTCTCCTGGAGCCCCGTGTATGGAACATAGTAAATGCACAAAGAAATACCCGAGAGAGTTTTATGACAATACCACTATCGATAAAGATGGGTACCCAGTATATCGACGTTGTAATGATGGTCGAGTCTTTACTGTTGGTAATGGGAAATAGGTTGATAATCGAGATGTTGTGCCGTATAATCCCCATTTAAGTTGGGTGTTCAATAGCCACATTAATGTCGAAGTTTCTGTCGTGCTTAGATGTGTCAAGTACATTCACAAATATATATACAAGGGATTTGATCACACCACTATGGTCTTAGGAGGTGTTGATGAAATTCAGCAATACTTAGATGCTAGGTATATTTCCCTCCACCCCCCCACCCCCCGCGCGCGAAGCAGCTTGGCGAATATTTGGTAATCCAATGCATCAGGAGAAACCATCCGTTACGCGATTGGATCTTCACCTCCCAGGCATGCATCATGTTGTTTTCAATCCAAATGAGTCGATGGATGACATAATTCATCGAGGATTGACTTAAGAGACTTCTTTAACCGTTTTTTTTTTCATATTGTGATTCCAACGAAGAAGCACGGGCCTTCACTTATCAAGAATTTCCACAACACTATTGGTGGGACAAGGTATCTAAGAGATGGACAAAGAGAAGTTAAAAGGGGGGTTTTGCAATTGGTAGAATGTACTTTTCTAGCCCGAACTCAAGAGAAAGGTTTTATTTGAGATTGATTCTTACTGTGGTAAAAGGACCTTGATCATTTGAGTGCTTATGAACCGTAAATAATGTCTTGCATGATTTTTTCAAGTCAGCATGTGTTCCACTGGGACTTTTAGAAGATGACGATGAATGGGTTTAGTGCTTGCAAGAGGTCACGGTGATGCAAATGATGCAAATGGGATATCAGCTTCGTCGACTTTTTGCCATTATACTCACCCAATGTTCCCCTATAAATCCAGAATTACTATGGTAAAAATTCTCATCATACATATGTGACGATATCGCGCACAACCTCTGTAGATCATTTGCAATTCCTTCTCCAACTAATGCATAGGTCAATGATTACGGATTGTATCTTCTCAATGATTTGCTACAAGAGTCTGGTAAAAGTTTGACTGACTTTCCACCGATGCCATTACCTCTAAAAAAATTGGAGTACCACCAGAGAGAATCGGCTAATATGGGAGCATCGACAACTTAAAGCAGATACAAACACCGCAGATGAGCAATATAATGTAGACCATCTTAATTTAGCGTAGCATCATGCTTACTCGGCCATTACTACTTCTGTGTTTGAAGGAAATGGTACTACATTTTTTGAATGGTGGGGCTGGAACGGGTAAGACCTTATTGTATAACACAATTGCTAGAATTTTTCGTAGTCTCAGCCATGTAGTCATTACGGTTGCCTCTTTAAGCATTGATTCCTTATTATTGGTTGGCGATCGAACAGCGCATTCAACATTTTGTATTCCGCTTGACATCTTTAAAAATCTAATTGTGGGTTTTCAAAGAAATTGAAGCAAGCAGAGTTGTTTAAACTAGCAAAACTTATAATCTGGGATGAGTACCAATGCAACATCAGTTTTGTGTTGAAGCGGTTGACCGAACATTACGAGATATATGTAGTAATCAAAATACTTTTAGGGGATAATTGTTGTTCTCGGCGGCGATTTTTGACAAATCTTACATGTCATTCCTAAAGAAGTTCACGAAGAAATTATCGCCGCATCATTACGGCGATCAGTTCTTTGGACGGATGTCAAAATTCTTACCTTAGATATAAACATGCGTCTCGACATTACAGACATCCAAACTTCGGAATTTGCAAATGTTTTGACCACAGTATAACATTTTTTTCAAAATATTACGTTCTTTACATATTTATTAAATACTTATTTATGAATTTCATATAGATTGTTCTAATAGGAAATCTTCATTTTTCAGATTGGCTCAAGCCCTGACGAAATTATGCTCCTGCCTTCAACATTATGCCGTTATAGAAATGTTGAAGAGTTGATGAGGGCCGTATATCCATTGTTGAATGTGGAGGGTATTGTTACTCCTTCTTACCTAATTGAACGGACGATTCTTTCAGCCCGTAATGATGATGTAAATGCAATTAATATGGCTGCCCTTGCTATTTTTTGAGGAGAATCTGTGACATACTACGGAGTAAATAAATTATGTCAGAATGAAAGTAATCTGAGCATAACTAACCAGTATCCAAATGAGTTCTTAAATTCTTTGAACCCTTCTGGGCTACCTCTATTTAAGTTGGAATTAAAAGTGGGATGTCCCATCATGTTACTATGAAATATAGCGCCAAAAGACTATCTTTGCAATGACATGCATTTGATTGTTACCAAGTTGTCTGAACATGTAATTGAGGCCACAATCCTGACTGGAGATAAGTTTGGCACAACTTTCTTCATTCCGAGAATCTCTTTAACTGCCTCCTCTAATGAAATACGTATCAAGATGACTCACTGACAATTTCCGATCAAATAGGCCTACGCAATGACAATGTATAAATCTCAAGGACAATCTGTCAAAGTTTGTTGGTATTGACTTACGCACCCCCGTGTTCAGTCACGGTCAGTTGTATGTTGCATTATCACGTTGCACAAGTGCAGATCACATTTCTATCCTTCTACCCTCCGGGGAGGAGAGTTCAACAACAAATATTGTATATCCGGAGGTTCTCTTATATGGATGTAAGTCAAAATATTGCTTTTGTCTGCATTTTAAAGATTAATATCCAGTATTTCTATGCTCTTGGTCTCATATACTTCTTTCTCATTTTTCTTTTTTGGTGTAACAGGTCTGTGGCATACTTAAATAGGTCAGCGGCATCCGCGGGGAGGTCAGCGACATCATATAAATTTTGAGTAAGTCAAATATTGGTAGGTATTTTTTGATTGGAGTATTATTTACAGTTTGCTAGGTATATTTTGTTTGGAACTATTACAAACAATAGTTCTCAATGCTCTACTATAAATGTTGAATACATTTGCACGTATGCCAGTGATATGTTTACCATTATTTGCAGGCGATACTTAGCATGAACTAGACTCTGTGTATTTGGGCAGCCCTTACGAGGGCGCAGACTAGAGACACTGCTGCTACATTTACATAGTTAAATCAGTCATTATTTCATAACAATGGTGTATTTGTATCTGATTCAGTACACTGTTGGGATTGAGTGTACACATATACACTGCTGGGATCGAGTATTCACAGGTTTGTGTCTTTTTCTCTTCGCTTAACCTAATGTGTTATATATTTTCCTCAAAGCTTTTTTTGTCCCTTTTACATATATATTTTAATAGTGTGTCAGGTAATGGTTTGACCCATGGGTTGTAGGCCATTACTACAATTTTAAAGCTTTATATTAGCAAATACTTGAGCCCTGCTGATGTTCGATGCCTGTTGCTGCCCCATATATCAGCAAAGATGTTCTTATCCTCTCAAGCACTGCTAATTCAGCCTTGCCGATGCCGATTCCAATGCCAATGCCGATGTCGATGCAACCCTACTGCTGATTGATGTTTACTTCTGCCCCGACGATGACAGCTACACACGGACAGGCCCTGTCGATGCAGTCCTAATGCTGGCTGATGCCTGCTGCTGCCTCGCCGAGCTTACTTCTTTAATGTTGCTGCTGCCGATGAGAGGTAAGATCTTACTTAGAGATAAATTATGGTCTGCAGATTCAATACACTTAGAGATATGTTCCAGATTAGTTAGAGATTGTCGATAACATTTGGTGCTTAGAAAGTCATTAATCATATTTATTATTTATCAAATCTTACAGGAAGTAAGGCTGAAAAGGGTTATCAGCATCGCTGAATGTTTCAACCATCTATTTTACACCTTGGTTTAAATCTTTGGGAGTTTAACACCGAAACAAATGATTATTTCCTTGGGTTAAAACTTTGTAACCGATATTATGCAATGACTACTATATACATTATTGAATTGATGTTTTGGACATTTTATTTTTTTCATGTCATAATTATTGACGTGTTTGCCTAAATTGATGGTTGATACTGTCGATTACAAGTAGAGTTTTTGGAAACACCCATCAAAGCATGATGGGGACTTAAAATTCCACTCACCCAACTACAGGTCCCCTTGGCCCTTTCACTAGCTCTACCACTATTCTAAAAGTTTTGAAATATATGAAGCCAACCCAATAACTATTCAATATCTTGAAACTTCATATCATATATGAAAATTTATAAATTGTTTACACCTTTGTGTTGTAAATTTTTTACACGATTCAATATCTTTTTTTTTTATGTCTATAATCTTACAACTTCATATCATATCTTTTTTGCGTGTTACCAAACTTCATATCATATTGTTTTTTGCTTCCGTTTCAGGCTTCTATATGACCTATTGCACCAATTGGGCAAATAATAATTGTCACACGGAAATGAACTCTGATCAGGTGAATAACTGTGATTTGATTAGTTTGGATTCTTTTAGACACCGAAGATTCATTCTCATCATCACTACGTAGATGTAATGTTTTTTTACACATCTAATGTTTTGGGTGAAAATCGAACGTGGTTTCTACAGATGTAATGTCCCATTTCCCATGTTTTGAGATACTATATCCACTATTCTATTCAAGAGATGTCAAATGAGGTCAAGTCCCCAACCTAAGCATCATGCTGATCTTGGCCATGCCTAATTTCTACCTCATCTAACAGAAGTAAAATATGCGAGAAATGTCCCTGTTGTAGCTACATCGACTAATTTTGCATCTTCCACGGTGGTTGTCGCTCCGAGGACCACCATTGATTCAAGCCTTGAGCTTCCTGTAGCCGCTGCAGCCACCTCTACAACCGCTGTTGTGGTTTCAACAACTGCAAATGTCGGCAACCAGTATGGGAGCTTGGTACTAATGTGCACAGCTCTTTGTTTGTTTCAAATTTTATATTCTTTATTTCACCACTAAACCTCGGAAGGTGTAGGGCTGCTGATTTCAAAAGGGACGGGCCCAAAAAAGGAACACTGAGATGGAACTTCCAGTTCAAGGTTGATTTTCGAAGGTTTGATGACACAAACAAGGTTCCCAACGCTGATTCCCAACTCTTTGCCTATTCTTTCTCTCTGTCTTCAGCAGGTTGCCACCCCCTCTGTCTTTAGTAAATTTTATTTTTCATTTTAACTTAGGTAACCCCTCTCTTATATGTGATTCTACTTCTAGGATATTCTTTTTCATATTATTTAAATTCAAATCCATTTCACGTCTTTTTGGTGTTATATTTTGTGTTTAAGTAAAATTTCTTTTGTTCACGATATTTGCATATGTACGCAACTACAGGAATAATGAGTTGGCTTGGACCTAAAAATAATATATTTTTCATTGATTCATGATTTTTCATTTCCATAGCACAGTGGGACCTAAATATGGCATGTTTTTTTTCGTTGCATACCATTATTACTTATGAGCTATTAAGATATTCTAATTTCACGGTATGCTTATTTGTTGTTTGTGGTTCATGGTTTTACTAATCATTTGTTGTTTTTGCTTATTTGTTGTTCAGTTCTTTTTCAACCATTCAGGTACTAATTTAGACTTACGGTAAGAAATTGTATTTTATTTGATCGTTGGAGACCACATGATGCGAAATAATGATTTTAATTTACAATGTTAGTTTGAGTTTGATTTACAATGTTAGTTTTAGTTTGATTTTGATTTTTATACACCATGATTACATTGAATGTTTAGCAAGAAATCCCCCGAACTATTTTTATTGACAAAGGCCCCCAATTGAGCTGATCAATTATTGTTTGCGATTACATTTTGCGGTGCAATGTCAATTCGATATGTATTTTGTTTATTTGAAAATTGTTGATTAATTCTTTGTAGACTCTCACTACAGAATTTTCAAATTTAGTGACGAACGAGATGATTGCGAGAAATGGCGAACTTGCACAGTATGTCAATATGGGTGATCTACTCACTATTTCATATAGGGAGTTTTTTTGTTTTCATTAAGTTAAAATTTAATTATGTATTTTTCATCTTTATTGTTGATATACACACTATTGTATTGTATCTCAGTCTTAATTCTGGAGAATTTTTTATATACACATTATTTTATTGTTCAGGCTTGCAAGGTGGGACCCGAGTAGCATGCGACTCAGGAAATGAATAGAATGAGAGTTTAGTTTCAGCTAAAGATCGAGGATGCAACTCATGAAGACCTTAAAAGATCCAGTGACCCTCACTCGCAAATGCAGCCCCCTGCTGCCGAAGCAGAGCAGCGACGATAGTACACACGCATCAGCCCCCTTCATCCACGAAGCAAACAAGTCTCATTCCATTGAGTATGTTTTTTTTCAATAGATTTCATCTCATTAGTTACTTTTTTCAACAGATTAGTTAATTAATTTTAGTTTAGTTGTTAGTATGCTGAATTTTTTTTGAGTATGTATGTTAATATCCTGAAATTGTTATTGTTGTTTCTAAAAAATATTTTGTCCCCGAAATTAGTTGTTAGTATGCTGAAATTTTAATTAATTATTATTGTTAAAAAATAATTTCTTGCTAAAATTTTAATTTGTCCCCAAAATTAGTTGTTGCCACTGGGCAAGATGTGTGTTTCTTAGATTATTAACCATGTTATATTCTTAGTTCACTACGTCATGTGTGTTGTGAAGTTTCTTATTAATATGTTGTACCCTTACATTAGTTTATATCATCATACATGAAGTAGTGAAACTTAGTTATCAATGAATCCACTAATTTCAGTTAGTTACCGTTCAATCCACTAATTTCAGTTAGTGCTCCATTACACCAGTTTAAATTGTAAGTTTCACTACTTCATGTTGCATTTACTAATTTTAGTTGTAAATTTTGGGATATCACCTTTGTGCTAGGAATGTGGATATTAACTTTACCTTCCTTAACTAAAATGTGTTCTTGGTATATTCAGGTGTCGGTGGTGCCATTGCTTGGGATATTTGGATATGTACATAATTAATTTCATCTCCATCCATTTTATTAGCTTTTTCAGCAACGGTGAGATACTTTATTAGCTTTTTTGAAAATTATACTTTTTTTTGTCAGGGAATGATATTTTTGCCATTTTTTATTCCTGTACATTTGAAATTTTTGTCGTCTTGCGATTATGTGCTTTGGAAAATTTTCTCGGTGCCTTTAGGCACGGGCATATATATATATATATATATATGCGAGTGCAAATTATTCACAATAAAGAAAGATTCCAGAAAGCAATTAAGGAACGAATAAAGAGATGTCAATCACACAACACAAAAATATACGTGGTTCGAAAAATTGGATATGTCCACAGAGAGGTCATTATTTTTTTAATAAGTTCTCTCAACTATCGAATTTTTCATCCCCTTGACCCAAGGGCAAGGGTTACATTTATAGTGGTGTAAAGTGGTTGAGTTGTATAATGAACTCCCCTAGCTTGCTATTAGCTCATGTGGTTATCCTGAATATCCCCTTCGAGATTGTTGGTAATTGTTTGATCTTATCAAGGTTGATATGATAATTGTTTGTATTTATCCATGTGATAAATGTAGTTGCTGATTTCTTTAAGTGGCTTGGGTCGGGCATATCCACAATCTGTTGGGCCTGGTCGGTCGTCCCTCAATTGGGCCTAGTTAATTATTTAGGCCCCCACAATATGTGTGTGCATGTGTGTGTGTGTGTGTGTGTGTGTGTTTTCTTAGTTGCATGTTTGTTTATGTATTTATTAGGTCATCATGTGAATATGAGGTCGATTTTACAAGAAAAAAATTATGCTATAAACATCATCATTTTCTATGGCTTATTCTTAACAGTTAAGGTAAATAACTCTAGGTGTTGATTCTCTTTCTTCTTCTTTTTTTCAAAGCCCTCATTTTTTTATTTTTTTTAGTCATTTCAAAATTTCCTCATTTTTGAGTTTTCTTTATAAATATAGGAGGATTCCACAGAAGTTTTAAACCTCTACTTAAAAGATCCTTTTTATTGCAAATGTTGATTGATATGACTCCATTGGGTTTAATGATTGATGTTGATTCTTAACACTCCCCCTCAATATCGGCTCTCTTTCTTCGCACCATACTGAGTTGACAAGGAATTTTCTAACATGCCAGAAGTCAAACCTTTTGTTAACAAATTCGCATCTTGATCATCCGTCTTAATCTGTCTCATCTCAATATCTTCTTCCAAAACCTTTTCTCTAATAAAATGATAATGCACCTCTACATGATTAGTTCTTTCATGCCAAACAGTCTACCGATTGGTTGTCACAGTATAATCAACTAGTTGATGTAAATTAGTTATCAGATGTATCAGCCATGCACTCTATTGAGTTGTAATTTTATTTCTCGGTACTCTATTTCCGTAGTTGATAAGGATATAGTCGGTTGTCTCTTATTGTACTAAAAAATCATTCCTGAACCAAGCTTAAACACATACCCGATAGTTCATATCCTAACGTCATGATTTCCTCCATAGCCAGCATCGCAATAGCCAAATAGCTTGCAGTCGTCACCTTTCTTGTACAAAAGACTATAGTAAATTGCACTCTTCACATATCTTAGTATTCGCCTAACTACTTCCAAATGAGGTTCTTTTGGATTTTTCATGTATCGACTAATCACACCAACTGCATAAGAAATGCCAAGCCGAGTCAAGGTCAAGTATATCAGAATACGTACCAATTATCGATACATTATCGCATATTCCAAGTCATTGCCTTCACACACATCTTGATATTGGCATTGATATTGGATTGCTTTCAAGTATTCCAAAATTCGGCAATAAATCTTATGCATATTTCTATTAATATATAAATATCTTGTTATTATGTGAGATCAACCTCTAGCCCAAGAAAGTGCTTAAGTTGTCCAAGCCCTTTTATCTGAAAATGAACTGATAAATTCTCTTTTCTTTGGTGAACTTCTATCTCGGCATCACTAGTGATGATTAAATCATCCACATATAGTAGCTCACCATCTATCTTTCCTCAATTGGCTTTATCGAATAAGTTGGAAGCTGAAGGTGTTACTGAATAGCCACTTTAAGTAAAAAATCCAACCATCTTACCATATTACTCCCTTGGTCTTTTCTTTATTTTGTAGAGTGCCTTTCTTAGCTTACACATGTACTCGTGATGAACTTTGTTCTCAAAGCTCATTGGTCGAATCATGTGGATATCCCGATCTAACTCTTTATGAAGAAAAGAATTCTTCACATACATCTCCCCACAAGTTTCAATCTTTGATGGATGCAAGTGCAATCAAGACTCGTGCACTTGTAAGATTTGCCACCGGACTAAATATTTCATCATTACCTAGTTGATACTGCTGAGAGAACCCTCAAGCCACCAGTCGAGCCTTGTAGGTCTCGATTTATCCATTTGGACGATCTTTATCTTCTAAACCCATTTTGATGATATAAGTTTCATATCTCTTGGCCTTGACACTGGATCCAAGTCTAATTTTTCTCTAGCATAGTGATTTTTTCTTACATAGCTTTAATCCACTTGGAACTCTGTGATGCTTCTTCAAACATCTCAGATTCTTTTTTAATTTCCTCTGTTATGGTTGCATTGGAATATTTGGGATGAGTTTTTTAGATTCTTATTTACCTTCTGAGTTATGATTGTGGAGTTGGTTATTCCATTTCACTAGACCTATCTTCTTCGACCGATTGTTGATACATGGTCATTTTCAAGGATCATTAGCATCCTGCGAATCTTTAGGTTCATCGAAAGTCGATTGGATTTGAGCTGTATGCTCCCCTATATTCTGTTGCAACCTATTTTCAGTTTCTTTTGAATCTAAAAGCTCATCATTTTGTTGGGACCACCTTGAAGAGGCTTTATTAAAAACTATATTTCGTGATGTATAGCACTTTTCACTAGTAGGATCATAACATTTTCACCCTTTTCTCTGGTTGTCGTATCCCACAAAGATACATCTAACTATTTTCTTATCAAACTTGTTACGTAAAGGACTTGGAATAAATACATAGCACACATAACGAAACACACAAGAGTAACTAACTATATGTTTCATATCCCACAATTCTTCAACAAATCCTAACCTTGATTAGGAAAATATGTTAATCACATGGGCTACAGTACTAATGGCTTCAACCAAAAATCTTCCTGGTACATTATTCGCATGTAGCGTACTCCCACAAACTCTGTAATATGACAGTTCTTTCTCTCCACTAAACCATTTTGTTGTGGTGATTGGCACAAGTGAACTGATGATGCATTCGACAGTCTCATAGATAAGGAGAAAACTCATTGAAGGTATATTCTCCTCCATTATCGGTGTGTAAACAAATAATATTTTTCCCACTTCTCCTTCATTTAATTTTCTGAACTCTTTCAACTTGGAAAATGTGTTGAATTTTACTTTAATAAAAAAATCCACACATACGAGGAGAAGTCATTAATGAATGTGACCTTATACCGCATACCACTAATTTATCGTTGTATGAAAAGCTCAAACACATCAAAGTGAACAAAATCTAATGGATCTTTTGCTTTGAATTTTGAATCTTCGTATGGTAATTAATATGCCATACCATAATGACATCCCACACAGATTATTTCTATTATCACAACAAGTTGAGAAATACACTTAAGCATTGACTTCTTCATCATCACACTTAGCTTGTGATAGCTAACGTGACCCAATCTCATGTGCCATTAATCTACTGTCCTATTCCTTGTTGTCTTCTCCAAATATTCAGACTCTTCTTATATTACATACACTGACTCCAATCATTATCCCTTCATTATCGGCATCTTTGAGATCTTGAGGTCTTGATGTAACTTCACATCGACCGAACAAGATATAATGTCCTGATAATGTCAACTGCACCACTGAAAGTAGATTTTACTTCATGCTCGAAACATGGTAGACATCGTTAAGGAGCATCTAGTTAGGACTGTATCGGGACACAATTACTATTTTATCGACGTGGGCTATCGATAACCTTGAGTTGTTAGCTATCACTACCATACGGTCTCCCTTGTAATCAATCGGGTTCTATAGCTTTTGTTTATCACTCGTCGCGTGATTTGAGCGTACAGAGTCTAATCATTATCGCAGTCAATTCTTTCATGCATTGTTGTTATGAGTGCTAACTCCTTTCCCTCCTTTGGCATCCTAATCGTCTTCAATTTTCTCCTTTGAGTTGTAAGTAGCAGCATTATTCTAGACGGGCGTTTTATTGGACCAACAATCTTTCGCTATATGGCCTTTCTTCCAATAGTTGTAACATTTGTCCAAAAAATTTCTATTTTGCTTTGATTGACTATTGTTTTCACGATTTGTTGAAGCTCCCTCTGGACGAGAGTCTCCCTTTTCTTCATGACCTTTTGCCTTGTCACCATCCTTTTTAGATCTACCTTCAGTGTGCTGCTTGAAGTTGCCTTTTATTTTTTTAGTGTAGAGAACTTCCACCTCACCTTTCAGTGACACCCCTCCCATTTTCTTAGCCATTGCTCCTTGACCGGCAAGAAAATTTTCAAACTCAACAAGTGATGGTTGAGTCGGACATCCTTGTACAGTGACAAACTCAACAAAATTTTCAACCACACGTGCACACACATGGGAAATACCTAACTCTAAAATGTTGTGGTTCTCACAGTAATGACTCTACTGGGGAAGTAGTTCAAGCGGGCTATGCTCATTTTGGCACTATGACATGTGCATTGCTTACATACATCCTAATCTATCAATATATCACATCTACATATGCATTTTATTATATAATGACATAGTTTTCATGCTAAAAAATTTCAACCCTCGACCAGTGCCCATTTTATTTCAGTGCCGATGGGATCTCCATCACAAACCTGACATCGAAAAAAAAGGATGGGGAAGATCAAATTTTGTGGTCATGGACAAAGACCTTATATAATGTAGTTGTCGAAAATAGTGACCTTACGTAATTATGAAGTTCTCGACATCGACTTATGCCATCAATAATGAAATTATCTAACGCTAACCTAACTTCACTGCTGATGACGTGGAGATGTCGTAATCTCGCGATTGGTGACTTCAAAATGACAAAATGCGTAGTTTGGGTACTCAGTTTAAAAGTGCGGTATTTTTTTAATTATTTAATTATAATTTTTATAAAAAAAAATCGAGTAGAATTTTGAATGCAAGTTAAAAGAGATCCAAAAATAAAAAAAAGATTGAGAAAATTCCCTTGAACAAGGAAAAAAAGAAGGGGAAAGTTCATATTGTTGGAATATTAAATAAAATTCATCAACATATAAGATTATCGAAATTACCTTATAAAAGAATTATAGGAACTGTGTACCTGAATCCATAGTGATGATTGAGACTAGGGGGTTGGAGGTCTTCCACAGACTAATCCCTCTCTCTCTATGAGTTCTCTCCCATTGATGGGGATGAGGAGGATAATGTTTTAATACATTAGCCTTGGGGTAGAACCTCACAAATTCTAATTAGCTAACTCTTGAGTAACCAATAGGTGACTCTTTAGTAACACGACTCTTGAGTATCCAATAGGTGACTTTTGGGTAACCACACATTTCAGATGCCATACTTACTGCTGATGTCTTTTGAGCTTACCTAATTAGATCACTTCATTTTTCCCATTTAAAAATTGAAGCTCAAATATAATTACTATTTTAATATGTGAGCCCACATTAAATTATTTGGAATATATAAAATATTCCAACAATCTCCCACTTTGGATACATAATAATTTCGAATGTAATTATATTCATTAACCTTATGTGCGCACCAAATTTCTTTCTATTCTTAAGACATCTCCCGAATCAATCTTGTCCATCTTCTATACCGGTATGAGACCAAATTGACCTTCGTTATATTTATGTGGTAACTCGATCCATCAATGATCACCACACCAAATATATTCAACGACATAGATCAAGTATGGATGTGTGGCTGGAAATTACATGCAATGTGATCTCAGACATGCCTATTTCCAATTGGTACTAACTTTATTCCATAGTGAGATCAAACCTTAGTCTTTTAAACCTTATGTTATACCATAATTAAAATACAATACATTCAGATTAAACAATAAAATGAAAATACCATCAACTTTATTCTGCAGAAAACTGAAACATACATAAAGTATCTGAGTAGTGTTAAATAAAGGAACATTAAACCGAATACAAACTCCCACTAAAGTTGAATATCATCAAACTGAACAACACCCATATGAGCAGTGTGCTCATGAAAGACATTGGGTGGTAAGCCTTTAGTTAGCGTATCCGCGAGCACGGAGTTTGTTCTTATATGTTCAATAGACACTATCTTACTCTGAACTCTTTCCTTAACAATAAGAAACTTAATGTATATGTGATTAGACTTCAATAAACTTTTGTTATTATTCGAATATAGAACTGTTGAATTATTGTCACAATATATTTGTAGTGGTCTTTCAATGCTATCAAAAATATGTAGCCTAGTGATAAAATTTTGCATTTATATCACATGATTTTTTGCCTCATAACAGGCTATGAACTCTGCTGCCATAGTGGAAGGTGCAATGAGTGAATGCTTAGCACTCCACCGAAAATAGCACCTCCAGACAACATGTATACATAGCCACAAGTGGATCTCTTAGTGTCTTGGCAACCCATAAGATTGGCATCAGAATACCCAATGATCTCCAAATTATCTGACTTCCTATAGATGAGCATGTAGTCTTTTATTCCCTATAAATAAATCATAACCCATTTGGCTGCTTTCTAGTGATCCATTCTAGGGTTACTTAGATATCTGCCTAACATACCCATTATGTACACTAAATCCGGACGCGTACATACTTGAGCATATAAAAGACTCCCTATATCTGAAGCATAAGGAACCTTTTTCATTTCTTTTACTTTCATACTCATTTGTGGGGCATTGACAGAGACTAAACTTGTTTATCATAACAACAGGAGTATCTCCTTGTACATAATCTTTTATGCCAAATCTAGCGAGTACTTTCTCGATATAGCTCTTTTGTGATAACCCAAGGACACCCCAAGAATGATCCCGGTGTATCTTAATTCCCAATAGAAAAGAGGCATCCCCAAGATCTGTCATTTTAAAATTCTTAGTTAGAAATCTCTTAGGTTCGTGTAATAAGCCTATATCACTGCTAGTCAACAGTATGTCATCTACACAGAGCACAAGAAAGATAATTTTACTCCCACTGAACTTATGATATACACAGTCATCTACTTCATTAACCTCAAAATCATATGAGATAATGACTTGATAAAACTTGTGATATCATTTACGGGAATCTTGTTTGAGACCATATATGGATTTCTTGAGTTTGCAAACCATGGACTTTGGATCAACTAAGTCAAAGTTTTCTGGTTTCACCATATATATGGTTTCCTCAATATTACCAACGAGAATATCCATCTTAATATCCATCTGATGATGCAGCTCTAAATCAAAATGATCTACAACTTCTCATGAGGTTGTTGATTTCACTCTTCTGGAATAATTCTTTTATTTTGAGTAGGGAAGTCCTCATTGTTGTCTCGCTCAATGCTGTCAGCAGGCTGAAAAAATTTTGGGAGAGGAATTGATTCCTCTTCAAAGACAACATTCTTATTCTTAACCATATCTTCCCCCTCAAACTCAACATCCTCAAGAAATCTCGCATTTCCCATCTAAAAAAAAAGGACTCAGTTGAGGGATCATAAAACTTGAAACCCTTCGCCTGTTCAACGTACCCATTAAAATAGCAGCTAATAGTTCTTTAGTCTAGTTTCTTTTCAATTGGCCTATAAAGCATTGCCTCAACTGGACACCCCGAAATGTATAAATGACAGGTCTTCAGCCTATCCATAGTTCATAAGGGGTTTTAGCCACCGTTGTACAAAGTAATCCATTTAGAATATATACTGTAGTCTTAAGTGCCTTTCCCAAGAGTAATTCTAGCAAAGAATAATGAAGAATCATACTTCTTACCATGTCCTTAAACATTCTATTTTGTCTCTAGGAATTTGGCAAAAGGTTCTAGACGTTGTTTACCTGATCTATTATATCTGCTATAGTACGCATCACCATAGTCAGATTTGACAACTTTAATCTTCTTGCCTAGTTAATTTTCAACTTCGACTTTGAAGGCCTTAACACGTCAAGAGCTTGAGACTTATCATAAATTAAATATAAGTACCCATAACGAGAATAGTTGTCTATAAAAGTGATAAAATATTACTGGCCATTCCATGAAGTCGTAGGGAATGGACCGCAAAGACCAGAATGTATCAATTTTAAGACATCAAAACTCCTTTTGGTACTTAATTTCCTTATGTTTGTCTGTTTCCCCTTTATACACTCGATACAAACATCAAAGTCTGTGAAATTAAGGGGTTTAAGCATTCCATCTGACACAAGCCTTTTAATTATCCTTTAGGAGATATGACCCAAACGCTTGTGCCATAAAGCAACGGAATTCTCATCAGTTAATTTTAATTTTGCAAGGTTTCATTCAATGAAGCATTGGTATTTAATAAATAAAATTTATCAATTAAAGAATGAGTCACAACCAATGTTCCAAGTGAACGAGAATAACTATATTTGTCGAAAACAAAAACAAAAACCAAGTCTTGTCTGAAAAAAATAGTACTACATAAGTCTCTATTAATTAAATCAAATGATTAGTCTCAAAAGATAATTTTAAAGTCCCAATTTCTTCAACTCCAACTCTTGTGCCATCACCCATATAAATGAATCTTTCACCATCATTTGGCGGTTTGGCTCTACAGGCAACCATGCATAGACATATTTACATGAGTAGTAGCACCCGAATCTACCCATCATGGCTAGGTACAAAAGCCAAATTAACTTTCGAACAAAACAAAATGATAAGTGTACCTTTCTTTACACGCCATGTGGCGTAATTGGAACAATCCTTATTCACATGCCCAAGTTTCTGGAAAAGAAACAAGTAAATTGTGAATCCTGAACTTGTTTCTTTTGTTGAACTTTAGGTTTGGGTTGTGATGTTACAACATCAGTACCCTTATCATTAGTCCTTTTCCTATTTATTTTCCTTGAGGTAGATGCAATATGAGCAATTTTAGTTATTTTTTCTCGCTTCAACTTTTCCTATTCTTGCACACAATGTGAAATGAGCTCATTAAAAGTAAATTTATCCTTTTGAGTATTATAACTCACTATAAGCTGTCAATAGTGTGCAGGAAGAGATATCAATAACAGATGCACGAGCAATTGACCATACAGCTCTAACTTTAGTACTTTAAGTTTTGAAGCGATGTTAGACATCTCCATAATGTACTCCCGTATGTTTCCTTTGACTTTATACTTTATTTGGATAAGGTTAGCTAAAAGCATACTTATCTTAGCCTTTTCATTATTTGCAAAACGTAATTCAATATCTTAAAGGAAACTTTTGGCAGTTACCTCATCGGACATACCGCCTTTGAAATCTTCAAAAGCATTGCGCTTTAGCATCATTAGACTTAAGCAACTGAAAACTATAAGAATGTCCTCTTTCCAGTTTGTAAAGTTTGTACTATTAAGATCATGAATTGAGGTCATGTTAGCAGTAATATTAACAGAATAAGCAGTAACTTAATCCAAAAGAACAAATAAATTACAAAAGCTCCAATTTAAAATTTATGTCATGGCATATTATAATAAAATAAACTGATAAATTGAGGACATAAATTTTATATAACTGTAATGGTGGAATGGTGGGCCCATCAATGAGAGACCTAGTACAACATTACCATTTAGTCTTTGGACATATATATTAACTTGTAAGTGGCATTCTCAGTCCAAAAAAAATATTGATAAAAATCCGGTTAACTAACCCTCATTTGGGCTGATTAATTGTACATTATAGAATTCGGTCAAATAACTAACCTTCCTTTGGACCGATTAATTGTCCACATGAAAACTATAGAATTATCACATATTTAATTCTGCATGTATATTTATTATTCAGCCAAATAATAATCTTCCTTTGGGCCGATTATTACCCGCAGGAATAATAAATATATTAACATCATTTTTATATCTCAAAATAAATTAATCTATGCAATAGAGGTTACTTTGGCAACGTATTACTTTAATTAATTCATTTCAAGATATAATACAATTTTGGTATTTTTTTTGTAAGAAAATACCCCGAATGGTAATCAAATTTTATTAAATATCTGAAATCAAATGATTTTTAATTAAATATGCAAGTATTTGGTCCACCTAATTTTATACTTGCCTGAGTTCCCCAAAAATATGCATTTGGAAATAATTCTCAAAAAAAAAAACTGATTTGGAAAGGATTCCCACAAACATTGAGTTAGAATTAACCAAAAAAAAAACTGAATTTAGTGCTCATTTATTTTTCCAAAAATGGAAATTTTGGAGTTATCACAAGAGTGACATAAACAATCTCTTCAAGATTACTCTCCAATTCGCGGAATCGCAAAATCAATTTTTAAGCGAGAGTTATTAGCATTGACATTATTACTCTAAACGATGTGAAATCACCGAGATAGGGTGGTGCCCATTGTTTATCATGGGTTTTGTTTATTTTGACGTTTCCAGGTGACCACCAAAATTTCGTAAAATTTTGAATAAGAAAACGAAATATATCGTTGAAAACGTTCCTCAAAGTTCTAAATCAAGATTGCAACAATTCTCATATTAATCTTGAAAAAAAAACTAAATTTTTCTATCCAAATCCATTATGAATTAAACCCTTTTGAGGAAAATCAAAAATCACCTTGGATTAATAATCCTTAATCAATTTGGGACTGCAATTATAAAAATTATCACAAATCATACATAAATTCTACATAGAATCCTAAAAGTCGTATGGGTTCTAAGTAGATCATATGTATGATAAATTAAATAAAATCACTTCTAAATTACAATATGAAGAACCTCTGATACCACTTGTTGAAATATTAAATAAAATTCATCAACATATTAGATTATCGAAATTACCTTATAAAAGAATTATAGGAACTGTGTACCTGAATCCATAGTGATGATTGAGACTAGGGGGTTAGAGGTCTTCCACAGACTAATCCCTCTCTCTCTATGAGTTCTCTCTCGTTGATGGGGATGAAGAGGAGAATATTTTAGTACATTAGCATTGGGGACCAGAACCCTTCATCGCAGTGGGACAAAGTCTTTTGTCCAATATTTGTATGAAGACAGGGTAATTTTTTTAGCACTTAAAAATTTGTTAAATTTTAATTAATGTGGATAGATGTACTTATGTATTATATTTTCGTATGTTAATAGGAAGGTAATGCATATGAGACGCTGAAAGGACAAATTGAAGTATTTTATGATACTCGTTGGACGAAGGACAACGGGTGGATCAGTGAAGAAGCAGAGTCTGACTATGTAAGTATATAAAAGAAAATAATTTTACATGCTTAAACAAAACGTATTATTCCCAACTCGTGCGGACTGGATTGATTTTTGTTGAAATGCGTAAACAGGAGTGGTTGGATTATTGATTTTTGTCACAACAAGTTGGATTTTATGAATAAATAAAGGAAATTCTGTCGATTTTTTTAAAAAATAAAGTGAAATCGATGGAAGGGACACATTGATGATTTACTTGTATCTATAGTTATTTTATTAGTGATTTGTGTGTCACAACATGTTGGATTTCTTAAATAAACATAGGAATCTCTGTCGATTTTCTTTTATAAAGTTTAAAAAATAGTCAAACCGATAATGTAACATATTATTTTTTTTCTTTATAGAAAGAGATGATTGAATTACAGAAAAGCTCGGAATATTCTGACGAGGCATCCATCTATCAAAAAGTCCTTGGAAAGAGGTCGGGATACGTGAAGGGTCTTGGTACCCGACCTTTGAAATCATTATGCAGGCAGAATTTTGATTTGGAGAATAAAAAGTTACAAACAGAGATCGTAAATTTGAAAATCATAGTCCAAGGTCTTGTGTCAGATATGGCTACAATGAAGGCCACATTATTGCCAGAAAAAGACAATGCTCCAGAGGAAGATGTTCCTGAAGAATCTTCTGTCTCTTCTAATCAAATTGCATGATGACAAGTGTTGATTTTATCATTTTGTTTGTGATGAGAAAACTAGTTTAAACTCATCTCTTAGTTATGAAGTATTATTTACTTTTGAGCTTCAACGTGACATGAACAGTAGTATATTTATGTTTTCAATATAATATAACATCTTTTAATTATCTGTGTTTACTTAATTTTCTTTTTATTTGTTTCATTATTTATGATTTTGCAACGACATAAATGTTGCAACGAAAAATAGTGTCATAAAAGACTATTAGCAATGAAGAATTGACATTTGGCAAGAAATTTTAATTCCCTCGAAATATCTTTTGCGAGGATTTATTAGTATTTTTTGCAACGAAATATTCATTGTAAACTATTTTTAGTTGAAATACGAGAACTTTTTTGCAACTAAAAAGAGTATTACAAAAGACTTTTAGCAATGTATAATTAACATTTGGCAAGGAATTGTAATTATCTCAAAATATCTTTTGCAAGGTCGCAACGAAATATTCGTTGTTAAGGATTTTTAGTCAAAATACGAGAACTTTTTTGCAACGAAAAAGAGTGTTACAAAAGACTTTTAGCAATGTAAAGTTAACATTTAATAAGGAATTTTAATTCTATCAAAATATCTTCTCCGAAGATTTATTAGTATTTTTTGCAACGAAATATTCATTGCAAAATCATTTTAATCAAGATATGAGAACTTTTTAGCAACGAAACTTTTTATTTTCCCCAACGAACAATTTCATTGCAAAATATTTTTAGCGATGTTGACAAAATTTCCTCGCAAAAGATATATAGCATGATGGCTAATGCGATGAACGTTGCAAGGGAAAAACAACGTTGCAAAAGGTGTTTTGCAACGAAAACATACATTTTGTAACGATTTTTTTTTTCTTGCTAAAAGTCATCATTCTTGTAGTGATTATATTTAAAGGCATTTAATTAGAACCCCACAAATTCTAATTAATTGACTCCTGAGTAACTAATAGATGCCTCTTGAATAACACGACTCTTGAGTAATACGACTCTTAAATATCCAATAAATGACTTTTAAATAGCCACACATTTCATATTCCATATTCCATATTCCATAGTTAATCATTTACAAAAGAAATCAATCCTAAATTTCTACATTTAAAAAAGGCTCAAACAACTCTCACATTCATTTTCATCCTCTCTGCATACGTTACTACTGCATATTGATCGTGACAGAAACCAAAATGGTAAACCACTCTCTCATTTCTTCATTTCACTTTTTGTCATTTTCTCCATCAAATTGTATAATATAATCTTGTTACTTTAATCTAATATATATATACTAGTATATGCCCGTGCCTGAAGGCACGGCGAAAATTTTTCAAGTACGTAATCGCAAAACAACAAAAATTTCCCAAGTACGTAATCACAATACGACAAAAATTTCCTAAGTACAAAATCGCAATACGATAAAAATATTGTTCCCCAACAAAACATCTATATATGGCGTCGCTTTTTTGGGTATTGCATCATATCGTGTTCAAGATTTAAATTTTGTTCAAAATTTAAATTTGCTAAACATGAAAAAGCAACAATTTTTCACAGTATGTAATAGCAAAACGCAAAAAATTTGAAGTGTAATTTTAAAACAATGTCAAATAGTCCAATAACATTCAAATAGTGTAGATTCATCAAATAAATTCACATATAATACAAAATATACAATATTCATCCATAAAATTCACATCGTGTCTCAAAAAAACAAAGGGGAATGGGGAGGAGACGTGTGTGAGGGGAAGGGGGGAGGGGCGGGGAAGGGGGTGCGTGTGTGCATATATGCAGTGCATAGATGCATACTACCTCGTGTGTGCGTGTGTGAGTGGCAAAGGGGGGAAGGGGCGGGCAGGGGGCGTGTGTGTGTGTGTGTGCGTGTGTGCGCGTGAGTGGGAAAGGGGGGAGGGGGCGCGTGTGTGTGCGTCTGCATGTATGAAATTTGCATATATGTAGTGCATATATTGCATATTGCAGCGTGTGCGTGCGTGTGTTTGTGTGTGTGTTTATGTGAGCATGTGTGCGTGTGAGTGGGGAAGGGGGGAGCGGGTGGGGCACTGTGCGTGTGTGTGCGCGTGTGCGTGAGTGGGGAAGGGGGAGGGGACGGGGTAGGGGGCGCGTGTGCGTGTACAATTACAGGATAAAAAACTACCACAATTACATAATAGTTTTTAGTCTACAATTTAAAAGTTAGCAAACCTACCAAAGCATTCCAGTGTACAAATTAAACCAACAACATAGAAGAAAAGCAGACATGAAGTTGATAGAGTGAACACTTATAACTTTCATGTCTTGAACAAAAATATAAACATAATAATTGGGAGACCAAATTAGTACTTCCAAGAAAAACATAAACACAAAAATAATCCATGATAATTTGAAATCCTAAATGTACAACTACAAAAACACTTGAAACTGATACACAAACGAAAATGCCTAAAATTTTAACTAAGTAAGCTTTCCATAACCAATATTATTTTCACCATCAGAAATTTGAGAAATAATTGAAATATTGACAAAATAAAATACTTTATATTCATTTTCACCATCAACAGGGGTTAATATGATATAAAATTGACAAATTTAAATAACACCTCGAAACAATTTTATTATCTTAGACTATATAAAGAATACGCCATTTGATGTCTGCTCCTACCTACTTTATAAGAAATAGTCGCATAAGTATGGACAAAACAAACTAAGCATTGATCTCTGAATATGAAAAGTTAGTAACAAAACAAATAAGACCACAAACCCAATTTCTCAAGTATATACCAACTACGTAAACTTCCACCCTAAATCTTTAATGCGGTCAATACTTCAAAACTAATAAATTATTGTATAACTTCAAACAATAAGCGTATAGCAAAACATAACTCGTATAATTCGTGATTTAGTCACCAAACAGTGAGCGAGAAAAAGAAATTAAAATTCAAAAATGGAACAAAATTAAAGAAATATAGAGACGTATACCTGATAGGGTAAGGAATAGGAGAGAGACTACCTGCTAGTAAAAGAACACAAAATTAGTAAATATTAAGTAGATAAAAGGGCACAAAATCAGACATAACCAAATCAAGCACATTAAAATATATTTCATTCTTTAATGAAATTTAAGATCTTGATATGGATAATTAAAAATAAAATTAGCAATCGAGCAGACCACCATAACAGTGAGCCCCCATCCACATATTTCAAATCCATGTAAGCCAAAGTTATAAGATTTCCAACACAATGCGACCAAAGAACAAATTACTGCAATTAAAAAAGGGAAGATTGAAAAAGAGTTCATAATAATGGACCTATGAAACCAATAAGAGATTAGCGAACATAACATATAACTAAATAATAACTTTCTCCATGAACCAATTATGAAAAGAAAAAACATTACAAATAATAAGAAAATTTTAATTACCCAAAGAATTAAAAGTTGCAAAAATATAAAGCTAATGATATTCATCGGAGACTTTTGGTGGGTTTTTGAACCATGTGTGTATCACAATTTCAGTAGTGTAGAAGTGAGAAGAATCTCAGGCAAACAACAATATGTAAACATGTGAAACCTTCCTACTTCATAAATGTCAACACCTATCTACTTCATAAATGTCGGTGTTTGTTGATATTATTATCTAAACAACAAAAGACAAATTAGTTAATTAGAGGGTGAAAAACTCAAAAATCTATTTTTCCATAACCACAAACAAAGCGTGTTGTATGAAATTAATTAATAAACATCAACCAAATAACAAATGAATTTTGTATTTCAAGCTACTACATGTGAGCATATCATCAAACACCAATCGGAGATCACAACAGTGGCCACGTATGTGGTTCACAAACCCTGAAAAAGAAAAACGTAGAGAGAGGCAAAACCATTGATAAAAAATATTACAAAATAAAACTAAAAATGAAAAAATTAAACTCAACTACAGATTTCATCTCTCGAGCTCTACACGAAACCTTCAAATGTAATTTTGTTCCTCGATCTCATCTCTGTTTGATATATTTCACAACCGGAGATTTCATCACAACTCTACACGGTATTGGAGATTTCATCACAGTTTGTTACATTTCACAACCGGAGATCATCTCATCAGTCTAGAGCTTTACACGAAACCTTCAAATGTAAAACCGTATGTGGTTCACGAATCGTAGATCATCACGTATGATGTTCGTGTTAAAAAATATTACTAAATAAAATTAGAAATGAAAATATTAAACTCACCAAAATCATCTACAGATCTCATCTCTCGATTTCATCTAATCTCATCTTAGTTAGTTCCTATAGAAATCACAACCGGAGATCATCACATCGGGCTAGATCTCTACACGTATGCTTGTGTTTGTGTGAGAAACGAGTTTTCGCGAGATAGAGAGACGTAATGTTTTATTTCTGGGAGAGAGAGAAAGAGACGTGATGTTGTGTTTGTGTTGGTGAGAGAGAGAGAGAGAAATGGGTTGTGTTGGATTGAAATGAGAGAGAAACGTGATGTTGTGATTGTGTGATTGTGTTTGGTAGGCGACAGAGGGAGAAGTGATGTTCTCGAGACATGGGACATGGGATAGAGAGAGATACGAATGAAGGGGCATGGGCAAATAGGGATATGTGAAATGTTTAGGCGGGATAATTGATTTGGAGAATCAATCTGAGCCTTTGATTTGGTAAGGGGAGATGTGGTCAAATCTCAACCCTTATTGTGCTTAGACATTTTGAGAATTCAAAATCCATGCTATCTTATTATATGGATATATATATATATATATATATATATATATATATATATATATATATATATATATATATATGCTTTTTCTTAATTGCATATTTTTTTAATGTATTTGTCATGTCATCGTGTGATTATGAGGTCCAGTATAGAAGAAAAAAAAATTGTGCTATGAACATCATCATTTTTTTCTATGGTTTATTATTAACAGTTCTATGGTGTTGATTCTCTTTCATTTTTTTTCCCAAAGCCCACGTTTTGTGTTCTTAATTTCCTCATTTTTCAGTTTTCTTAATATATGATAGAAGGATTCCATAAAAGTTTTAAGCCCATACCTAAAAGATCCTTTGATTGCAAATGTTGAAAAAGAAAGTTTTCTTTTGAAAGCATTTTCAAGCTAAAATTTTATATTTTTTGTGTGATGGTAATTGTGGAAAAAAAAATGAAAATATTTTGTCTATTTAGGCTAAACCAACATATATTGGGCTGAACAAAAATCTTTGGGGGATAGTTGAGAAAATAAATATTGCAATGACACTTACCATTTCTTTATGCAATTTCTGTTGTGAAATGACACTATAATATTTTAATTGATTTAAGGACATGATGTTCATTTGTCAAATTTTAATTTAAAAAGAATAAACGTTTGACATGCCTAATAAATTCAACTTATGAATTTGTCCATGAAAAACCATGTAATACCACACTTCATCTATCAAAATAAAGTTCACTGAATAAGACAACACAATAGTCCAAATCCCTTAATAAAGTTCCAAATTATTAATTAAAGTGCTACAAATATAAATCTAAAGCATATTATGAAACGATCAACAGAGCGTCTAACGTCGAGTCACACCCTCCGCATCCTTACAGAGATCCTTTCCAGTGTCACCAAGTGAAGTACCTAGGGTGGGAAAAAGTAGGGGTGAGCGAATGCCCAGTGGGGTGGGAAATACTAAGCAATAATTTGATAATCAAAATAATATACATATACAATGTCTTTCGGTATTTTGTAAAATAATTTACAATTCATTAAATGCTAATACAACTACATGCAATGCACTCGGGCTATATACCCAACTAATACTTAAGTATTTTTCATGTCTCGTTCCAGAGACTTTCCAACTATGTTGTCATTTAATAAGATCCATTTATTCAAATTCATTAATCCATTCATTTTCCCAATCATTCATGAATATTACTTTTATTACTTTGGGATTTGTCAACATCCATGATTTCACGGCCTTTCATCGTCGGTATCGAGCACACATATGTTACACTGGCGAGGTTGTTTGGGGTCTTTCACCACTAGGGACGTCATGCCCTCCTTAATTATTCTTTTCGACAACATCAGAATATAATAATATTTTCATATATTCACATTCTTACAATTATTCTCATTATTCCAAGTACTCACATTAATCTTTCGGTGTTACTTCTTTACTTCATTATTTTGCCTTACTTTTAAAAAAGCCAAGGAGGCCAACTAATAATAACATCATACTTTGAACACTAACATCCAATCATCATTTACCTTATTTATTCATTAATGCATTAACACATTTTTAGTACCTTAAAAATGATTTTACTAGCATTTAAAGTAAAGAAACATTATCTTCCACTAGTTTTTCACATAATTACCAAAATTGCCATTACGTCATTTTTACACCAAAAAACATCCTACACATTCATATTTAAGTAGTATATGATTATAACATTTTTGTTTTAACAATTTTCATGTTCTAATCATTCATTTATACAAGCATGATATTATGAAATTTAATCAACAAAGCTAGTTCATTTTAACACATAAAAGCATGGGTTTGCATAATAGAAATTACAAGAACTATAATTTTTTTACAAGAAATCATCTTTCATCAACATGGATGTTTTACGCTTTTGAAAATGTAAATTTAGGAAGAGGAAAACCCTACTTGATTTATGAAGAGGAGATAACTTTGGAGAAGAAAACTTTAAGTCCTCCTAGAATGCTAAATTAAGCTTTCAGGCAACACCAAGTTGCTTCACCCCTTGTGTGATATTTTAATGAAGTTTTGAGCTTCTTTAATGGAGTTTGAGGAGAGAGAATATGGGTATAAGGGTGAGCTATGAAATTTAGAAGTATTTTTGCCCTTGAGGATATAAGAGAGAAGAAGAAGATGGAGGAGTTTATATTGTTTGGTTTAATAGGTTCATGAATCCCCCCCCCCCCCCCCCCCCCCCCCCCTTATTTATATTAATTATAAGCTTCCCTAGGCTTGAAAATATAAGTGAAACACGTTTTTTTCCAAGTTGAAAAATACAAAAGCCAACCACCCAATAAATGAGCCAGTCACACCACCTAAAATAATTTTTTTACTATAATTTCAACATAAATCCATCTAAAACTGGTCTAAATCATTTTTTTTAGGATGACGAAGAATGGAAAGTTGTTCAAAATTAAATTTTACATTTGTCTGCAAAGTTTCATATATTTTTTTGAGCACTTTCATTTTTTTGACGAAAAAATGATATATATATATATATATATATATATATTTGTTTTTAACCAAATTGCGTAAAACTTTACCAAGGTGCTTATATAAACCGTATAAACACAAATAAATTCCCATGTGAGACATGCAAATGTAGATCTTTTGTTAATGGCACGACATATAAATAGGTCGAAATACAAGTACGTAAAAAAAAGTGCGGTTATTACACAAGCCGTGCGGACTGGATTGATTTTTGTTGAAATGGGTGGACGGGAGTTGTTGGATTATTGATTTTTGTCACAACAGGTTGAATTTCATGAATAAATAAAGGAAATTCTCCCGATTTTTTTTTTTAAAATAAGGTGAAATCGATGGAAGGGACACATTGATGATTTACTTGTATCTATAGTTATTGAATTAGTGATTTGTGTGTCACAACATGTTGGATTTCTTAAATAAACAAAGGAATCTCTGTCGATTTTGTTTTATAAAGTTTAAAAAATAGTCAAACCGATAATGTAACATTATTTTTTTTTCTTTGTAGAAAGAGATGATTGAATTACAAAAAAGCTCGAAAGATTCTGACGAGGCATCAATCTGTCAAAAAGTCCTTGGAAAGAGGTCGACATACATAAAGGGTCTTGGTACCCGACCTTTGAAATCATTATGCATGCAGAATTTTGATTTGGAGAATAAAAAGTTACAAACAGAGATCATAGATTTAAAAATCCTAGTCCAAGGTCTTGTGTCAGAGATGGCTACAATGAAGGCTAGGCCTGTCAATGGGTCGGGTCTGGACCCGGACCCGACCCGAACCCGATCCGTATAATAGGGTCTGAGCATATTTTTTTGACCCCGAGATCCGAAGACCCGAATACCCGAAGACCCGTTTATTAAACGGGTAGGGTCTAGATCTTATACAAGACCCGACCCGAATTGTACATTATTATTTTTTAAATATATATATATATATATACACTATAAGTTTATATATATTTATAAATATATCTTATCAATATAACATGTAAGTATTATATATAAAAATATATATATTTATGTATATAATAAATATAAGTATTATATGTTTTATTTATACTAATAATATGCTATAATACATTACAAATATTTTAATTTAAGATTAAAAAAATAAAGGGAGTTAAAATAAAATAAATGTATATATTTGGCGAGACTCGGACCCGAACCCGAGACCCGAAGATCGGAACGGATCCGGGTCTGGATCCAATATTATAGACTAGATGAAGACCCGAACCCGAACCCGATGAAGAACCGATTATACGAATCTGGATCTCCCTAAACCCACCCGTCTCCGACCCGTTGACAGGCCTAATGAAGGCCACATTATTGCCAGATAAAGACGTTGCTCCAGAGGAAGATGTTTCTGAAGAATCTTATGTCCCTTCGAATCAAGTTGCATGATGACAAGTGTTGCTTTTATCATTTTGTTTGTGATGAGATAACTAGTTTAAACTCATCTCTTAGTTATGAAGTATTATTTACTTTTGAGCTTCATCGTGACATGAACAGTAGTACATTTATGTTTTCAATATAGTATAACATCTTTTAATTATGTGTGTTTACTTAATTTTCTTTTTATTTGTTTCATTATTTATGATTCTACAACGAAATAAATGTTGCAACGAAAAATAGTGTCACAAAAGACTATTAGCAATGAAGAATTGACATTTGGCAAGAAATTTTAATTCCCTCAAAATATCTTTTGCGAGGATTTATTAGTATTGTTTGCAATGAAATATTCCTTGTAAAATATTTTTAGTTGAAATACGAGAACTTTTTTGCAACTAAAAAGAGTATTACAAAAGACTTTTAGCAACGTATAATTAACATTTGGTAAGGAATTGTAATTCTCTCAAAATATTTTTTGCAAGGATTTGTTAATATCATTCGCAACGAAATATTCGTTGAAAAGGATTTTTAATCAAAATACGAGAACTTTTTTGCAACGAAAAAGAGTGTTACAAAAGACTTTTAGCAATGTAAAGTTAACATTTAACAAGGAATTTTAATTCTATCAAAATATCTTCTGCGAGGATTTATTAGTATTTTTTGCAACGAAATATTCATTGCAAAAGCTTTTTAATCAAGATATGAGATCTTTTTAGCAACGAAATTTCTGATTTTCCCCAACGAACAATCTCATTGCAAAATATTTTTAGCGACGATGACAAAATTTCCTCGCAAAAGATCTATAGCATGATGGCTAATGCGAGGAATTGCAAAAGGTGTTTTGCAACGAAAGCATACATTTTTCAACGATTTTTTTTTTTCTTGTAGTGATTATATTTATAGACATTTAATTAGAACCCCATAAATTCTAATTAGTTGATTTTTGAATAATCAATAAATGACTCTTAAATAACATGACTCTTGAGTATCCAATAAAAAAAACTTTTGAGTAACTATAGATTTCATATTCCGTACTTACTAGGTTACAAAAGAAATCAATCCTAAATTTCTACATTTAAAAAAGGCTCAAACAACTCGCACATTCATTTTCATCCTCTCTTACCCGGCTACATACGTTACTACTGCATATTGATCGTGACAGAAACCAAAATGGTAAACCACTCTCTCATTTCTTCATTTCACTTTTTGTCATTTTCTCCATCAAATTGTATAATATAATCTTGTTACTTTAATCTAATATATATATATATATATATATATATATATATGCTTTTTCTTAATTGCATATTTTTTTAATGTATTTGTCATGTCATCGTGTGATTACGAGGTCCAGTATACAAGAAAAAAAAATTGTGCTATGAACATCGTCATTTTTTTCTATGGCTTATTATTAACAGTTCTATGGTGTTGATTCTCTTTCATTTTTTTTTTTTCCAAAGCCCACGTTTTGTGTTTTTTTTTCTTTGCAACTTTCCTCATTTTTCAGTTTTCTTAATATATGATAGAAGGATTCCACAAAAGTTTTAAACCCATACCTAAAAGATCCTTTGATTGCAAATGTTGAAAAAGAAAGTTTTCTTTTGAAAACATTTTCAAACTAAAATTTTATATTTTTTGTGTGATGGTAATTGTGGGAAAAAAAATGAAAATATTGTGCTTATTTAGGCTAAACCAACATATAGTGGGCTGAACAAAAATCTTTGGGGGATAGTTAAGAAAATAAATATTGAAACTTGATTTTTTTTTAAGCTTTAGCAATGTGTGTACGTAAAGGGTGGGTGAATAAAACTGAGAAATTTTTTTATAATCAAACACTACCCAAAATACAAAAAAAATTTATATATTTTGCAATGACACTTACCATTTCTTTATGCAATTTCACATGTTGGGGAAAGACACTACAAATTTAGAATTTATTGAAAATCTTATACTGTTTAATTTACTATCTTATTTAATGTTTGGTTTTTTCGGAATCCAAATTTTGCAGACTAAATTCTGTAATCTAATCTTGTTACTTTAATCTAATATATATATACAGGCTCTTGTGCACACTAAGTTTGCACATCATTTTTTTAAAATAGAAAAAAAAAATTGACCTGATATTTTTTATGTGATATTTTAACATTTCAACGGACCCATATAAAAAAATCCACTCAAAAAAATGCTTTTTGCTATTTTTAAAAAATCGGTCAAACTTTCGTTGTTTTTAAGCACTTTAAAAGCTCTGAAAGTTTGAGCGATTTTTTAAAAACAGCAAAAAAAAGTTTTTTTAAGCTGATTTTTTTTATATGGGCCGTTGAAATGTTTAAATATCACATAACAAAATTCAACTCAAAATTTTTTTTTTAATATTTTGCTTAGTTAGGCTAAACCAACATTTATTGGGCTGAACAAAAATCTTTGGGGGATTGTTGAGAAAATATATATTGAAATTTGAATATTTAAAGCTTTAGCAAGGTGTACTTAAGGGGTGGGTTAAAAAAATGAGAAAAAATTGTATCATCAAACACTACCAAAAATAGATAATATATATATTATATATTTTGCAATGACAATTACCATTTCTTTTTGCAATTTCACATTTTGTGGTATAAAATATATATTATATATTAAGTTATATTATATATTAATTTTTTTTTCATAAAATACTGTTTTTTTAAATGTTTTTATTTTTATTTTTCATTATGACTATTTTCTAGGGGCTAAAAACTGTTTTAAATGTTTTGGATTAAAATTTCGTTATAATTTTATATGTATAAAGTTTAGGTTGGCTTAAATATTTAAGTTAAATGAAAAATATTTAGTTTTTTATGTAATGCAAAATGTTATGCTTAATGTATGGAATTTAGATTTTTAGAAACATGGGGTCAATATATTTAGCGCTTAGTACTTGAATTTTGGTTAAAATTTTTAGTTCGTAATACCCAATTTGGTGTAAAGTGACAATTTAGTTGTGTCGTATCTTTGCTTGTGTCCTATCATATTCGTGTTTCTTTCGACCCTGACCGAATAATTTTAACTTGTTAAATTGTGGTTTGCTTGAGTTATGAAAAAAAAAATCCACCCTTACCTTCTGCCTATACTGGATTAAAATCCTAAATCCACCAAATGGTATAACCTACATTTTAATGCTACGTGGTTCTCCTCTCATGTATAAAGCTCACTTCAAGTGTAACAAATATTGGTGCATTTCATTCAAAATCAATTGATAATGAATGGAGAGAGCTAATATGTTAATAACTTGACATTAATATGATATTGATTCAACACTTTATTTAAGAAAAAAAAGCCCTTATTCTACATGATCTAATTCTTTTTTGTTATTTTACAGATACGTTTCGGATAATCATTCTACCAATATATGCTGAATAGTTCGAGGAAATGACCAAGGAAGTTTTGTGAAGAAGGGTGCTCACTGAGTAGAAAATATTCATGAAATTATAATGCTAAGAGTTAAATTTAGAAGGTCTATATATATATGGTATGTGTAGTACGATTGTCAAGTATGTTGCTTTTGCTAGGATGTTATATTTGGAATGCATATATTTTCCTTTAATAGTTTATATTTGGTATTTGTTATATGTGGTATCCTTATATAATTTTTATTGAACCACGTGGCAAAAAACTTTAAAGAGTAAAAATGTTTGGATTCATCTTTTTAAGACCTTTTTCGTGATAAAAATTTGTCCTTTGCAAACCAAAAAAACTCAATTGACCAATAAAACTACATGAAAAATTGTGTCATAACAATTTCGTCACAAAAGAAAACTATTAGAAATTGATGTGCAATATTTTATAACACGTAAAGGTTGGTCAGATACAATACGTCGAAGATGATGCTTGTTATACTATCTATAATCGTTCTGAGCCTCAAGATCATAAAATAATATTTATTTGCAAACCACATTTGAATTTATAAATGATTTAAATTAATAATCAAGACAATAATAAATACAGCATTCATATAATATAAATAAAAATCCAACATAAACACAAATGTCTCAACCGGTTGAAATAAATTAGACTTCGGGCTTATGCCCATACAATAATCCCAAAAAATAATAAATTGAAATAGAGAAGCAACCTAATCTAGAATCAATGATAAAAAGTCCGATGTGCAAGGTGAGACTGGAAGGCTGATCTCTCGATATTCTTGCTATCCCTATCTAGGACCACCTAAGGAGGGGGAAAACATTTATAATTTTAGGTTAGCACCCTAGAGTGTGCAAGAATAAACTTAGGGCATGTTTGGTTGTACAAATTGTTTGATTGTATAAATTGGTTCGTTGTGAATTAGTAAATTGTAAATGAGTGGATTTAAAAAGAGTTTAAATCCAATTTTACGCAGTGTTTGGTAATCTGAAATTGATATTAAGGTTCTATGAGAAAAAGATATAAAAACAAATTAAGAGAGAGAGAGAGAGAGGAAGAGGAAATGGAGTCACATAAAGTCCATGCACTTTATGTAACTAGTATTTCAAATTAACGGATTTCATATTTTTTGTGAAATGATCAAATTTCAGATTTTACACATGAGCTAAAATAAGGCAATTAATGAATCGTTTCATTATGAAACCAAACACAATTAATGGGTCAATTTGTAAATTAACCAATTTATGAACGAACTAATTTACAATTTCGGGACAACCAAACGAGACCTTACTAAATCTATTGTGCAAAAATACTGTTAATTCAAAGTGAACTTCTCCCATCCTCACTCACATACATTACAAATCTCACCCATCATCTAAGATCAATGTTAAACGTACAACTACCCAAGTTCAAAAGCAGATAGCATATAAATATGTCAACGTCATTATGAGGATGCGTCTAGCATAATTAACATACTGAAATAGAATAATTTACATTCCAGTTTCTACTACCCAAGTTACCCCAGTCACCACCCATAAAGTGACATAACAATTTATCATGCATACTGCATAGTATTAGCCCTGTGTTTTATACTCTATATCATTAGACTAGGAATTTATCTTATTTATTTCCATTAATTTATATATGTCCTTATATATACATATGAGACACTAAGGCATCTACCAATAGCGTTCGATTCGTGCTCTATTGGTAAGTCCGAAAGAGTTTCCTATCCATAATAGACATCACAATACATATACAAGTGGAGCAGTACCTACGCAGTACACCATTGCATAGCTCATACCCAGCGGTAAGACTTTGATCCCAGTATCAACACTTATCTCCCATAAGAAGCGTTGCTATGTAGTACCCAAAATATGACATCCACTATGCCTATATGTACCGACATGTGCGACGGTCCCGAATGCGTGTAACCCCAACCGATAGGACAGTCCACGAACATAGATATGTCCACACAAAATATAAATATATACGACCATATGTAAGGATAATCACTTTATAATTACCCCCTAGCCGCCGCCCCATAAGGATCATCCGTAATTATTCTTAGTTAATAATTAACCATCACATAATTATAAACTTTCTTTTCTTTATAAAATACAATTAACCATCTAGTTAATTATTTAAGTCCCCTTCCTTCAAATAATACTCTAAATCATCTAGTTGATTTCTTTCGGTAATTACCCCATAAATTACCCCTTAGCTATCCCATAAGGGTTTCCCGTAAACGTTCTACATTGGTGATTTACCATCTTGTTAATTATTAAATTTCCTAATTCCTTTATACATTACAATCAACCATCCAGTAAATTTAATTTCTACTCCTATTAGTAACAACACTAATCCATTTTTAATAAATTCTATAGTTACCTATACACGGTCCCACCAACTCGTATGAACTCCTGAAATTTCTCCGAATACAACAGAGGACCCCATACCTAGACCCCCTAGAGGCCGGACCTGTTCGGAACAGGGCGAACTCCCCTTTGGAACAACCAATTTCCCCATAATTTTTTCAAGATCAAGAATTCAACACTTCCATATAAACATAATTCCAATGGCTTAATCTTTAATATAATTTTCAATTCGGATTCCCATGACTTTGTTTACCCTCTCGGATTATTTAATACGAATTTTAAAGCCCGGATCAAGTCACAAATCCTAGGATTTCATGCTATTAGTGGTGTCATACCAAATCAAATTTATACCTATAAATTCCCTATGATTCTACCATGACGCAAGGGTTATAATGAGCATAAATTCCAAATTTTTAACATGAATAGTAATTCTCTACATGTGATTAACCATATCATTTAAACCAAGACTTTAAGGTATGAATTCCTCTCATCTTACTCATAATTAATACCCATCCTAATTTTTGAATTTTCTATCATATTTTTATATATAAATCCTTTACAAACATGATTCAATTCATCATTATGTCACCACAAATCCCTACAGAATCCATAATTCTACATGGAAGATAAATCACAATGAATTTAGAAATATTTTGAACAAATAAAGTTAACAAGAAAATTCTTGTCTGATTTTCTTGAGAATTTATTGGTGAGTTTTGTAGCCCTCTTTCTCGATTTCTCCCTCTCCTTAGACCTTTGCCTCCTCTCTCTTTCCACGGTGTCTACTAGGATTCTTGGTGAATTGATATATTCTAAACACAATTTCTGATTTTGGCTTAAGGTTCCATATTTGGACCTCCAAATGGCCAAAACTCATAATCAAACTAGTCTAATAACTTCTCAACTTATATAAATATACCCCGGGACTATTTCTAAAGGTCTAAAACACCTAATCGAGCTCATAAAACCTCCCGAAATGCATCTCAATTATTTTATTCAAGTTTCAACATAGACATTTTTTTTAGACGACGCGTAACCATAAATTAATTCCTATATGATTTATTTTCTGTGAGTGTGTCTATCATGTCCAATTAAGTCCAATAATTATAAAATCAAGAATAAGTATTGTTTCTCAATTTAAATTATAAAATCAAGAATAAGTATTGTTTCTCAATTTAAATTTTAGTCATTTAAATTTAAATCCATCTGATTTAATTATTTTCGAGTTTAACCCAAAATTATTAAATTAATTTTCGTCATAATATTTTATTCCGAAAATACAAGGTATTACATTCTACCCCCCCCCCCCCCCCCCCTCCCCAACAACGGAATTTTTTCCTCAGAATTCACTAAAGCTTAACTTTATATTTTAATCTGCACCATTACCGTACATTTCACACCCAATTTGTCCATACTCATATCCCATTAGGTAAGAGAAAAAGTCCCATCTATTCCTATTATAATATTACTGGGGTGTATATATATTCCGTATTGCATACACATACACATACCATTATCAAATATGAATGACACACACACACACAAATATATATATATATATATATATATATATATATCAGAAAGTCTCCTGTAAGGACTCCTTATGGTGCAAACCCCGGTACATACCATTTTTTTAAAATAGTAAAAAAATGAATTTTTTGATGAAACTTGATGGATATGATCTCCATGGTCAGAAGATCATCTCCAAAAATTTTCGTCAAAAAATTCAATAAAAAAACCGTTGAGATGAAGTGATATGTAAAAAAATGGTATAAATATGCATTTTCAACCGTTGAAATGTTGGGTCGGCGCCAGCCGCTTTATTGATTGATTTTTTTGATGAAACTCCATGGATATGATCTTCTCACTATCGAGATCATATCCATGAAGTTTCATCAAAAAATTCAATCAAAAAGTGGGTGAGATGATCGTCAACATTTCAACGGTCGAAAATGCATATTTATACCATTTTTTTTACATATCACTTCATCTCAACGGTTTTTTTATTGAATTTTTTGGTGAAAAAAATTGGAGATGATCTTCCCACCATGGAGATCATATCTATGAAGTTTCATCAAAAAATTCATTTTTTTACTATTTTAAAAAAATGGTATGTACCGGAGTCTGCACTATAAGGAGTCCTTACAGGAGAGGGCCTCTATATATATATATATACATACACACACACTCACACCAAGTATATATATACAGTAAAGTATACCACCACATATGTAAATGTAAAAAAAATGTAACCATATTAGTATAAAACTTCCCTCAACTCCCAACATTTACCAATTTCGTGCGTAGAACGTCTCGCAAGCGAAATCCAAACACGGAATCCTCTCGATGCACTACTAAACGACTTAATCAGTTATTGATATCTGTCAATCCAAGAATTAAAAGAAAATGAAAATAAACGTTTACGCTAATCATATAAATTTCAATTTGTTCCCATTGCCAATAGAAGTCTCATCATTTGTAAGAGATGGACTAAATCCTGATAAATTTATCAATTCAATAATACCAAGAATAGCATGTTTATTTTTACTCATACGATAAGACATCCTATGTCCATTCTTAACTCTAGTAGAGAGCTTAATTCCTCTTAAGTATCTAAATATAGACCTATTCCCATAACGGCTACTACTGCCCCTTTTCGATGAAACCGTCATTATTATAACATTATTTATGATGTTACCCATCTTCATGTAACTACGACTATCATTAGTCTTAACGTTCCCAAAGGAATAAAATACTTCTACAATACGAATGCTTTCCACGTTGCATACTCTTAGCATAAATAAGAAAATTTCATTTCTAGATAATTATCGCATTTATTTATCCCTCAAAATATATCGTTATCAGTATTTACCCTACATTAGTATCCCGAATCGAACATTCATTATTTCTCTAGTTCCCAGTAATACTGTAGTATACAATCCTGAAATCTTCACATTCTTATGCCTACTCTTGATAAAGAAACTCTTCTCAATTCATATGAATCTCGTGTCTATAATCCCAGTGCCCGTATAAACTTTCACTATATAGGGTTTATAACTCATTTGAACCATCATGGTTCCTACGATACTATCTCCAGAAGTTCATAATTGGACACTTACTTGTCCATTTATCTGCCTTAGTGAATCAACAAAACACACACATCTATGATGCATAAGCCACACATACTCATACAAGTATCTAATTGGGTCGTCACCCCTCATATTCCAAAATTACACAGTTACCCTGCTCCCAGGTCCAAACAATCGCACTTGACTTTAATCTAAATCATGTACGATGTAACAACAAAATAAATCATGTCCACTCTCAGTACATCATCAATTAATGATTTCGACTCGAAATGTTTCCACCTACACATCTTCCCTCAAAATTACCATAATCGTATCACAATGCAGTTCTCTCCAAACTTTATAAATATCATTGTACCAATTCGAAGTTTTCATCGCCATCCATTTTACCATATAATTACTTCTCGTCACTCATGCCCTTAATACGTAAATATACTCGTCATCAGCTAATCATCCGACGTAGCCATCCCATAATGTATGCCACCATCAGCATATAGCCCATATCAATACTTCGAATTCAAAAATCACCTACAATAGATAAACTCATGTCGTAAGCCAAAAAATAATTTTTATCATCACATTCACTGTGAGAATCTACGGTAGGGTATTGCAATTGCCCCAGAATAACGACTAGAACATATAAGGCTTTTATGGGACCCATCAACCATTAGGCCCCCTACCAACATAGAGATAAGTATTAACAACTTAGGGGATGCTCACATGCCCACAACTATCCAATATCTAGGGGAGATTCTACACATAATCTATTCATACCTGATAAATCGCATATAACCACTTTCATATGGAACGAGATCTCTCACGACCAACACATAATCCACGTGGTTGCATCAACATCCAATACACTTATAAAGAGACAACTCTTAATAAGACCATCATGCCTAAACAAGATACATCACCACATAATTAATATATATTATGAACATCATACTTCATTATACTTGTACTCCAACAAATGCGTTAATATCCAACCTAAAATTATCACATCATCGCACCCACTCTCAATCAGGCACTACTTCTCTAACCATACAAAACCTGCATCTATAACCCCAATGCCCGTAGAAACGTCCACCATACGAAATTTATAAAACCTCAACCGAACCATCCTTGGTTCTACTCTACCATACCTAGAATCCACAATCGAGCAGCTGGCAAACATGTTGCCACACATCACACATCGTAAAATTAAAATTACAATTCAGCTTTGTAGTCATCCCTCTCGGTGCAACTCGCCATTTCGTACATCGTCTTATGTTTTTCCCTAATTGTCTCTAATAAGAATTCTCTCAATCCTACCGTCGCAATTACAATTCCTAATCGAAATATGTTATTTCTTTGAGTTTCTTAGGACCTACTTGTTCCTAAATGTTATTTATAACTAAGACACTAACAAAATACATGCCTATAATGTACATGTAACTCCATCCTCATACAATTATCTAATTGGGTCCTCTCAACTTGAACCAACCATAAAATCAATGCTATCTTTTCCAATTTCCACTCACTCAGGAGTATTACAAATTTTATAACTACTCTCTAACCCCTATTACGTGACCACGTGATGAACCTAAAACTAAGACCAAATAATATCTTTTTATCATCACCCAACTCACAAACGGTTTCACCACATAAATGAGAATGACTCAAATCTAAGCGCAACACCAAATTAACTCTTTAATTAGAATTAATCTCCATTTAAAATTTTCATCAAAATCCTTATATTTTGCTAAACCACAACAATTCATTGCCCTCTTTCTTAATGGCACAAAATTTCATAAGGTAATTCTACTAGGCTAAATTTTCATCACAACCCATATTACCATATGTAAAACCCAAACCTCCAATAAGTTTTTCAGCAACTAAAATTCCTTTATATCTCAAAAAATGGACTCAACGAAAGACATTCATTAATTTTTGCCCCAAAATTCTTTAAGTTGCAGACCTTACCCCTAAATAAGCAAATTTGCCACAATGATTTTCACAACTTTGGTGAATACCCACTACACCAAAAATAGGAAACTGGCACGGTTTAAAACAGCACCAGACGCAATCTGGCACGGTTAAAATTCACACCAGAATTAGGGGTGCCATATTTTCTGGCGCGATTTAAAACCGTGCCAGATTTTCCAAACTGGCACGCTTTTAAACTGTGCCAATTTTTTATATGGTACGATTTTGGCATGCCTTTAAATCGTGTCAGATGTTAAATCTGGCACGCTTTTGGCACATGTTGAAACCGTGCCAAATTGTCTATTTTTTGGCACGCTTTTGGCACAGTTATAAAGTGTGGCAGATTATTTTATAAGCGTGCTCATTTTTATAATTTGGCACGATTTTGGCACGGTTTAAATACGTGCTAGATTTTTCAATTAATAAAAAAAATAATAGGAAACAAATCTGGAAAATATGCAAATTCCAAATCTGGTAGGAAAATATTTATTAATTTGCAAAAAAAAATCAGGAAAATTCACAAATTATGAATATCGCAGGTTGTTGATAAACTAATGTGCATACAAACTTCAAAAAATTACAAGAGTTAATACCAATATAAAGCTTGCATGGCCATAAAAGTCGACAATAACTTCAAAAAATAACAAGAGTTAATAGTTCCCAGATTAAAAAAAATTGGGCAGAGTTTCCTCTATCTTTTTAGCATTCCAAAACCTGCTAACATAAAATCTGCCAATATAAAGCCCGCACTGTCATAAAAGTCGACAATAATACTACTATAGCCAGCATGGCCATAAAAGTAAACAATAAAACTACTAAAGCATACACATCCATAACACAAAAAATAGAATCCTGAATATTAATGACACTAAATAAATAATCCCCCTGTTGTAAAGCATTGACTTCTTTGTGTATTCCAAGTGGATAAAGCTAGTGATTGAATGTCATCCTACAAAAAAAATAGGACACAAAAAAGATACGATATTAGTAACCAAGTCATTTTAAAAAAAAATTGTGTTTCTAGCAGAAAAATTGCATATACGAGTCACAATTATTATTATATTCTCAAACTGAAAGTTTCGTGAGTATGTGGTTAGTTCATACGAGATACATTAATCTCATACGATGTGTTAGTACCTCTTACGTGGCCGATTGTGGGCTGGTTTGAATTTTCACCATTTAACGGCTTGTTTTTAAGCCTAATCTAGAAATTTTCAAATTATCGTCATATGCTCAAACTAGGAGACTCGTGCGAGGTATTAGTGCCTCTTAAGGGGACGTGTGGGGGATGGTTTGGGTTTTCACCATTTAATGACTTGTTTTTAAGCCTAATGTAGATATTTTCAAATTATCATCATATTCATAAATCGGTAGACCCGTGACTACGCGGTCAGTTCCTACGATTTACATATGTACCGTGCGAGGTGTTCATGCCTCTTACGGGGCCGTTTGGGGACTGGTTTGGGGTTTCACCCTTCAACGACTTGTTCTTGAGCCTAAGCTAGATATTTTTAAATTATCATAATATTCTCAAAACAGGAGAACTATGATTACGCGATCAGTTCCTACGAGTTACGTTAGTCTCATACAAGGTGTTAGTGCCACTTACGGGGCCGTTTGGGTGTTGGTTTCGGTTTTCACCCTTTAACAGCTTGTTTTCTAACCCAAGTCTACAGATTTCCAAATTCTCATTATATTCTCAAACGACGAGTCCCGTGACTACGCGATCAGTTCCTACGAGTTACATTGATCCCATTGGAGGTGTTCATGCCTCTTACGGGACAGTTTGGGGCCTGGTTTAGGGTTTCACCATTCAACGGCTTATTTTTAAGCCTAAGCTAGATATTTTCAAATTATCATCATATTCTCAAACCGGGAGAACCGTGACTATGCGATGAGTTCCTACGAGTTACGTTAGTCTCATACGAGGTGTTAGTGCCTCTTACGGGGCCGTTTGGGGGTTAGTTTGGATTTTCACCCTTTAACAACTTATTTTCAAGCCTAAGTCTACAAATTTGCAAATTCTCATTATATTATCAAACATGGAGTCCCGTGACTACATGGTCAATTTCTACGAGTTACATTGGTCTCGTGTGAGGAGTTCATGCCTATTACGGTGCCGTTTGGGAATTGATTTGGGATTTCACCCTTTAATGACTTATTTTTAAGCCTAAGCTAGATATTTTCAAATTATCATCATATTCTCAAGTCGGGAGAACCATGATTACGTGATCAGTTCCTATGAGTTACGTTAGTCTCAAACGAGGTGTTAGTACCTTTTACGGGACCATTTGGGGGTTGGTTTGGGTTTTCACCATTTAACAACTTGTTTTCAAGCCAAAGTCTACAGATTTGCAAATTATCATCATATTCATAAACTGGTAGATCTGTGACTACGTGGTCTGTTCCTACGAGTTACATATGTACCGTGCGAGGTTTTCATCCCTCTTACGGGGACGTTTGGGGCCTGATTTGGGGTTTCACCATTCAACGGCTTGTTTTTAAGCCAAAGCTAGATATTTTCAAATTATCATCATATTCTCAAATGGAGAGAACTGTGACTACGCGATCAGTTCCTACGAGTTACGTTAGTATCATACGAGGTGTTAGTGCCTCTTACGGGGCCGTTTGGGGGTTGGTTTGGGTTTTCACCATTTAACAGCTTGTTTTCAAGCCTAAGTCTACAGATTTACAAATTCTAGTTATATTCTCAAACAGGGAGTCCCGTGACTACGTGGCCAGTTCCTATGAGTTACATATGTACCGTGCGAGGTGTTCATGCCTCTTATGGGGCCGTTTGGGGATTGGTTTGGGGTTTCACCCTTCAACGGCTTGTTTTTAAGCCTAATCTAGACATTTTCAAATTATCGTCATATTCTCAAACCGGGAGAACCGTGACTACGCGATCAGTTCCTATGAGTTACGTTAGTATCATACGAGGTGTTAGTGCCTCTTACGATGTTGTTTAGGGGTTGGTTTGGGTTTTCACCCTTTAACAGCTTATTTTCAAGCCTTAGTCTACAGATTCACAAATTCTCATTATATTCTCAAATAGGGGGTCTCGTGACTACGCAGTCAGTTCCTACGAGTTACATTGGTCCCGTGTGAGGTGTTCATGCCTGTTACGGGGCCGTTTGGGGCCTGGTTTGGGGTTTCACCCTTCAACGGCTTGTTTTTAAGCCTAAGCTAGATATTTTGAAATTATCATCATATTCTCAAATCGGGAGAACCGTAGCTACGCGATCAGTTCCTACGAGTTACGTTAGTCTCATACGAGGTGTTTGTGCCTCTTATGGGGACGCTTGGGGGTTGGTTTGGGTTTTCACCGTTTAACGACTTATTTTTAAGCCTAAGTCTACAGATTGGAAAATTCTCGTTATATTCTCAAACAGGGAGTCCCGTGACTACGCGGTCAGTTCCTATTAGTTACATTGGTCCCGTGTGAGGTGTTTATGCCTCTTACAGGGCCGTTTGGGGCCTGATTTGGGATTTCACCCTTTAACGGCTTGTTTTTAATCCTAAGCTAGATATTTTAAAAATTATTGTCGTATTCTCAAACTGGGAGAACCGTGACTACGTGATGAGTTCCTACGAGTTACGTTACTCTCATACGAGGTTTTAATGCCTCTTACGGTACCATTTGGGGGTTGGTTTGGGTTTTCACCATTTATTATCTTGTTTTCAAGCCTACGTATACAAATTTGCAAATTCTCATTATATTATCAAACAAGGAGTCCCGTGACTATGTGGTCAGTTCCTAAGAGTTACATTGGTCCCGTGTGAGGTGTTCATGCCTCTTACGGGGTCGTTTGGGGACTGGTTTGGGGTTTCACCCTTCAACGGCTTGATTTAAGCCTAAGCTAGATATTTTCAAATTATCATCATATTCTCAAACCGGGAGAACTTTGACTACGCGATCAGTTTCTACGAGTTACGTTAGTTTCATACGAAGCGTTAGTGCCTCTTACGGGGCTGTTTGGGGGTTGGTTTGGACTTTCACCCTTTAACAACTTGTTTTCAAGCCTAAGTCTACATATTTGCAAATTATCGTCATATTCATAAACTGGTAGATCCGTGACTACGCGGTCTGTTCCTATGAGTTACATATGTACCGTGCGAGGTGTCCATGCCTCTTACGGGGACGTTTGGGGCCTGATTTGGGGTTTCACCCTTCAACGGCTTGTTTTTAAGCCTAAGCTAGATATTTTCAAATTATCATCATATTCTCAAATCGAGAGAACCGTGACTACGCGATCATTTTCTACGAGTTACGTTAGTCTCATACGAGGTGTTAGTGCCTCTTGTGGGACCGTTTGGGGGTTGGTTTGAGTTTTCTCCCTTTAACAGCTTATTTTTAAGACTAAGTCTACAGATTTGCAAATTCTCGTTATATTCTCAAATAGGGAGTCCCGTGACTACGCGATTAGTTCCTATGAGTTACATTGGTCCCGTGTGAGGTCTTCATGCCTCTTATGGGGCCGTTTGGGAACTGGTTTGGGATTTCACCCTTCAACGACTTATTTTTAAGCCGAAGCTAGATATTTTCAAATTATCATCATATTCTCAAACTAGGAGAACCGTGACTACGCGATGAGTTCCTACGAGTTACGTTAGTCTCATACGAGATGTTAGTGCCTCTTACGGGACCGTTTGGGGATTGTTTTGGGTTTTCACCATTTAATAGCTTGTTTTCAAGCCTGAGTCTATAGATTTGCAAACTATTATCATATTCATAAATAGGGAGTCCTGTGACTACGCAGTTAGTTCCTACGAGTTACATATGTACCGTGCGAGGTGTTCATACCTCTTGCGGGGCCGTTTGGGGACTGGTTTGGGGTTTCACCCTTCAAAAGCTTATTTTTAAGCCTAAGCTAGATATTTTCAAATTATCGTCATATTCTCAAATCGAGAGAACCGTGACTATGCGATCAGTTCCTACGAGTTACGTTAGTCTCATACGAGGTGTTAGCACCTCTTAAGGGGCCGTTTGGGGGTTGGTTTGGGTTTTCACCCTTTAACAGCTTGCTTTTAAGCCTAAGACTACAGATTTGCAAATTATCGTGTACTTTTGCATGTCCTGGGTCTACAATGATAATTAGGTCCCCAAGTGCAAAATAATTATTTAACTAAATAAAAAGTATTGTTTATATGCATAGGACATGGAAATTAATATTTGATAATTATGTTATACGTTGCCTTGATGAATTCTTGATTAAATATAACCTCTGCCTCAAAATCTGGGACTGAATTTCCAACTAGTTGAAGTTCACGCTCTGAAAAATGATTAGAAAATTCAACATGAGCGCCAAAATAACATAACAATAGTATCTACTAAATCAATCAAATGTAACTATACTATCCAAGTAGAAAAGCACAACCTAAATGACCACATGAATGCACCCTTGCAAAACACTATCTTCTCTTTGACCGCTCCACCCGTCTCCAGGCATAACACTGCAACTTCTGCATGTTGTTCATCCTTTTCACTATTTTTGGATCCACATAGAGCAGCAAAATCACAATTATAGAGACAATACATTAGAACAAGATATATATGTAAGCAATTTAGAAAACATTAAACATAAACACTATAAGAACTCATCCATCCAAAAAGATCCATGTTCATTAGAGATAGTTATTCTTCATTATGAAGTTCAATGATGAACTCCTTAAAATAATTCAACATTTTCTAATAATATAAAAATATAGTTTGAGGACGACTCTTGATGCCAACTCCAGATCAATCGCTTCCCTTTTACACGCATTAAATGAAGGGAAGAATCTAGGGAACACCTATCGAGGTCTTCTTGTTTAACTTTGTAGTTTTTTTCATCAAGAGTTTACGTTTGTAGTTTTCTCAAAGATTATTTGTGTTTCTTTAACTGCTTTTATATTTTTATGGTTACTTATGCTTCAGAATATGGAGTTCTTCTCTAGAAAATTTACAGCCCACCTTATTTAACAAGGCTATGAACCGACTTAAACAAAGAAGAAAATAGCCTGCGAAACGATTCACTTGAAAAAGAATAAAAAAGAACATAAATCTGACTTAGTATATTAAACGAAAAAAATAGATTTTGATGTTGCTGTCACCTCTAGGCTTATTTGTGGCTTGAATTTAACATCGTTAGGCTCGCTGCTGGGCATGTGATCCATGTGCCACGAATCAATGGGGCCTGACTTGATAGATTTTGGATTCCCGGGGTGAGAGGATATTAGTTCGAGTGGGATAATGTCCCGCTCTCCGCAAGGGCTGCCTTGACCGGTGCTGGTCTTCACTATATCCAATTGAGGTAGCGCAAGGTGAGTAACATCTATAGGAAAGGAAAAATTTTATCAGGGCAACTTGGTTAGCCATAGACATGTGATAAAAGAGAACACGAGTTTACGTTCCCATTCTTATCAACCACGTGGAAAAAAGAAGACAGGTGATAAAAGATGTCCGGATGACTAAATTAATATCATATGAGGTGTTAGTACCTCTTACGGTACTATTTAAGGGTTGGTTTGGGTTTTCACCCTTCAACAGCTTATTTTCAAGCCTTAGTCTACATATTCGCAAATTCTCGTTATATTCTCAAACAGGGAGTCCCGTGACTACGCAGTTAGTTCCTACGAGTTACATTGGTCCCGTGTTAGATGTTCATGCCTCTTACGGGGCCGTTTGGGGCCTGGTTTGGGGTTTCACCCTTCAACGGCTTATTTTTAAGCCTAAGCTAGATATTTTTAAATTACCGTCATATTCTTAAATCGAAAGAACCATGACTACGCGATCAGTTCTTACGAGTTACGTTAGTCTCATACGAGGTGTTAGTGCCTCTTACGGGGACGCTTGGGGGCTGGTTTGGGTTTTCACCATTTAACGACTTATTTTTAAGCCTAAGTCTACAGATTGGCAAATTCTCGTTATATTCTCAAACAGGGAGTCCCGTGACTACGCGGTCAGTTCCTATGAGTTACATTGGGCCCATGTGAGGTGTTCATGCCTCTTAAGGGGCCGTTTGGGGCTTGGTTTGGGGTTTCACCCTTCAACGGCTTGTTTTTAAGCCTAAGCTAGATATTTTTAAATTATCCTCATATTCTCAAATCGGGAGAACCGTGACTACGCGATCAGTTCTTACGAGTTACGTTAGTCTCATACGAGGTGTTAGTGCCTCTTACGGGGACGTTTGGTGGCTGGTTTGGGTTTTCACCATTTAACGACTTATTTTTAAGCCTAAGTCTAGATATTTTCAAATTATCATCTATATTCATAAATCGGTAGACTTGTGACTACGCGGTCCGTTCCTACGAGTTACATTGGTCCCGTGTGAGGTATTCATGCCTCTTACAAGGCCGTTTGGGGCCTGATTTGGGATTTCACCCTTTAATGGCTTGTTTTTAATCCTAAGCTAGATATTTTAAAAATTATTGTCATATTCTCAAACTGGGAAAACCGTGACTACGTGATGAGTTCCTACGAGTTACATTAGTCTCATACGAGGTGTTAATGCCTCTTACGGAACCGTTTGGGGGTTGGTTTGGGTTTTCACCATTTAACATCTTGTTTTCAAGCCTAAGTATACAGATTTACAAATTCTCGTTATATTCTCAAACAAGGAGTCCCGTGACTACGTGGTCAGTTCCTACGAGTTACATTGGTCCGTGTGAGGTGTTCATGCCTCTTACGGGGCCGTTTGGGGACTGGTTTGGGGTTTCACCCTTCAACGGCTTGATTTAAGCCTAAGCTAGATATTTTTAAATTATCGTCATATTCTCAAACCGGGAGAACTTTGACTACGCGATCAGTTTCTACGAGTTACGTTAGTCTCATACGAAGCGTTAGTGCCTCTTACGGGGTTGTTTGGGGGTTGGTTTGGACTTTCACCCTATAACAACTTATTTTCAAGCCTAAGTCTACAGATTTGAAAATTATCGTCATATTCATAAACTGGTATATCCGTGACTACGCGGTCTGTTCCTACGATTTACATATGTACCGTTCGAGGTGTTCATGCCTCTTACGGGGACGTTTGGGGCCTGATTTGGGGTTTCACCCTTCAACGGCTTATTTTTAAGCCTAAGCTAGATATTTTCAAATTATCGTCGTATTCTCAAATCGAGAGAACCGTGACTATGTGATCATTTTCTACGAGTTACGTTAGTCTCATACGAGGTGTTAGTGCCTCTTATGGGACCATTTGGGGGTTGGTTTGAGTTTTCGCCCTTTAACAACTTATTTTTAAGCCTAAGTCTACAGATTTGTAAATTCTCATTATATTCTCAAATAGGGAGTCCCGTGACTACGCGGTCAGTTCCTACGAGTTACATTGGTCCCGTGTGAGGTGTTCATGCCTCTTAGGGGGCCGTTTTGGGACTGGTTTGGGATTTCACCCTTCAACGACTTGTTTTAAAGCCTAAGCTAGATATTTTAAAATTATCATCATATTCTCAAACTGGGAGAACCGTGACTACGCGATGAGTTCCTACGAGTTACGTTAGTCTCATACGAGGTGTTAGCGCCTCTTATGGTGCCGTTTGGGGGTTGTTTTGGGTTTTCACCATTTAATAGATTGTTTTTAAGCATGAGTCTACAGATTTGCAAACTATTATCATATTCATAAATAGGGAGTCCCGTGACTACGCGGTCAGTTCCTACGAGTTACATATGTACCGTGCGAGGTGTTCATACCTCTTGCGGGGCCGTTTGGGGATTGGTTTAGGGTTTCACCCTTCAACGACTTATTTTTAAGCCTAAGCTAGATATTTTCAAATTATCGTCATATTCTCAAATCGGGAGAACCGTGACTATGCGATCAGTTCCTACGAGTTACTTTAGTCTCATACGAGGTGTTAGCACCTCTTACAGGGCCATTTGGGGGTTGGTTTGGGTTTTCGCCCTTTAACAGCTTGCTTTCAAGCCTAAGTCTACATATTTGCAAATTATCGTCTACTTTTGCATGTCCTGGGTCTACTATGATAATTAGGTCCCCAGGTGCAAAACCCTTATTTAACTAAATAAAAAGTATTGTTTATATGCATAGGACATGGAAATTAATATTTGATAATTATGTTATAGGTGACCTTAATGAATTCTTGATTAAATATAACCTCTGCCTCAAAATCTGGGACTGAATTTCCAGCTAGTTGAAGTTCACCCTCTGCAAAATGATTAGAAAATTCAACATGAGCACCAAAATAACATACCAATAGTATCTACTAAATCAATCAAATGTAGCTATACTATCCAAGGAGAAAAGCACAACCTGAATGACCACATGAATGCACCCTTGCAAAACACTATCTTCTCTTTGACCGCTCCACCCGTCTTCGGGCATAACACTGCGTCTTCTGCATGTTGTTCATCCTTTTCACCATTTTTGGATCCACCTAGAGTAGCAAAATCACAATTAGGGAGACAATACATTAGAACAAGATTTATATGTAAGCAATTTAGAAAACATTAAACATAAACACTATAAGAACTAATCCATCCAAAAAGTGCCATGTTCATTAGAGATAGTTATTCTTCATTATGAAGTTCAATGATGAACTCCTTAAAATAATTCAACATTTTCTAATAATATAAAAATATAGTTTGAGAACGACTCTTGATGCCAACTCTAGATCAATCGCTTCCCTTCCACACGCATTAAATGAAGGGTAGAATCTAGGGAACACCTATCGAGGTCTTCTTGTTTAACTTTGTAGTTTTTTTCATTAAGAGTTTACGTTTGTAGTTTTCTCAAAGATTATTTGTGTTTCTTTGACTTCTTTTATCTTTTTATGGTTACTTATGCTTCAGAATATGGAGATCTTCGACAGAAAATTTACAGTCCACCTTATTTAACCAAGGCTATGAACCGACTTAAACAAAGAAGAAAATAGCTCGCGAAACGATTCACTTGAAAAAGAATAAAAATGAACATAAATCTGACTTAGTATATCAAACGAAACAAATAGATTTTGATGTTGTCGTCACCTCTAGGCCTATTTGTGGCTTGAATTTAACATCGTGAGGCTTGCTGCTGGGCATGTGATCCATGTGCCACGAATCAATGGGGCCTGACTTGATAGATTTGGGATTCCCGGGGTGAGAGGATATTAGATCGAGTGGGATAATGTCTCGCTCTTCACGAGGGTTGCCTTGCTCGGTGCTGGTCTTCGCTATATCCAATTGAGGTAGTGCAAGGTGAGTAACATCTATAGGAAAGGGAAAATTTTATCAGGGCAACTTGGTTAGCCATAGACATGTGATAAAAGAGAACACGAGTTTACGTTCCCATTTTTATCAACCACGTGGAAAAAAGAAGACATGTGATAAAAGATGTCGGGATGACTAAATGCTGCTTCAAAACTACCAAGAAATTGATTAACATTATATATTCATATAATTATGCATTTAGTCATCCCGGTAAATCCAAAAAGCATTATGTATTCATACCTAGTACTCATTTTTAACAATATCTATTGATATAATTATTATCATGATTTAAAAAATGTAGACATATGTTGATACCTCCATTGAGGAATTTATGTTCTTTATCATTTTTGTTGTTGTCTCGATATCAAAGGTTGTCATCCTCACCTTTCCCATCACATAAGCGTTGTGAATTGAGTTTTGAAGATCCCCCCCCCCCAGGTTGTTGTGTATTGCTACGATTTATACTGAGCAGATGAAGGTTCCTGTAATAATAAACCTTAATTATGATTCCTCCTTCACAAAAATTATAACTGATTGCAGTAAGATGTCCTCAATATGTGATAAAATCATTCTCAATATTGTAGATGTCATTATATTCTTAAATTTGATAAGAATGAATATAATTAAACATGAACAACCCATAAAGGATCCACACAACCACATTCCTTTTTCTTTAATGTTCCTCCTTTCAATTGTATATCAAGAAAACGACAGTCCACGTGATCACATGTGCTCACAATCTGTTAGTCTTATTTTCAATAATGCACAGATCATAATACTCATAAATTGAACAAAATTGACATCTCATCCAATTAGAATAAAGAAACAAATCTCGTTCACACACACACATGGCTCTTTCCCCAATTCCTATCACACACACCAAGGTAGAGCTCCTTGAATTTCATATAACGTAAGGGGTGATACAAAGAGAGAAAACTAAACATGAAGAAGCTCTTATTTTCATAAATACTACAACTCACAATACAAATACTATTTGTATATGAAAAAACATATTTCTAAATTAACTAAAATGGGCACAAATCACAACAATACCAATTTTATCTACACTAAAATTACCCCAATTTTCAATGATGACCACAACACCTAAGCTAAAACAAATACTGATTTTTTAGTAATAAGAGAAAAGCAAAAATTACCTAAGAATAAAAATAAATAATTCATTCCCATTTGAGAGAGAGAGAGAGAGACTGATAATGGGGGTATCTTTGATACTGATATGTGGGAAAAGGTAGGTATTGGTAACGTGCACCTTTGGGAAGAACAACATCAGATCGGACCTTTGGCAAGCAAAAATTAGTAGAAACACAATGGCCTCACCTGTCCACCTTTGAATCTCCACCCTCCATCGACTCGCTCGGATTCGACCCTTCTCTCAACAGCGACAACGTCTCCGATCTCGATATCAACGACTCAGCCTGTGCCACGTGGTGACCGTGACCCTTCCTCCGTCGGAGCGAACCCGATTTTGGTGAGCCATTCCCCCTGCGCCACGATGATGATGGAGGCTCCGTGGTTTTTTGGATGGAGGCGTGGAGGATGATGGATCAGGGAGAGAGAGAGAGAGACTTAGATTAGATTGAGGTTGAGGAGAGAGAGACTTAGGTGAGAATGAGTTTGGTCCCCATTAAAAGTTGAGGGGTTTATTTTTTTAATTGAACGTACCCATATTTAGCACGGTTTAAAACTGTGTTATATTTTGGCACTGTTTAAAACCGTGCTAGATTCTCCTTGCCTAAGCATGCCAGATTAGCATTTTTGGTGTAGTGACCCTCATCCAACAACTCGTGCCACGCTTGACCACTAACTCGCAACGGTCCTCATTATCATGCTTTTATAAGATCAAATACTCCATAAGCCTTCCAAACGCTCAAATGATAGCGAACGATATCGACATAACTCATCGTGACACGGGATTAAAAAATCCCATAATTGGCTCTAGACACATCAAAGAACGCACAACAAAAAACCAAACGGATTCAACATTCCAATAAAAAATTGACAAACCTTTTCAAACTACTTCCTCAAATCGAAAATCCGCATAACCCTGACAACCCAACTCCGATGACATTGATTCGTTAGGCACTACGAGGATTCATCCTCTAAAGAACAAGTCGATATACGTCCAGTCACCCATACTTCTGTCATATCACATACATATCGAAACGCACATATGTTATATTTTTCATATATGTACATATGTGAAACATATGCACACTTTCTATATTTGACATAGTTACACGTATGTCACTCACACATAACTTGCTATCTTCTCATATTTATACATATGTCAAATACACATATACACTTGATATATTTTTCATTTTTACACTTGTGTCAAACACACACACTTTATATCTTGCAATATTTACACATATGTCAAATAAACGCATAGTTGTTATTTTTTCCATATTTACATGTATATCAAACACACACACACACACACAAATACACACACTTGTTATCTTTGTCATTTTTATTTGTATGTCAAACACAGTTACATTTCATATTTGTGTCATATTTACATGTATGTCAAACACACTCACACTTCATATCCTTATCGTTTTTACATGTATGTCAAACACAATCGTACATGTTATCTTGGTAAGATTCACTTGTATTTGAGACACACACAAAATTATTATATTTTTCATATTTACACGTATGTCAAATACGCGCACACGTGTTATCTTTATCGTATTTGCATGTATGTAAAACACACCCACACATGCTATCTTTGTCATGTTTATATATATGCCAAACACACGTACACACTAACAAGCTTTGTCATATTTACACATATGTCAATAATGTGCATGCAATATCTATATTTTACACGTACATGTCGAAATATGCAATCACCAATGTACACGTACTTGCATGTATGTTTATATATACACTTCACACACATTATATATACATACACCACTCACAACACTTTATTTCATAATAACATGTCTAATACTTCATGTATCGAGTTAATGATTAATCGCGACGTATCACGGCATAGTGACTCTAAGGGCGTAGTAGGTGTCTGACACTCTATAATCTAGCACCCATAAATAAAAGTTTTGGTTCGCTCATAGATGAACACCTAGCATTTAGCCTGTCTGATTTAAAGAAATAGATTGGTGACTCTGAACAATATACATACATTCACGAGTCAACTAAAAGTTGTAATCTTGTACACAGCTAAAAATTAACAAACGTTCACGCACGTGGAGAATACCTCACTCTCAAAGGTTGGGGTTTCGCACAGTAACGACTCTACTACGGAAGTAGTTCAAGTGGGTTATGCTCATTTTGGCACTACAACATGCGCATTGCTCACATACGTACTTATTTATCAAAGTATTACATCTACACATGCATTTTATAATGACATAGTTTTCATGCTAAAAAGTTTCACCCTCAAGCGGTCCCCATTTTATTTCAGTGCCAATGGGATCTCCATCAAATGCTCGACATTGGAAAAAAAAAGATCGGGAAGATCAAATTTCGTGGTCATGTGCAAAGACCTTACATAATGTAGTTATCGAAAATAGCGGACTTATGTAATTACGATGTTCATGACATCGACTTATTTCATCCATAATGAAATCATCTAACGCTAACCTAACTTCGCTGCTCTCGCGGTCGGTGACTTTAAATGGCAAGATGAGTAGATTGGGAAGTCACTTTGAAAGTCCATAACTTTTGTAATTAAATTTTTTAATTGCATTCTTTATCAAAAAAAATAATAATCGGGTAGAAGTTTAAATGCAAGCTAAAAGAGATCCAAATACATATATGTGTGTGTATGTGTATGAGAGAGAAAAGATGGAGAAAATTCTCTTGAACAAATTAATAAAAGGGGAAAGAGCGTTTTACTTGGTTAACAAGTTGGGCCCTCGAGTACAAGATTTTGTCAGTTGTAGAAGATCAATTCTAAATTTCGTCATTTAAAAAAGGCTTAAACAACTCCCAGTCATTTTCTTCATCTCACTTACTCGGCCACGTATTGATCGTGACAGAAACCAAAATGGTAAACCATTCTCTCATTTCTTCATATCACTTTTTGTCATTTTTAAATTATGTAATTTAATCTTGTTACTTTAATATATATATATATATATATATATATGTGTGTGTGTGTGTGTGTGTGTGTGTGTGTGCGCGCGCGCGCGCGCGCGCGCGCGCGAGCGCGCGTGCGCGCGAGCGCGCGTGCTCTTTTTCTTTGTTGCATGTTCTTTTTATGTCTTTGTCATATCATCGTGTGATTATGAGGTACATTTTACAAGAAAAACATTTTTGTTATATGAACGTCATCATTTTCTACGGCTTATTCTTAATAGTTTAGGTAAATCACTCTAGATATTGCTTCTCTTTCTTCTTTTTTCCAAAGTCCTCGTTTTATGTTTTTTTTTTCATTTCAAATTTCCTCATTTTTCAGTTTTCTTATATAATAGTAGGATTCCGTAAAAGTTTTAAACCCCTACTTAAAAATCCTTTGATTGCAAATGTTGAAAAAGAAAGTTTTCTTTTGAAAACTTTTCGAGTTAAAATTTTATATTTTGGGAGTGATTGTAATTGTGAAAGAAAAAAAGAAATTATTTTGCTTATTTAGGCTAAATCAACATATATTGGGCTGAATAAAATTCTTTGGGGGATAGTTGAGAAAATAAATATTGAAACTTGATTTTTTTTAAGCTTTAGCAAGGTGTACTTAAGGGGTGGGTGAAAAAAATGAGAAAAAATTCTGTCATCAAACACTACCAAAAATACAAAAAAAAAAAAAATTATATATTTTGCAATGACACTAACCATTTCTTTATGCAATTTCACATGTTGTGGAATGACACTATAATATTTTAAAACTTATTGAAAATCTTGTACTGTTTAATTTACTATCATATTTAATGTTTGGTTTTTTCGGAATCCAAATTTTGCAGACTAAATTCTGTAATCTAATCTTGTTACTTTAATCTAATATATATATATGCTTTTTCTTAGGGTTTATTTTGGTAGCATACCATGAGGTGTCCGGACCAGCTTACGCGCACTTCGACTAATCTCCATTCGCAGTTCGTGGCGTTCGTTGATCAAACATTATTTTAGTTGTATGTTCTTTTTTATGTCTTTGTCATGTCATCGTGTGATTATGAGGTCCATTTTACATGAAAAAACATTTTTGTTATAATAGTTTAGGTAAATAATTCTAGATGTTGATTCTCTTTCTTCTTTTTTTCCAAAGCCCTCGTTTCTGTAATTTTTTTTTTGTTTTTATTTCAAGTTTCCTCATTTTTCAGTTTTCTTTATATATGATAAGAGGATTTCATGAAAGCTTTATACCCATACTTAAAATATCCTTTGAATGCAATTTTTGAAAATAAAACATTTTCAAGCTAAAATTTTATATTTTGTCTGTGATTGCAATTGTAAAAAAAATGAAATTATTTTGCTTATTTAGGCTAAACCAACATATATTGGGCTGAACAAAAATCTTTGGGGGATAGTTGAGAAAATATATATTGAAATTTGAATATTTAAAGCTTTAGCAAGGTGTACTTAAGGGGAGGGTGAAAAAAATGAGAAAAAATTGTGTCATCAAACACTACCAAAAATAGATAAAATATATATTATATATTTTGCAATGCCAATTACCATTTCTTTTTGCAATTTCACATTTTGTGGTCTAAAATGTATTTTATACGACATTTTCTAAAAGGACCCTGTAATATTTTAAAACTTATTGAAAATCTTGTACTGTGTAAGTTACATTCTTATTTAATGTTTGGTTTTTTCGGAATCCAAATTTTGCAGACTACCTATAAACGATTTGCGGAAAGGAAAGTGGCAAAGTTTGAGAAAAACATAAATAGGAGAGAAATGGGTGGTGAAAGTTCAATCAAGAAATATTTGAAAGTGGAGAAAACACTTATTGCCTTGTGTATCTTTCTGGCCGTGGTAGGGTGTCAGCGGTACAGTTTGGTCGGTTAATAGTAGATACCAATACCAAAACCAAACTCTGGATGGTAAAACCAAACCGTACCAGTTACCCCCCGGTACACCAAAATCAATACCAAAACCAAACCGGCTGGTATTTCGGTTTTTTCTGATTTCGGTAAATTCTGGTATTTTATGGTTTCGGTAAATTCTTGACTTTTCATGTTTCTAGTTTTTTTTTTCGGTAAACAACACTAAAAGCCCAAAAAAACCAAAAACAAAACCAACCAACTTTTTTAAATATTAAAACCAAAACCCAAACCAACTTTTTTCTAGTTTCGGTAAATTCGATACGATAATTTTGGTAAATTCGGTACGGTAATTTCGGTAGGATTTTTTCTGATTTCGGTAATTTCGGTACGGTACGGTAATTTCGGTACGGTTTTTTCTAGTTTCGGTAAATTCGGTACGGTAATTTCTGTAAATTGGTTTTTTAAATATTAAAACCAAAACCAACCAACTTTTTTGCAGTATTTTCGGTTTCGGTAAAACCGATTTCTGGTATTTTAATCTATGAAATCAAAACCATTTTATTCCGGACCAAAACGGTACGGTACGGTAAAAACCCGTACCACTTGCACCCCTAGGCCGCGACATCACGTATGTTACACCTCTCTTCACAACTCATATATTCTTGGTTTAACTCCCTGATTGGTAATTTTGGGAGGTTTAATCCGAATTTTCAGTAGTATATATATAAATTTTATAATGTGAACAAGAATTTTTTTATTTTTTGTTAAAAAGAATTGTAAAAAAACAATTTCCCCAAAAACTGTTTTTCATTAAAAAACTGTTTTATTTTTTGCCAAAATGTTTTTTTTCCTTGTTAAAATTTGTTCTTCATTAAAAACTTTTTTTTATTTTCTTTTTCGTTATAGTTGTATTTTTTTTTGGGGGGGGGGGGTTGGGTGGGGATTAAAAACTGTTTTGTTTAAACAAAATAAACTGTTTTTGTGTTAAAACTGCTTTTCTAAAAAAGTAGTTTTTCACTAAAAACTTTTTCTCGAACAAAAACTGTTTTATTTTTGTCAAAACTGTTTTTTTAATAATAAATTATGTTTTTCATTAAAAACTATTTTTTTAAAATGTTTTTTTTATATTTTTCATTGTAACTATTTCTGGGGGCTAACTGTTTTAAATGTTTTTTGGGTTAAAATTTCGTTTTAATTGTATATGTTCAAAATTTAATAATTTTGATTAATGACTTGGTGCACAAAATAGTATTTAGGTAGGCTTAAATATTTAAGTTAAATGAAAAATATTTACTTTTTTATGCAATGTAAAATGTTATGCTTAATGTATGGTATTTAGATTTTTAGAAATATAAGGTCAATCTATTTAGCACTTAGTACTTGAATTTTGGTTAAGATTTTTAGTTCGTAATACCCAATTTGGTGTAAAGTGACATTTAATTTTGTCGTATCTTGCTTGTGTCCAGTCATATTCGGGTTTTTTTCGAATCGGACTAGTTAATTTTAACTTTTTAAATTGTGGTTTGCTTGAATTGTGAAAAAACATCCAGCCTTACATTTACTTGATTAAAATCCTAAATCTGCCAATGGTATAACCAACATTTTAATGCTACATGGTTCTCATCTCATATATAAAGGTCACTTCACATGTAACAAATAATGGAGAATTTCACTCAAAATCAATTGACAATGAATGGAGAGAGCAGATATGTTAATAACTTGACATTAATATGATATTGATTCAACACTTTATTTAAGGAAAAAAAATCCTTATTTTACATGATCTAATTCCTTTTTGTTATTTCACAGATATGTTTCTGATAATCGTTCTAGTAATATATCTCGAATAGCTCAAGGAAATGACAAAGGAAGTTTTGTGAGGAAGGGTGCACATTGAGTAGAAAATATTCATGAAATTATTATGCTAAGAGTTAAATTTAGACTGTCTCTTTCTCTCTCTCTCTCTCTCTCTCTCTATATATATATATATATATATATATATATATATATATATAGAGAGAGAGAGAGAGAGAGAGAGAGAGAGAGAGAGTACGATTGTCAATTATGCTACTTTCGCTAGCTTGTTATATTTAGTATGCATATATTTTCCTTTCACACTTTATATTTGGTATTTTTTATATTTGGTATCCTCATATAATTTTTAATGAACCACGTGGCAAAAAAATTTAGATAGTAAAAATGTTTGGATTCATCTTTTTAAAACTTTTTTCGTGATAAAAATTTGTCACTTGCAAACCAGAGAAAGACAATTGACCAATAAAACTACATGAAAAATTTTGTCATAACAATTTCGTCACAAAAGAAAAATATTAGAAATTAATGTGCAACATTTTATAACAACCCCCATTTACTAACATAAAGGTTGGTCTGATATAGTATGTCGAAGATGGGACTTGTTATACAATTTATATCGTTCTCAGCATCAAGATCATAAAAAAATATTTATTTGCAAACCGCATTTGAATTTAAAACTGAATTTAAATTAATAATCAAGACAATAATAAATCCAACATAAACACAAATGTCTCAAGCGGTTGAAATAAATTAGACTTCGGGCTTATGCCCATCCAAAAATCCCAAAAAAAATAATAAATTGAAATAGAGAAGCAACCTAGTCTAGAATCAATGATATGAAGTCCAATGCGCAAGGTGAGACTGCAAGGTTGATCTCTCGATATTCCTACCATCCCTGTCTAGGACCACCTGAGGGGGGGAGGGGGGGGGGGACATTTATAATTTTGGGTTAGCACCCTAGAGTGTGGAAGAATTAACTTACTAAATTTGTCGTGCAAAAGTACAGTTAATTCAAAGTGAATATCTCTTATAGTTACTCACATACATTACAAATGTCACCCCTCATCTAAGACCAATGTTAAACGTACAACCAGTCAAGTCCAAAAACAACACACTACAAGAAAAAGTATCATTTGTGTCAGTTTGAAAATTGACGTTATGTCAGATAAATATAAAATTACATAAATAATTATTTGTGGGATATATTTATGTCAGTTTAGTATTTTTATCTCAATTTTATGTAAAACTGAAATGAAACGAGAATTGTTTATCTCATATTGTACACAAATCACACATATATATACCCTTTTTGAGTCTTTGGTTATATTAGGCTTTACTTAAAATTGAGATAAATTAAAAAAAAGCGGGCTCTTTTTTTCATTCCCACTTCTTCGTCGAAATGGCTTTGTACTCCAAAACCTACCACTCAACTCTACACACACACGCACGGTCACTCACTTTCCTCTCTCTCTCTCTCTCTCTCTCTCGTTTCGTCTTCCTCCTCTCTCACTTCCACTACCCCTCTCTCAATTTTAACACTCAAGTTCAACATCACAGCAATGGCCACCATCAGGATCTCGGATTTGGCACTCCTCAACTCCCCAACTACTCTTTCGGTGGCGGCGACTGCATATCTTCATCCCACGGTATTTTTCTTCAACTACTTATTGTGATTTCTGGGTTTTTGAGTTCTGATTTGTTGATTTTACTCTGGTATAAAACCCACAATGGGTCTTTGATTATTCTGTTATAAAACCCACAATGGGGTTGCGTTTATTTTGGTATAAAATAAAACCCAACTGTTGCTGTGATTTTTCTGATTTATTTTGCCAATTCACTACACCAAAAACAACATTTTGGCACACCCTGATATTAAAAATCTGGCACAGTTTAAAACTGTGCCAGATTTTGGCACGGTTTTATAGAGATTTGGCATACTTTAAAACAGTGCCAAAATTTGGCACTGTTTTAAAGTGTGCCAAAATTGAGTACACTTACTAAAATATATAATACCAAAAAAAAAACATTACAATTCCCTTTCTCTTGTTCCCGCTCAGATTCCCGCCTCTCTCTAACCTCTGCGCTCTCTCTAGCCCCTGCGCTCTCTCTCTCTCTATCTCTCTCTCGGCGGTCTCTCTCTCTCTCTGGGCAGCTGCTGCTGACACATGCCTTAGGTCAGCTCTCGACGGTCTCTCTCTCTCTCGGCAGCTGCTGCTGACACATGCCCTAGGTCAGCTCTCGGCGGTCTCTCTCTCTCTCGACGGTCTCTCTCTCTCGGCATCTGCTACTGACACATGCCCTAGGTCAGCATCTCTACTGCCGACACTCTCTCTCCGGCCCATTCTCCCTTTCTCTGGTCACTGCCCTGTTCTCTCACTGCACTCATCCCAATCAGGTAATTGTTTAAAGCATTGCATTTTTTTTAACCTAAGTTAGATTTCAGATTTGATCCTAGAGTTTATGATATGCTTGATTTGATTCGTATTTGATTTTTAGGGTTTTATATATACATATTTAAATATTTATTATTTTTTTTAATGTGTGAGTTTTTGGCGCAAATTGAATGTTGATAATGAAAAAAAAATAAATCATGAGTTTTTATGTTCTTACCCCTTTAACAAAAATGTATATTTGATCTGATTTGTAGATGTTACGTAGTTTTAAGAAAATTTAAGTGCTAAATATTAATTAATAATGTAAAAATAACAAATTGAAAAGTAGACACCCCACTAATTAAATGGATAAATGAGATTATGTATTGAAAATTTAATAAAAAAACAAAAAAAACTATTTAAATAGTAAGTAGACATTAATACTAAACATTCAATAATGATGTTACACATGTAGAAAAACCTTAGACCCGTTCAAGAGGTCTCACTATGACTGTGGTGAGAACTCTTGAATTGTCCCATTTTTAGACAGTTTGGAAATGCAAATGTTTGTATTGTACATAATGATTATGCATGTCCTATTTTGAAAAATTCGGTGACATCTCTTTATGTTCTTTGGGTGCATACTAGATTGATGTAGTGTTTTGTGTTTTCTTGGTTGAAAACTTAAGTAACACATGAACACTCCCAATTTAAGTTGTGTACTTGAAGAACTGGAGGGAGATGCTGGCGAAATTTTCTAGATTAGGACATGGCAAGAGACATTATGAACAATACAAAATATGCATTTTCGAATGGGATATGACCCTTACCCTGTAGAGGAGATGGAGGAAATATAGGAGCTCAAATATATACATATTTACACTTGAATAAACTTAAATATATTTACAGTAAGCGTTTATATTATAATGTGTGCTCTTTAAACTTATCAGGATGTCGTCGGGAATCAACAAAGAATGGATAAATGAGAAAAATATCGAGACCGATACATATAGAGATGGGGTGTTACAGTTTCTTCATTATGTGCGTAGTAATAGTTCGAATGTTAAACATTCATGTCCCTGTAGACGTTGTCGAAATGGGAAAGGACATGTTGTTATAGATGACATATTCATTCATTTAATGACATATGGTATGGACATGAACTATACCTTATGGCATTTTCACGGTGAGACATTAGTTGTTGATCAAGTCCAACCACCACCGCAATCTGTGACACCGACAGAACACGCTGACGTGCACACTATTCCAATTTTGAATGATCTTGTGAATGATGCTTGTGAGATGTTTATGGGTGAAGCGGAACCTAGTGAACCTAATTGTGTAGGCAGTGATGAAGGTAAGAAGTATGATTGTTTACATCAACTCGCACAGGAGCCATTGCACCTAGCTACCGGTTCTTCGCGTCATACCACAATGTATGCTCTTATAAAGTTGAATGATTTGAAAACACAATTCAATTTATCGGATGGTGCTACAGGTTGAATTCTTAGATTGTTAAATGAACTACTTCCTGAAGAGAACAACTTGACAACTAGTTATACAGAAATGAAAAACACTGTTAGAGATCTCGGTATGGATTATGTTAAGTATGACGTATGCATTAACAAATGTATGATATTTTGGAAAGAGCATGAAAAATCTACTAGATGTATAAAATGTGGTTCTTTACGCTACAAGTTTACTTGTCTAGATGAGGACGGGGTAGAAATTCAGAATACTAATGGAAAAGAAAAGTACTCTAGGGTTCCTAAGAAGGTAATGCGATATTTCCCTCTAATCCCTAGGCTAATACGGTTGTATACCATAAAATGGATAGCAGAGAAAATGAATTGGCACGCTCGTGCAAGCTCTTGTATGGAATTCTTGCGCCATCCCCGAGATTCAACAGAATGGGTAAATTCAAACATCATGTGGAGAGATTTTGCAAAAGATCCGCGGAATATTCGACTTGCAATAGCAACTGATGGTTTCAGCCCGAATAACATGTTTGGCCGTAAGTATAGTTGTTGGCCAGTGATAATTAAACCTCTCAACCCTCCCCCATCAATGTGTATGAAAAGTGAGTTTTCAATGTTGTCTGTATTGATTCCCGGACCAAAGTCACCATCAAGTAATATTGATGTCTTCCTCCAATCGTTGGTCGATGAGTTAAAGATCTTATGGTCTGGAGTTGAGGCTTGGGATGCGTACAAAAATGAGAAATTTCAGTTAAAAGCCATGTTGATGTGGGGTATACATGATTTTCCAGCTTATGGGATGTTAGCAGGTTGTTCAACTCAAGGTTACATTGGGTGCCCTGTTTGTTCTACAAATACACCTTCTGAATATCTTTCTAAGTCAACGAAATGTTGTTACCAACGATCTCGTATGTTCCTTCCTAAAGAGCATCCTTATAGGTTTGACACATCAAAGCAAACATTTAATGATAAAATAGAGGATGCTATGACTCCAAGAAAGTTAACAAGTGCAGAAGTTGAGCAGATAGTGTCACTTATCGCTCGAGAAGGTGTTCAAAGAGAGGGAGAGGGAGACAGAAAGGGAAAGGGAAAGGGGAAGGGAAAGGGAAAGGGGAAGGGGAAAGAGAAGGGGAAGGAGAAGGAGGGGAAGGGGAAGGGGAAGGGGAAGGAGAAGGAGGATGTCGTAATAGAAGACGATGATTATCCAAGTGAGGGTGACGATGAGAATCTAGCAGGTACCGAGGGTTTTTCAAGGAGGTCAATTTTCTTTGACTTAGAGTATTGGAAGGATCATGATATTAGACATAATTTAGATGTTATGCATGTTGAAAAGAATGTTACAGAGACTCTTTTAGGTACAATACTCTCGGTGAAAGGTTCATCAAATAAAGATGCGGTCAAAGCCCGTGAAGACTTGGAAGTTCATTTGAAGCTTAAAAGAAAATTATGGATGAAAGATGTTGAAGGCAGTAAAAAAAGGCTTATGCCAAAGGCACCTTTCGCATTAGGAAAGGAAGAGAAAGAAGCCTTTTTTCGTACACTAAAAACATTAAAGGTACCGATTGGATTTTCATCAAATTTCAGCAACAATGTTAACCTCGATCCACCTGGATTTACCAATCTCAAGTCCCACGATTATCACGTCATTATGCAACGGTTGCTTCCTGCATTGCTTATACATTCATTTCCGGATGATAAGCCTTTGTTTAAAGCTATACAGCGGATCATCATATTCTTTAATGTGTTGTGTGCCAAAGTGATATTTAGAGAACATCTTTTGAAGGCTAAAAACGCATTAGTAGAGGCACTTTGTGTCTTTGAAATTTATTTTCCACCTGCCTTTTTTGTGGTGATGATCCACCTCATGCACCATTTAGCCGATGAAGCTTTGACAGCTGGGCCACCAAGATATCGGGCGATGTGGTTATTTGAGAGAGAAATGGGAAGATATAAAAAGTGGTCACAAAACAAGAGGTACATTGAAGGGAGCATTGCTAATGCATATTTGTTGCATGAATCCTCTTTGTATGCCATGGAGTACATATCGAAAAGAGGTGAAGGAACTCATAAGAGGAATCTTGAGGATTTTCTTGATGATGAGTTTGATGACTCGGAATGCCAACGACCATTGGGTAAAAGTAAAGAATTGGTCTTAAATAATGTACAATATGAGCAAGTGCGAAGATGGGTTTTATCTCAATGCGACGGTGTTGATGAATGGAGAAGGTACACACTTAGTTCTATGTTAATTCATATTAATTGACTGTAATGTGATATTTCTTAATTTTGAAACTAATTTCTTGTTGAAAATTTGTGGTAACTGAGACTCAATCGACAAATAGAATTGATGATTTCATCCCTTGGCTAAGGAACGAGGCAAGTCTTTATTTATACATGTACTTTTTTATCAACTGTAATTAGTTTTAATGAAACTTTAAAAAATTATCCATTCCTTACAGGCCTCAAGATTTAATGATACGGGAATTTTGCCATATGCTGATGGTCCTCTCCATAGGGTTACCAGTTATGAGAAATTTCAATGCAATGGGTACACCTTTTGTACTTCTGGACATGAAGAGAATCATAACTTTCAGAGTAGTGGTGTATCCACTAAGGCCTTTAATAAGAAGGGGATTATGACAACCTTTTATGGAGTTATTAGACAAATATTCGAACTCAATTACATTGAGTTCGCACATACCGTCTTTTATTGTGATTGGGTAGATGTTGATGATAAGAATGCTTGCAAAGTTGAACCCACCTCAAAATTGGTGATGGTGAATCTTAGTAAGCTCGTGAGTAAAAATACCATTCACGATGATCCGTTCATCCTTGCATCTCAAGCCAGCCAAGTATTTTATTGTCAAGATGTAAAGCTGAATGGGTGGTCAGTTGTTTTACACTCTCCCAAGAGACTGACGAAAGAAATAGATGCGATTGATATTGATCGTACGATGTATGACTCAATTCTCGAGGAAAATGATAAATTGCTGGTGCTTTTGGACACAGATTTCTAGTGCAATGATTTAGTTCTGAACTTGTTTTTGAATATGCGATATTCTATTTATTCCGTTTGTTGTTGTTGTAGTAAACATTTAATAGTTTATTGCCTTTTGAACATTTAATACATGTATGGTTGTTTGAAATTATAATTCTATTTGAACATGCCATCTTCTTTATATTGCTATTTGAACATGTAATATTCTTGTAAATGTTTATTTTGATTATTTTGGTGTCCAATAGTCACTTTTTTCCAGATAAATGTCTCATATGGGTGATACTTCGCAACCGTCAATAAATGGGGAGACACCTATATCAACCTCCCGTTCTAATGTTGCTTCGGGTGCTTCAAGAGTAGGTGGTGACTCTTCCACTAAGAAGTTAAAATTTAATGAGCACGGCCTTCCAGTTGGTGAAGACTCATATACACTCTCAACCAGGTTGGGAGACTTAGCAAGGACACATGTTCCCATATCTTATACGAGTTGGAAACAAGTGGATGTGCGATATAAGAACTCAGTTTGGTTATCATTAATGGTATACTATTCCTTTCTATTCCAAAGAATGTAAATTCAATTATGTGATGTTTTAATTTTATTTCTTCATATATTGTAGAAAGAGTTCCCAGATGTGCGCGAAAGTCAGAAGCAAATTTTTATGAAATAAGCGAACGATGCTTGGAAAAAGTTCAAGTCAAAGCTAAGGGTTAATTTGAAGGATGGTGATATTGGAAAGTGGAAGGAGAAAGTGCCACGAAATGTCAAATCTGAGGACTGGGAGGTGTTTTGCAATAATGAAGTTTTAGAGGTTCAAAAGGATTTGCGAAGAAAGAACAAAGAGACTAAACTAAATTGTGTGAGAAAGACAACTCATAATACAGGTCGTCATGGTTATGCTCGAGCTTCAGAGAATTGGAGAAAGGAGCATGGGCGTGCACCCACTCGTGCTGAATTGTGGTTGGCAACTCATATAATCAAAGGAGGTGGTTATGCCCCTCATGATAAAATATTTGCGGTAATTTAAATTTTTTAATGTTCGTTTTGTTTAAAAAAAGTATCGTATCATCAAACCTAATGTTAATATATTTTTATACAGGACGAAATTCAAATGCTTCTGGATGTATACAAAGCGAGTGGTCAGGAGGAGACCTTGGATGCTGGGCCTATTTTTGAGGTTTTCGGAAAAGATACGCGAGGGCGTGTTCGTTGTGTTGGGTCCATAATTTCAAGAACCGCTATATTAGGGTCGGCATTTGATAGAGAAATGCTTGAGGAGGTGAAAGAGGACACCGAAAATTGGAAGGATCACGTTGATCACCTTAGGAGTGACATAGAGGGGATAAAATCCTCATTAGATGAATTCATTACCGACTTCAAAATCGAGAAATTTTCATGTGTTGGACACAACGTTCAGGAGTTACCTACTATAGGTACTGGAACTCCTTCGTGTTCTCATTCCGCCCCTGCATTCGAGGTTCCAAATTTCACCTCGCTAATTGAATGCAAAATACTATCCCACACACGTGAACTTGTTGGTTATGGGAGGAAAACGCAACCAGGAGCCGTCTCGACCGTTCACTTCCATAAGTTGAGAAAGAATGAAGTGCGAGTTTTACTCGATGACATCAAAGTGCCCGAGTATCCAGTTTGAGGTGAAAAACAAGCTCATTGCGAGAACTTGGAAGATGTTGGTAAAAATGGAATTATGTATTGGCTCGACGACCTTTGTCCTCCTATTGGTGACACCGACGAATGACCTTTGTCCTCCCATTGGTGACACCGACGAATGACCTTTGTCCTCCCATTGGTGACACCGGTGACCTACGCCACCTTGCTTCGAAGTACTTCCCTCTAAGGTACAAATCTGCAAAATCTCTACTTATATTCCTAAATCATGCTTCTATAATCCTGCTCCACCATCTACTGAATTGAGTTATGTTGTTTCTCTAATCGTTATGTAATCAACTAGGAAAACCAGTTATTTATTTATCATTATTAAGCGGGAAGCGCGGGCAAGCTATTATATATAAGAGTTGTTATATATAACAGCTCTGTTATATATAACACCTGTTATATATATAACAGAGTTGCTATATATAACAACTGTTATATATAACAGCTTCTGTTATATATAACACTGTTATATATAATAACTCTGTTATATATAACAGCTGTTTCATGCAACAAAAATCTGACCGACATAGAGCCCTGCTACGAAAGTTTCAACGGTGAATTAGGAACCCAATGCTCAACAACTTGAATCCTGTCAGGGGGCCTCTTTAGGTTGATTTCAGTGTGAATATACATTAGTGTTTTCGCTCCATATATGCTGAATTGTGGTTACCTGCTCCATATATGCTGAATATACATTGGTCCCATGGTTACCTGCTCCGTATATGCTGAATTGTGGTTACTGTTGACTTTAAAAATTGATCGTTTGCAATTACCTAGTAATGGATGGTTGAACTCAGATAGTACATGAAAGGGTTCCTATGTGGTGGTCTGCTGTAAGTTGATCAGGACATTACACAAACTTAAACGAAACTTAAACGTCCGAATAAATATGTCACTGAATGAAATCTCTCACTGAACAAACTTAAACGAAACTTAAACTTAAACGAACAATTAAACTTGAAAAAAATTGAATGAAACTTAAACATAAACTTGAACAAACTTAAGTAACAGTTAAGCTGTGAAAGTACTACAGTTAAGCTTTCATTCAGTGACATATTTAAGTACTACACTTAAGTATTGCAGTTAAGTACAGTTAAGCTGTGAAATTTTCCATGAGGATATTCACGTTGCCTCTCCCCGATATCTGATTGGCTATCTGTGAAAGATTCAACATAGCTCTCTCCAATTTCCTTATGACCACCTCTTTATGTTAGCTGAAAAAATAAGACAGAGGTGGTCATAAGGAAATTATATCCAAATATGGGAAACAAAAAGATTACTAATAAAGGCTCCAAAAAATCTATCATACACATGTTCATAACCCAAATGTATGATTCCGCTAGAAAAAGTGAATTGGGAAATGGTAGGAACAATCCTTATCATCGCCAGAAGATACCTAAAATGGAGTGCCCAGGATTTGAGGGAGAACAACCCCAAGAATGGCTGCAGAAGGTGAAGTGGTATTTTTTGTTCAATCCTATTCCTGAGGTACAAAAGATTCTTTTCTTGCATTGCATTTGGATGGCAAAGCAACCCAATGATTTCAGGATGAATTCCCTGACCCAAGAAAGGTTTCTTGGGATGATTTTGCTAGCAGACTGTGCAAGATTTGCCCAGGAAGTATTAGAAGGTGTAGTTGCTGAATTTAATAAATTGAGCGAAGAAGGAAGTGTGGCAGAATATCAGGTAAATTTGAAACCCTTAAACCTCTTATGCTAGCCCAGAACCAAAGCCTTAATGAGGCCTACCTTATATCAAGTTTCTTTAGTGGATTGAAGGAGGAAATAAGGAGACCTGTGACCTGTCAAATTGTTTTTACCTAAAAATCTGAACCATACCAATTTGTTGGCCAAACAACAAGAATCATCCCTCAATTCCAAATTATCAACCCATAAAACCAATCACACCAACCCACGCTCATCTTTGTCTAGCCAAATCCAAAAAGCCACTCATCCCAACCATTTAGGAATCGAATACCAAAGTACTTAGATAAAAATAGGCTTACCATAAATATCTTCCACTCTTCATATATTTGCTTTAAAAATGTATGGACTTCCTTATCAAGTTTTCTAAATTAGTTTATGAAAGAGAGAAATAATTCAAAGTTCATCGCATCAAACTCACAAAAATCAAAATCAGTATAAACTTGCAAAAATCAACACTTAGTTAAAAACATGCCGTCAAAGAGTGAATACCCAAACCAACCCCCAAACGACCCCGTAGGAGGCACGAACACCTCGCACGGGACCAATGTAACTTGTAGGAACTGATCGCGTAGTCCCGGCTCTCTCCGTTTGAGAGTATGACGATAATTTGCAAAAATCAACACTTAAACATAAAAACAAGCCGTTAAATGGTGAAAACCCAAACCACCCCCCAAACGATCCCGTAGGGGGCACGAACACCTCGCACGGGACCAATGTAACTTGTAGGAACTGACCGCGTAGTCCCAGATCTCCCGGTTTGTGAATAGGACGATAATTGGCAAAAATCACACTTAAACTTAAAAACATGCCGTTAAAGGGTGAAAACCCAAACCATCCCCCAAACGACCCCGTAGGAGGCACGAACACCTGGCACGGGACCAATGTAACTTGTAGGAACTGACCGCGTAGTCCCGGGTCACCCGGTTTGTGAGTATGACGTAAATTTGCAAAAATCATCACTTAAACTTAAAAACAAGCCGGTAATGGGTGAAAACCCAAACCACCCCCGAAACGACCCCGTAGGGGGCACGAACACCTCGCACGGGACCAATGTAACTTGTAGGAACTGACCGCGTAGTTCCGGATCTCCCGGTTTATGAATAGGACGATAATTTGCAAAAATCAACACTTAGTTAAAAACATACCGTCAAAGGGTGAATACCAAGACCAACCCCCAAACGACCCCGTAGGAGGCACAAACACCTCGCACGGGACCAATGTAACTTGTAGGAACTGATCGCGTAGTCCCGGGTCTCTCGGTTTGAGAGTATGACGATAATTTGCAAAAATCAACACTTAAACTTAAAAACATGCCGTCAAAGGGTGAATACACAAACCAACCCCCAAACGACCCTATAGGAGGCACGAACACCTCGCACGGGATCAATGTAACTTGTAGGAACTGATCGCGTAGTCCTGGGTCTCTCGGTTTGAGAGTATGATGATAATTGGCAAAAATCACACTTAAACTTAAAAACATGCCGTTAAAGGGTGAAAACCCAAACCATCCCCCAAACGACCCCGTAGGAGGCACGAACACCTGGCACGGGACCAATGTAACTTATAGGAACTGACCGCGTAGTCCCGGGTCTCTCGGTTTGTGAGTATGACGTAAATTTGCAAAAATCAGCACTTAAACTTAAAAACAAGCCGTTAATGGGTGAAAACCCAAACCACCCCCCGAACGACCCCGTAGGGGGCACGAACACCTCGCACGGGACCAATGTAACTTGTAGGAACTGACCGCGTAGTCCTGGATCTCCCGGTTTGTGAGTATGACGTTAATTTGCAAAAATCAGCACTTAAACTTAAAAACAAGCCGTTAATGGGTGAAAACCCAAACAACCCCCCAAACGACCCCGTAGGGGGCACGAACACCTCGCACGGGACCAATGTAACTTGTAGGAACTGACCGCGTAGTCCCGGATCTCCCGGTTTGTGAATAGGACGATAATTTGAAAAAATCACACTTAGTTAAAAACATGCCGTCAAAGGGTGAATACCCAAACCAACCCCCAAACGACCCTATAGGAGGCACGAACACCTCGCACGGGATCAATGTAACTTGTAGGAACTGATCGCGTAGTCCTGGGTCTCTCGGTTTGAGAGTATGATGATAATTGGCAAAAATCACACTTAAACTTAAAAACATGCCGTTAAAGGGTGAATACCCAAACCAACCCCCAAACGACCCCGTAGGAGGCACGAACACCTCACACGGGTCCAATGTAACTTGTCGGAACTGACCGCGTAGTCCCGGATCTCCCGGTTTGTGAATAGGATGATAATTTGCAAAAATCACACTTAGTTAAAAACATGCCGTCAAAGGGTGAATACCCAAACCAAACCCCAAACGACCCTGTAGGAGGCACGAACACCTCGCACGGGATCAATGTAACTTGTAGGAACTGATCGCGTAGTTTCGGGTCTCTTGGTTTGAGAGTATGATGATAATTTGGAAAAATCAACATTTAAACTTAAAAACAAGCCGTTAATGGGTGAAAACCCAAACCACCCCCCAAACGACCCCGTAGGGGGCACGAACATCTCGTACGGGACCAATGTAACTTGTAGGAACTGACCGCGTAGTCCCGGGTCTCCCGGTTTGTGAATATGACGATAATTTGAAAAAATCACACTTAGTTAAAAACATGCCGTCAAAGGGTGAATACCCAAACCAACCCCAAAACGACCCCGTAGGAGGCACGAACACCTCGCACGGGACCAATGTAACTTGTAGGAACTGATCGCGTAGTCCCGGGACTCTCGGTTTGAGAGTATGATGATAATTTGCAAAAATCAACACTTAAACTTAAAAACAAGCCGTTAAAGGGTGAAAACCCAAACCACCCCCCAAACGATCCCATAGGTGGCACGAACACCTCGCATGGGACCAATGTAACTTGTAGGAACTGACCGCGTAGTCCCGGATCTCCCGGTTTCTTAATAGGACGATAATTGGCAAAAATCACACTTAAACTTAAAAACATGCCGTTAAAGGGTGAAAACCCAAACCATCCCCCAAACGATCCCGTAGGAGGCACGAACACCTGGCACGGGACCAATGTAACTTGTAGGAACTTACCGCGTAGTCTCGGGTCTCCCAGTTTGTGAGTATGATGTAAATTTGCAAAAATTAGCACTTAAACTTAAAAACAAGCCGTAAATGGGTGAAAACCCAAACCACCCCCCAAACGACCCCGTAGGGGGCACGAACACCTTGCACGGGACCAATGTAACTTGTAGGAACTGACTGCGTAGTCCCGGATCTCCCGGTTTGTGAATAGGACGATAATTTGCAAAAATCACACTTAGTTAAAAACATGCCGTCAAAGGGTGAATACCCAAACCAACCCCCAAACGACCCCATAGGAGGCACGAACACCTCGCACGGGACCAATGTAACTTGTAGGAACGGATCGCGTAGTCCCGGGTCTCTCGGTTTGAGAGTATGATGATAATTTGCAAAAATCAACACTTAAACTTAAAAACAAGCCGTTAAAGGGTGAAAATCCAAACCACCCCCGAAACGATCCCGTAGGGGGCACGAACACCTCGCACGGGACCAATGTAACTTGTAGGAACTGACCGCGTAGTCCCGGGTCTCCCGATTTGTGATTATGACGTTATATCCATTCATATATGTAGTTTTTTTATTTTGAGTATTTTTTTTTGTAAATTAGTGGGTTACAAATATCGTATCTTTTTTGTATTCTATTTTTTTTGCAGGATAACAGTTTATCGTTGGCTTTTATTCGTTGGAACACACAAAGAACTCAATGGTTTACAACAAGGGGTTTATTAATGAATCCATTTTTTTGTGTCATGACCGTACGGTCTCTTGTTGTTTTATTATTGACTTTTATGGCCATGAGGGCTTTTGTAAGTTAATTGTTATATTTTGTGGCCCTGCGGGCTTTATGTTAGGCAGGTTTTGTATTAAGAGGTTTTGGAATGTCCAGAAAATAGAGGAAACTCTGCCCAATTTTTTTTTGGCATGCGAGCAGTTAAAGACTTGTAATATTTTGATGTTTGTATGTACATTAGTTTATTAATAACGTGCAATATTATTAATTTGTGAATTTTGTGCTTTCAAATATTTTTTTTAAATTAAAAAAAATTGGCACAGTTCAAAACCGTGGCAAAAGTGTATGATATTTTGGCACGGTTTTAAACTGTGCTAATTTTTTTTTAAATTATGCTGAATCTGGCACAGTTAAAAACCGTGCCAAAAGTGTGCCAAAAATATCAAATTCTGGCACGGTTTAAAAGTGTGCCAAAAGTGTTCCTATTATGCTGAATCTGGCACAGTTAAAAACTGTGCCAAAAGTGTGCCAGAAATATCAAATTCTGGCACGGTTTAAAAGTGTGCCAGAAGTGTGCCTGTTTGACTGATTCTGGCACACTTTTAAACCGTGCCAAAAGTGTGCCAGAAATATCAAATTCTGGCACGGTTTAAAAGTGTGCCAGAAGTGTTCCTGTTTGACTGATTCTGGCACACTTTTAAACCATGCCAGAAAAAAATTCCCATTTTGGAACACCTGATTCTGGCACAGTTCAAAACCGCGCCAGATTTGATCTGGCACGGTTTTGAACTGTGCCAGAATCCTGTTTTTGGTGTAGTGATTTTTCTTATTTGGGTTTGGATTTTTCTGGGTTCCGGTTTTTTTATTTATTTTCCTGTTAGGTTCCGATTTTTCTGATTTACTTTGCTAGCATAAAATACATGTTTGGATCCAATATTTCGATTTTAGAGGTATCTTATTAGATCAGTTAAGGATTTTAATGAATGGTATGGGATTTAGAGGCATCCAAATATTTTTCTGTCTCGTTTCAAATATTTTCATACAGTTAGTAAAAAATAACAAAAAATTTACAATTTTTTATTAAAAATAAATAAATGTAAAAGTGGACCGATTATTAACTAAATCGGACCGAAAATAGCTTAGACCGAGAATGTTATAATAGTACCTATTACTAATTAAGGATATATATATATATATATATATAATGTAAATAATTATATACTTCAAGGATAGATGAATAATGATACATTTTAATACCAATTAAGTAAATGCAAAAACGAAAGTTAAATGGGATAACCTCCTTCAGTAACACTACAAGAAAATAAATGAGACATTAACCAAAAAAACCCGATTTTCAACAACGAAAATCATATACCCTGTACTGAATTGAAAACGATTTCTCTGATCGTGACATGGACGTAAAATCGAGGCTCAATTGAGTGAGTTGAAAGTTGACATAGAGAGATCGATGCTTAGTAACTTTCGATCGATATATAACTGATATGGCCGATACTACCGTGATATCACCGAAATAGACCAATTATATTGCAATATCACCAATATGCGCATATAAATATGTCAACGCAATTATAAGCATGCATCTAGCGTAATTAACTTACTAAAATAGAATCATTTACATTCTAGTTGCTACTACCCATGTTTTGGGTATTGGGTATGTGTTTTATAGTCATACATGCTACATAGTATTGGGTATGTGTTTTATAGTCTACATCATTAGACTAGGAACTTATCTTATTCATTTTCATTAATTTATATATGTCCTTATATATACATAAACGACACTAAGGCATCTACCAATAGCATCTAGTTCGTGCTCTATTGGTAAGTCCAGATGAGTCCCTTGTCGATAACAGATATCTTAGTACACATTCAAGTGGAGCGGTACCTACGCAGTACACCATTGCACAGTCCATACCCAGCGATAACACATGGATCTCAGCATCAACACTTATCTCCTATAAGTGGCGCTGATATGTAGTACCCAAAATATGACATCCACTACGCCTAGCCTACCTGTGTCGACGTGTAAGACGGTCCCGAATGCATATAACCCTAACCGATAGGACAGTCCACGAACATAAATATGTCCACATAAAAAATAAATACATATTACCATATGTAAGGATAATTACTCTATAATTACCCCCTAGCTTCTCCGTAAGGATCATTCGTAATTATCCTTAGTTAATAATTAACCATCACATAATTATTTTCTTTCTTTTCTTTATAAAATACAATTAACCATCCGGTTAATTATTTAAGTCCCCCTCCTTCAAATAATACTTTAAACCATCTAGTTAATTTCTTTCGGTAACTACCTCATAAATTACCCCTTAGCTTTGCCATAAGGGTTTCTCGTAAACGTTCTACATCAGTGATTTACCATCTTATAAATTATTAAATTTCCTAATTCCTTTACACATTACGATCAACCATCCAGTAAATTTAATTTATACTCCTATTAATAACACCACTAATCCATTTTTAATAAATTCCACGATTACCCATACACGATCCCACCAACTCGTATGAACTTCCAAAATTTCTCCGAATACAACAGCGGATCCCATGCCCGGACCCCCAGAGGATGAACCTGTTCGAATCAGGGTGGAACAACCTACTTTCCCAGAATTTTTTCAATATTGAGAATTCAACACGTCCATCTAAACATAATTCCAATGGCTTAATCTTTAATATAATTGTCAATTCGGGTTCCCATAACTTTGTTCACCCTCTCAGAATTATTTATTATGAATTTTAAAGCCCAAATCAAGTCACAAATCCCAGGATTTCATGTTATTGATGGTGTCATACCTAATCAGATTTACACCTATAAATTCCCTATGATTCTACCATGACGCAAGGGTTATAATTAACATAAATTCCATATTTTTAGCATAAATAGTAATCCTCTACATGTGATCAACCATATCATTTAAATTAAGACTTGAAAGTATGAATTCCTCTCATCAAACTCACAATTAATACCCATCATAATTTTTGAATTTTCTATCCTATTTTTATATTCAAATCATTTACAAACATGATTCAATTCATCATTATGTCACCACAAATTCCTACGAAATTCATAATTCTACATGGAAGCTAAATCACAATGAATTTGGAAATATTTTGGACAAATAAAGTTAACAAGAAAATTCTTGCCTGATTTTCGTGATAATTTCTTGGTGAGTTCTTTAGACTTCTTTCTCGATTTCTCCCTCTCCTTAGCCATTTGCCTCCTCTCTCTTTCCAAGGTGTCTGCTAGAGTTCTTAGTTAATGATGGGGAGCTTCCTTAATCTCCTAATTTATATATTATAAATTCAATTCCCAAGTTTGGCTTAAGATCCCATATTTGGACCCCCAAATAGCCCAAACTCATAATCAAACTAGTCCAATAACTTCTCAACTTATATACATACCGGGACTATTTCTAAAGGTCTAAAATACCTAAACGAGCTCATAAAACCTCCCGAAATGCATCCCAACTATTTTTATTCAACATATACATTTTTATTATGTTTAGACGACGCGTAACCATAAATTAATTACTATATGATTTATTTTCTATGAGTGTATCTAGCATGTCTAATTAAGTCCAATAATTATAAAATCAAGAATAGGTATTGTTTCTCAATTTAAAATATAAAATTAAGAATAAGTATTGTTTCTCAATTTAAATTTTATTCATTTAAATTTAAATCCCTCTGATTTAATTATTCACAAGTTTAACCCGAAATTATTAAATTAATTTTCATCATAGTATTTTATTCCGAAAATATGAGATATTACATTCTTCCCCCCTAACAATGGAATTGTGTCCTCGAAATTCACTTAAGCATAGCCTTACATTTTAATCCACACCATTACCGTACGTTTCACACCCAATTGGTCCATACTCATATCCCATGAGGTAAGAGAAAATGTCCCATCTATGCCTATTATAATATTAGTAGGGCGTCCATATATTCCACATTACATGCACACACACATGTGCCATTATCAAATATGAATGACATACACACACACACACACACACACACACACACACACACACACACACACACACATATATATATATATATATATATATATATATATGTATATATAACCAATTTGTACCACTCACGCGAAGTATATATATTCAGTAAGGTATACGACCACATGTGTAAACGTTAAAAAAAAAATTAACCATCTTAGTATCAAACTTTCCTCAACTCCCAACATTTGCCAATTTCGTGCGTGGGACGTCTCGCAAGCGAAATCCAAACACGAAACCCTCCCAATATACTACTTAACGACTTAGTCAGCTATTGATATCCGTCGGTCCAAGACTTAAAAGTAAATGAAAATAAACATTTACGTTAATCATATAAATTTCAAGTTGTGCCCATTGCCAACAGAAGTCTCATTATTCCGAAGGGATACACTAAATACTGATAAATTTATCAATTCGATAATACCAAGAATATTATGTTCATTTTAAATCATACGTTAAGACATCTCTGTCCAGTCTTAAGTCTAGTAGAGAGCTTAATCCCTCTTAAGTCTCCAAAGACCGACCGTGTAATTCCTCGTATATTGTTGGAATAAAATCAAATTTAATAGGGATTAAATTAAGGATCAAATACCAAAAAGTCCCCCAAATATTTTTTAATACACATTTAGTTCAAGCCTTTTATTTTGTACCAAAAAGTCCCTTATTCTCTTATCTTTAAAGGTCTGCGCCAGCGGCATGTTTAAGCTTTTTTGGCATGGTGGACTTTTTGGTACAAAATAAAAAGTCTTAGACTAAATGTGTATTAAAAAATGTTCGAGGGACTATTTGGTATATGCCCCTGAAATTAATTCGGTGAAATTATTTAATCAGAGATTTCAAATAATTTTACTCAATTAGAATTTGACTTTAATGATTTGGAATAAATCAAACAGGATTATTTTTTTATAAAAAGTATTTGGGTGTGTCACGACACAATTAAATATATTTTGGGGGATAAAATATTTGGGACACACTTGGAGAGGTATTACGGGCTCGTTTGGGTATTTTAAGCCCTTAGAAATGGTCACGTGGTATATATATATATGAGTTGGATAGTTATTGAACTACTTAGATTTTGTAATTGTGCTCATTTGGGGGTCCAAAGTTGGGGCCTAAAGCCCAACTCGGGTGTAATACCCCATACTTTTATGGATGTTTATATTACACAATGGGTGTAATTTGGAGATTTGAGGAATTGCTCTAAAAAAATAATTTTTGGAGTTTATGATGGTTAGTTGATTTCCGATGTGTTACATTTACTTTTGGGGATTAAGTAAATGAGTTGGGCCATTTTAATTACATATCGCAGTTGGGTAAAACGACAAAGGATAATATTTTAATTGAAAAAACCCGCATTGAGATGTGTTGGGTTTAATTAGTGAATGGTAGTTAAGTGACTCGGATGGATATTTCGAGTGTGCGGTTGGTTTCGAAATGTCCGAGATAGTTTGAATAGAGTATCCAGGAGTAATGTTTAGGCTCCGAGAATTTTTGGACTTATAGGGACTCACAATTAAGTAAACGAGTCATTTTTGGGTTTATAAGTGATAAGCCCCTATTTCTTTATAAGGCAAAAGAGAGAGAGAGAGAGAGAGAGAGAGAGAGAGAGAAAGAGAGAGAGAGAGAGAGAGAGAGTAGAAAAGAGAGAAAGAGAATAGAGGAAGGAAGAAAGAGAAGAGAAAGGAGATTTCGGCCAAAACTCCACGGGATTCGACCCAAGGTCGTCGGATTTTATCCTCCAGGCAAGAGTTTACTTGCTTTATTTAATTTAGTGCAAATATCTCATATTATAGTTGGTAAAACATATTATTTTGGGTTAGAATAAATTTGGGGAATATTAGGACGTACTGTAAACTCTTAATGACTTCTAGTGTTAAATCCATGATAATGGAGTGTAGAAATCGTTAGAAATGGGAGAAAATGATAAACTAGGGTTTTAATGGTTTTAAGGTTTAAATCTGAGAGAATGGTTTAATACCAAAAATTGATTGATGTGTTAGTTAGAAATCAGTGTGAGAATGATTAAAGAGTTGTTGGTTGAGATTAGAAACCACAAAAATGGAAGTTGGGATGTTATTTGGAAATTTGGAGAATATGAAATCACCCAAACTGTGAGCCCCGAACAGGGCGAATCGATTCGGGTATAGACCAAATAGATTTTCATAAGGAGATCTGGGGCACTATCTCAAGCCGAATCGATTCGGGTTGAGACCGAAGCAATTCTCCTTTGAAGACCTGTTCACACACCCTTTTTTCGAACCGATTCGAATTTGGTTCGAATCGATTCGTTGGTCTGAATAGATTCGCAATTAGGGTGAATCAATTCGGTTTATGCAGAATTTAGCAGTTTTTCCTCCTTGAGTTTAGGGGGAGTTAAATTGCAATTGGAAATAAATATGGGGGATTCTAGTTATGACATTAGGATTCCTAGATGATGGTTTTGAGGGTAAGTAAATCTTGAGATCAAGAAGGGAACCTAGGGTTAATTTGGTGTGTAATCCGAGGGACGGACCTAGTGAGTGTTCGGGTCGAGTAACATTAGAGAGAGAGAGGTCTTTGGTAAGTGTGCAGAGATATTTATGCAGTTAGAATGTATATGAGCTAAATACGTTCGAGTAAATCCTAGGATGTGAATTGGGATATTCGGAGAGTATATAATTCCTTAAACGTGATTAAGGTGTGAGTTATATTTTAAGTAAGAGAATACTTATTGGTTTAGTATTATAAGTGTACGATCGCTCATATGCTATTACGAACGGGAATAATTGGAATATTGTCTATTGCTATATGAGATTGGCAATTATAGCCATATATAAATATATATTGGAGACGTGAAGTAGATTATATATACGATGTGAGTACAGTACATATAAAATGATACGTATAAATATATCTGTGTGTGATTGGTATATTTATATCTTAGAGGTTGATTCCACAGATTTCCTTTGGCGTAGGGTTGGAACAGCCAAATTACATATATTTTCTCTAGTGCGATTCGGGGAGGTTGCACGATGTGGGTGAATCCCCTGGCTTGAGGAGCAGGGAGAGTATATCCCCAAGTCATACCATCCCGCGTACGAGTGCGACGTGTGTACTCCACTTGCAGAGGGAATATGATCACCTCCAACGTTGTGTATTTTTACCACGACCATGAGTGAGTTTGGCTTAGTACCGTGGTTGAGTGAGTAAACCCGAATTTGGATAGGCACTATAAGACTGCATCCTCGAGTTATAGATCGGTGGGATGGTTATTATACTTATGATTGTGATAGATATAATCATATACTTGTTGTATATAGTATATTTTTTATATATGATGATGAATTATCATATAAAGTAAACTTGTTTAAAGTGAAAAGTACGAATAAGAGTTATTCCCCTTCCGGTAGACTTATATCCGGACTTATATGAATATGGATTAGGTTCTAATGAGAACTATATATATATATAGGGGGTTTATATATGCATTTAGTGCTGAGGGGCTAATGGATCTCGACGATCAACATTGTCATGTAGTAGTGTATCGGGGGGGGGGGGGGGGGGGGTTCCTTGTTTGGATTTCGCTTCGCAAGACGTCCCACGCACGAACGTAGCGCAATGTTGAGAAAGGGGAGAAGATTAGCCCTCAGTACTCAAGTCTATGAGTATCTTAGAAGATGGGTTAAATAGATTAGTTAGGCAGGGTAGCTTGACTAGGTTGTTTAAAACGTATGCGTTAGGTGTGCACTATTAGAAGATGGGTGAGGTTTATCTCATGAGAGAGCAATACCAATTTAAATATGAGATAAAATCATATTTTAAAAATATGGCATTTATGCACTTGCAAAATATTTTCAAACTTGGGCTCTGAACCGTTTTCTCTATTTTCCCCTGTCTTGCTACATATGTATATATATAGGTGTCTAGACACATGGATGCCTGAATGATGATTCCTTCGAGTCAGACGTTCACTGCAGCAGCTGTGGATGCATGCACGTTTATTGTAGATTCTTTTATCTTTGTGATCTAGATAGGAAGTAATGTAGAAATATTCGCGCCGAAAGCCCAATTGTATTTATTTATTCTTTTACCGCCTTTTCTTGTGGCATTCGATTTAGTTGTATTATGTTAAACCGATTATTCGATTATTTTATTTCAATTTCAGTTTCATATATATAAACTGTGTGAATGTTTCATTTGAATGGTTTGGTTAAAAAGATTAGTTACATAAAATTTTGACGCCAACCTAATAGGTTATTAGTAATTAAATTGGTTTTCGACAGTGATGCTGAGAATCAACCATATGAGACTCTTGTTTTAATTTGGTATAGGATTGATCTCCCGGTATTTTATTAGGTGGGGTGTCACATCGGGATTTGAGAAAAATATAAGATTAGAAGGAAGATAAATAACTCCCCCACTCCTAATCAAAAACCTAACCCCAGCATCCCCACTTCAAGAGAGAGAGGAACAAAGGCTTATGAGGAGTAAGATCACCCTAGGAGGAGGAAAGAGGCTTCTATACACAATCCCGGGAAAGGATTCTCTTGCCATTTGTATTCAATTTGTGCTATTCTTATATTAATGTTAACTCATGCTTAAACTCAAGGATAAATTATGATTGGAGACTGGATAATTAGGGATGTTTATATTAGTGCAAGATTTGATGATTATTATATGATTCATTCATAGAACCATAATCCCTTGAATTGAATTTGTATTCATGTGGTTTTAATTGAGGAAATTTTTGGAAAAACATATTGTAGAGACCTTTCAATAAATCTGGAAATTTATGGGCTAATGAAAGAAGAAATCTGGAAATTTCATATTCATAAGGTTTTTGACAAATTCTTGATGATTTTATGACAATCTAAGGTTACAACTTAACATATATGATTTAGGAAAAAAATGTGATGATTTAAGAGGATACTTTGAGGTTACATATTAAATGATTTAATATTAAGAAAAACTAATTCTAGTATTCTCCATGAATAAATATATGGCTAATCATTAGGTATAAATTAATAGTAAAATAAGGGGAGTATAGATTTCTACAACGTTGAAGGTTTGACAATCCAAAAAATTACTTCAATGGAAAAATTCTGCCAGGATCACGTGGTAGACCCTGGTGCTGACCATTTGAGATATCTTGACCCTGAAAGGAAGTATCAATCATAAATTATTTACTTGTTTTATATAAACTTTGCCAACTATAATTTGAATCCGGGACCATCTCCATAAAACTATCTCCATAGTTGTAACCATTAAAGTTTGGGACGTAGCTAAAATAATGACCTGGGTTGACACCCATCTACAAAGACTTCAAGGAATACAATCTTCAACTAACGGGGTATAAAATTACTTAATACCAATGGCATATTCCTTCCTAAAAACTCAGCATGTGTTGTGTGCAACCATCTTAAGTATCATAAGAGTAATTTCTAGACTTCCTTTTAGAATCAACACTTTCACTTCAAGTCTCACTGGATATATCTCTTTGAATAGAATCTTTCCGATACTTGGGTGAAGTGTATCCCTCTAGTGTGTAAGGAGATAAGTAAATGTAAACAATGTCAAACGTCTCACACACTTATAAGAATTGAAGGATACATGAAAGTAAATGATGTCATGGAGGAATGATAACCACTATGTTGAGAATGTCAAATTATTCAACCTATTGACTTCTCATTTTCTCGAAAACCTCACCACGGGGGAAAATGGAGTTTATGTAAGGGATTAGGGGAAAATGAGATGAAGAAAATGGATGGTATGATGGTAGGATTTTGAGAAGAGTGAAATACAATTTGAATAAGTAATGTCTTCATTTCACCAAATTTTGATCCCATGCCGTATTTATTTTTTTATTTCTCTCTCTCTCTCTCTCTCCATCTATATATATATATATATATCCTTTTTCCTATTTTTATTATTTTTCTCTTTTTTTTTATTGCGATACATTTTTCTTTTCATAACACAAATGAAGACAATTTACATTTGGAATTTCAAACACTATTTTTCTCAAAAATGATGGTAGTCATGGGAAATTATATATGAATGATATCTGGGATATATATGGATAAGGGAAATATGTAAGTATGATGGATGAAGTAATTGGTATCGTATAGATGATATGAGTAAAGGTTTAGTGATTGGACAAACTACAAGATACATGTTGCTTATAGCTTGGAAATGATTTCACTCTTAATGGTTATGCCAAAAAAGAAAAATAATGAGACCATGTAATTTTTAAGTGTGGTACCCAAAGAAACCGAGTCAACGTGTGTCTAGAGATTACATAAAAACTCTTAAAAACGTTAATAGCTGAAATCTCGCAGTTTTAAGTATCCACTCATGATCTTGTAAGGCTCTCTTGAGAATATTGTTACTCTTCAAGTTTTGCAACGTGATAAGTGAAAAGGTGTTGAGTTTAGGAATTCGTAGTGTAAGTATTCCTTAAGAGATATTACTTAATTTTATGGTAGAAATAATAATTTTAAATTTGAACAAAAGTATTCCGAGACTTTTAAAAGAGGGATGGTAAATAATTCACGCCATAAAAAATTTGAGATAAACTGCACAAAAAGAGTTTAAAATGACTTGTTTTTGAAAAAAATTCAAAATAGGTAGGATTTTGTTAAATTTTTCACCCCCAAACAAAAAGAAACAGTATCCTCAATATTAAAAGCATGTGTTATAACTGAAAGAAAAAGGTAGGAAAGAAGTTACCATAATTAGCCACTAGTGAAAGATGAGCCGCATGATGGAACCAATTAGAATCTGAAGAATAATGGTGGCCCCAAAAAATATGTACAATTCTATAAAAAAAAATTAAAAATCATTGGGGGGAACGATAGAACACCACACCCGAACAGGATAAGACTCATACGCAGAAATGAGATCGAATAGGCTGCCTCCTGGTAGTGGTAAGTTTAACGTCTTCATCCATATGTAATAAGATATGAACTACGATAACACGGGGCGGAAGAAGGTATGGGTGTTGGGAATCACCCCCAAATAAGACTAAGAATTCAGTCTTTTTGGATAATGGCTACAGGGTCAATACACTTATATGCTTCACGCGATGCAAACCATCAATGGACAAAGGGTGGGTGGGAAAAAGGGTATAAGGAAGAAAGTCAAGGATGATGGTGAAGAGGAGATGATCACGGGAGTTATTGATACTAAAGGTGAGGGAAATAAGGTCCATATAATCATGATTCTCTAATTGGATGGAGAGGCATAATGGTTTGGCAATACTGATGGGGGGCCTAATATAAATCACGCGATCATTCTATAAATGGACTATAAAAATAGTCATACCATGACATGTCAATGTGTTGTCGATAGTAATAAGAACCACAAGGGATGGGTGTGCAATGATGATCAATCTCGGTTTCACTTGAGTTGAGGGTAGCACCACAAATACCCTCGTAGATGGAGGGATGGAGGAAAAACTCACGAGATGTCTCATGGAGCTTAAAGGCGGTGGGATGGTTCAGGTGAGGACCTAAATGAATAGATGGTAACATGAGAGGTATAATATCAAGGTACGAACTAGGTAGTGGGTTGGGGGGGTACAATGAGTGGGTGGTAGGACAAAGGGTGGGTCGGGTGGGACAAAGGGTGGGGGAAGATGATCCAACTTGAGAGTATGGGACACACACTCATGATGAGGCTCGAAGTGGTCCTCAAGTGTAATCGCAAGAGGAAGTTTGGAAGTAAAGGATTGAGAGATCAACTTATCCACCCATAAGTCACCATCCGAGGTGGTGAAAGAGTCTAACGAGACATTAAGATCTGAGATATATAAATCAACATCAAAATCAAACTCAAAGTGAGCCAAGAATGTTTGGGCAGGATCCATATCCAGAAAAGTAGGAACCATCTCAGACTCAATATTGAGGCATTATTGAGCACTCATAGATAGAGCTAACCTATTGTAACAACCCAGGCTTTTGAGAGACTATTTTATATTATTTTGCCTGCTGGGCTAATTTTATAACATAGGGAAAGTTGGAGTAAATATTATTTCCCGTGAGATTTAGGGATAATATTTACTATGTTTTGTCTATTTATCGTTATGAGAAGGTAAATAGCATTATATGGTGATATTTTGTGTCGTCATATGTAAAACGACGGTCATGACTCATATTTAAATTGGAGTATAATTAATGAAATAAAATGGAATTGGAACATAAAAACAGTTCACCTTATTCCGAATGCCAAAATAGGGGGTGCGGTTGTTTTTTAGAATAGTCGAGGTAGTCTAAATAAGTGACATGTTGTATTTTTGAGTTTTGGGCATTTTTGACGGGTTATAACTCAATTATGTGGGTACGAGTCATTTTAATGGTGTATTAGCAATTAAAAGTGGGGAAATTGTGTTTTAAACCCGGTTAAGTCCCCCACCCCTCTTATTTCCTCAATCTTGTGTTAGAAGCCGAGAGAGAGAGAGAGAGAGAGAGAGAGAGAGAGAGAGAGAGAGAGAGAGAGAGAGATTGGGAGAAATGGAGAGAAAGAGAGAAAAATGAATATTTGAGGCCGGAAATCGTTGCTATCGGAGGAGAATCCGAGACTACAACCCCGAGGCAAGTTTCTTACTTGCTAGATATTGATTTAATGTGATAATTTTCTGTATAGTTAGTTTTTGGGAGATTTAAACCATTTATGGGTTTTGAATGTTTTTGGTGTATAACCCTTAATTGCTTGTTTTAATTTGATTTGAGGAGAAAAAAAAATAAGTTAGTTATAATATAGAAATGATGTAGTATAAATAATTGTTGTTGATGTTGGAAGAAATCAAGAAATTGAGGGTTTGGGGATTTTAGGTTTCTTCAACCCGTAGCTCAAATTGGGCAAAAACGCAGGACCGAATCGATTCGGCTCCTAGGCGAATCGATTCGGTTAGGGGGCCGGTTACAGGTCTGGGAGACAGAATCGATTCGGGCTAAGGACGAATAGATTCGGCTATTAAAGAATGTCAATTTTACTCACCGTATCGATTCGCTGTTCGGGCGAATCGATTCGCAACCAGGGGCGAATCGATTCGGCCTTAGTGCGAATCGATTCGGTTGCCCTATTTTTATGAGATTTTGCCTAATTTGTTTTAGCCCTTTTTCTTTTAGGTCCGAGGTTTAGGACCCTTCCTTTGGGAAGTAAAAAAGAGTTCCTAGAGGGTTGAGTTGGGTAGACTAATGTCCTAGGATAAAATGGGATCATTAGGTTTACCCCGAGGGCTAGTTTGTGTAGGTTAATGTCCGTAAGATTTAGGAAGTTAACCTAAAAGTTTATTGGAGATAAAATGTCAATGTTGGGACTTTGGGGAGTCAATTATTGAGGGAGACTCACTTTGATGATTTATGGTTTTATGTTGGGCTTTTGGAGACTAGTGTGAGTCTCTGGCACTTCGGGTCTTATGTCACTAATAAAATATGACACTAAGAATAAGAAAGACATATGCTAATATGTAGTACTAAATGAATAAGTACAAATGATATTGAGAATGTAAAAGTGAATGTTTTCAAAAGGAAAAAGTAATGTTTTTCATAAATGATAATTTATGGATACACACCTCTCTAAATCGCTATCATAAGGGAAGTTACGCACGTGTGGTGAAGCCCCCTGGCTAATGAATGCAGGGTGGATATAGTCCTTATACGATATGGGCATTTATTGTAAATTTACTGCGCTGGTTAGGTAATTCTGGGTGTGGTCATGACTATCCCGCAGTCATATGGCTTATTCCCGACGTTTGGTAGGTTCCCAGGTTATCTTATTTGATAGGCCCTGGAAGATGATAGCCATTTTGGGGCACGTCCAGTGGGGAAATCCGGAGGGACGATCTTAGATATGTTAAAGCAATTCATGATAATGAATTGGCTTTAAATACATTTCCCGGATGGAAGAAGGGAAATGGGATATACGGTTTGGCTTCGGATATATTTCCCGGATGGAAGAAGGGAGATGGAAGCATATGGTATGAAAAAGTATTTTTATGATAATAAAAATGACTTTTCAATACACTTCCTGAATGGAAGAAGGGAAGTGGGATCTTATGAAAAAGTAAAGTATTTTTATGAAAATAAAACTTGCTTAGAATATGTATTTTTTTCCTGGATGGAAGAAAAGAAATAAGATTGTTAAAGAAAGTTTTGAAAAGCAATTGAATTGGTTAACATTTGATAAAATGAATTACCATATATGTATTTCCTAAAGAAATTAGGAACTGCGCCTTTAGATGGTGAATGGATTTATTTATGTATCCTTGAGTAGTGGTAGATGAGACCTCTTATATATATATATATATATATATTGATTACGTGCTGAGGGTCTAATGGATCTCGACGATCAACCTTGCCTAAGTAGTAGTGTATCGGGGGGGTTCCTTGTTTGGATTTCGCTTTGCGAGACACTCCGCGCATGAACCTTAACGCGTTGGGAGTGGAGAGATGCTGTATTTTCTTTCTTTTCTTTCTTTCTTTTTGTTTGGTTAGATGCTGGGTTGGAAGGTTTAGCCGAGAATCACGTAGTAGAGTGATTAAGGGGCTAATATAAAGTTAAAGTACGAGATATGAGCACTGTAATAGTCCTTCCCTCTAATCGATGTGGGGGAAACTTGGATAAGAAATTCGGATGGAGACTTACGATTTTGCCTTAATGAGAAGGCCATATAAAAATATGTATGCATATATATTGAGATAAAGTGCTTGTGGCATCTTACAGAAAATAAATGCCAGATTAGTTAAATTTTCAGTAAATTGTGTTGGTAGAACTTGAAGTAGAAGTGCATTAGTAGAATTACGAGTTAGAGTCTTAGCAGTCCCGATCATGTTTCTTCGACCGTTACATCTCGACGACCGACGATGCGAGGTAGTAGTGTAACGGGAGGGTTCCTTGTTTGGATTTCACCTCGGCGAGATGTCCCACGCATGAAACTGAGCGAATGTCGGGAATTGGGAAAGGTCTTGGACACTAGGGATATAATTAATATTATACTTATACAACTTGATTAGGATATAGATCGACTTTAGGATTTTTAGGACGTACGGTCCTTAGGGCATGCGATATCGTTTTAAGAGGTGATAGGGAGTTGACCGCAATAGGTTTGTGGGTTAACTCTAAGTAGGATTAGGTCTCTAGAAAGAAGAAGTATGGGATCTCGAGCAATGCGGAACGTTAGGCCATAATAGGTGGGGCCTCTCTTAGATAGAGCGTTACGTCGGTAACCTATCTTTTGGGGAGTTAAAAGGATGAGTACACTCTTACTCCTGCACTCATTTTGTTAAGATCGAGAGTGGATTTAACGAATGAGTCTTTTCCAGGAACGAGAAGTATTAATATGGTAGCATGGACCCATTGTTTATGCGTCTCACAAGTTTGAACTTCGTGAGAAGTGTTATCCCCCGCTTGACGAAGAGTTCGTAGCGGTAGTACTCACCTTAAAGAATTAGAGGCACTACTTCCTAGGCAGGAAAGTGGGTCTTTTCATGAGCAACAAGTTCGACTTTGTAAAGGACTATCAATTGGATATTCCCTTTCGCTAAGGAAGTGCGGATGGGGTAGTAGATACGCCGGGTAGAAAACCCGTCGGAGAGAGTAGTTGAGGCATGGAATGCCAAGAAGAACGAGCGTACCCGAGGGGACGCTTTAGTAAGAGCGTTCATGTCCATGGTTGACCAATTCACCTACTAGTGTGAAGAGACTATTGGCGGAACGAAGAAGGATGGGAGTAGTAGCTTTATGGATCGAAATTCCCGTACGATAGTTCGGATCATTTCCTATAAGTATGGTGCCGGGTGTGTGGCCTAGTGTAGTCGGCTGAGTAATTCGCCTGTTTTTTTGATGGAACAAGCGGACATTATATCTCTTTGACTTGGAGTGGTACGAGAACGTTTCTTTAATGAACGGGTTCATTGAGCCGTATACTTATAAGGGCTACGACAATGCGAATAGAAGTTAGTAGTGTTGGGGTGAGCGATTATAAGTTAGTATAGTTATTCCCTAGTAAGGGTGTAAAGTGTTTTGGGAAGATAGGCAATTGTGCCGAGATGTGTAGGTATCTCCTTTCGTAGTAGAAAGGTAGGATAGATAGTTCATGAGGAATGATTTGGCGCTATGTTATAGCACGATGATGTGGACTGAGATCCAATAGTGATGACCTTAATCCGAGTCCTATGGGGACGCTGCACTGCCGAGCGGTTTGTTAAGAATGATAGAATAGTGGTTTAGTATGGTATACCTTTAAATGGTTATACGATACGCCTGAATTTTGAGCCCGGAAATAGAGAGAGCTTGGGAGAAAGAGAGAGAAAGAGAGAAAAATGGAGATTTGAGGCTGGAAATCATTGCTACCGGAGGAGAATCCGAGACTACAACCCGAGGCAAGTTTCTTACTTGCTAGATATTGATTTAATGTGATAATTTGCATGTATAGTTAGTTTTTGGGAGATTTAAACCATTTATGGGTTTTGGGTGTTTTTGGCGTATAACCCTTAAATCCTTGTTTTAATTTGATTTAAGGAGAAAAAAAATAAGTTAGTTGTAATATAGAAATGATGTAGTATAAATAATTGTTGTTAATGTCGGAAGAAATCAAGAATTTGAGGGTTTTGGGATTTTAGGGTTCTTCAACCCGTAGCCCAAATTGGGCAAAATCGCAGGACCGAATCGATTTGGCTCCCAGGCGAATCTATTCGGTTAGGGGGCAGGTTACAGGCCTGGGAGACTGAATCGATTCCGGCTAAGGCCGAATCGATTCGGCTATTACAGAATGTCAGCTTTACTCACCGAATGGATTCGCTGTTTGGGCGAATCGATTCGCAACCAAGGGCGAATCGATTCGGTCCTAGGACGAATCGATTCTGTTGCCCTATTTTTGTGAGATTTTTCCTAGTTTGTTTTAGCCCTTTTTCTTTTAGGTCCGAGGTTTAGGACCCTTCCTTTGGGAAGTAAAAATGAGTTCCTAGAGAGTTGAGTTGGGTAGACTAATGTCCTAGGATAAAATGGGATGATTGGGTTTACCCCGAGGGCTAGTTTGTGTAGGTTAATGTCCGTAACATTTAGGTAGTTAACCTAAAAGTTTATTGGAGATAAAATGTCAATGTTGGGACTTTTGGGAGTCAATTATTGAGGGAGACTCACTTTGATGATTTATGGTTTTATGTTGGGCTTTTGGAGACTAGTGTGAGTCTCTGGCACTTCGGGTCTTATGTCATTAATAAAACATGACACTAAGAATAAGAAAGACATGATAATATGTAGTACTAAATGAATAAGTACAAATGATTTTGAGAATGTAAAAGTGAATGTTTTCAAAAGGAAAAAGTAATGTTTTTCATAAATGCTAATTTATGGATACACACCTCTCTAAATCACTATCATAAGGGAAGTTGTGCGCGTGTGGTGAGGCCCCCTGGCGAATGAATGCTGGGTGGATATAGTCCCTAGGCCATATGGGTGTTTATTGTTTATTTACTGCGCTGGTTAGGTGATTCTGGGTGTGGTCATGACTATCCCGCAGGCATATGGCCTCTTCCCAAGGTTTGGTAGGTTCCCAGATTGTCTTGTTTGATAGGCCCTGGAAGATGATAGCCATTTAGGGGCGCGTCCAGTGGGGAAACCCGGAGGGACGGTCTTAGATAGGTTAAAGCAATTTATGATAATGAATTAGCTTTAAATACATTTCCCGGATGGAAGAAGGGAGATGGAAGCATATGGTATGAAAAAGTATTTTTATGATAATAAAAATGACTTTTGAATACACTTCCTGGATGGAAGAAGGGAAGTGGGATCTTATGAAAAAGTAAAGCATTTTTATGAAAATAAAACTTGCTTTAACTATGTATTTTTTCCTGGATGGAAGAAAGGAAATAAGATTGGTAAAGAAAGTTTTGAAAAGAGATTGAATTGGTAAACATTTGATAAAATGAATTACCATATATGTATTTCCTAAAGAAATTAGGAACTGTGCCTTTAGATGGTGAATGGATTTATTTATGTATCCTTGAGTAGTGGTAGATGAGACCTCTCTTACATATATATATATACATTGATTACGTGCTGAGGGTCTAATGGATGTCGACGATCAACCTTGCCTAAGTAGTAGTGTATCGGGGGGGGGGGGGGGGGGGGGGAGGGGGAGGTTCCTTGTTTGGATTTTGTTTTGCGAGACACCCCACGCACGAATAGGGCATAATGTTGAGAGTGGGGAGAAGCTAGCCCTTAGTACTTGGGTTAACTAAACCATCATTGAAATTGCGCTAGGTTGTTCTTTTAGATTGAGAGGTGAGAAATATTATTGTTAATTGCGAGAGAATTACGCACTTAACCGTCATGCATTTTAGTCACATGGTAATCATATCAAATTCGGGCCCTGACCCGTCTATATTTCTTTGTTTTGCATGCAACTCTTTGTCCGTTCAGGTTCTTTACCGCAGGGACACCCGTATTGACATTTCCTTTCCAGTTGTCATGGAGCTACAGCGTATTGAGGATGTTGTAGGTTATTTGTATTAGACGCCTCTTTCCATTGTACTCTTGTTATGTTCAGTTTATTTATTCGGGCGTGTTGCCCAAGCATTGCACACATTTATTCTAATGTAATATTTAATGTGTAATACCCGGTGTAACTATTTGTATTGGTATGTTCACCGATAGCTTATTCGGTGATTATTTATTATATTGTCATTCTTTATCCGTTTATTTTTTATATCCACTGTTTTTACAAATTGGATTGTCTAAGTGTTTTTCTTTTACTTACAAATTTTTAAATTTGACAGTCCGTTTTTTAAAATGATTGGTGGTTATCTCGTACTATTATTTTAATCGACAGTGATGCTAAGGATGGACCATCTATGATTCCTGTGACTATTAGAGTATTGGGTTGGCCACCTATTATTTTAGTAGGCGGGTTGTCACACCTATAAGAAATGGGTTCTTCATAGAAGAACTCAATGGGCTCAAAAGGTGTAAACTCCAGCGTATTTTGGGGTACGACGAGTGGAGGAATCTCAAGGATGGGTTCGTTGACTAGAATGGGGTTGGGATCAGCCTGATGATCGATGGATAGGTCAACACAGTTGTTAACTTAATGCCTAGACCATGAGGTTGTCTCAACTTTGAGATTATCGGGGTGATATGGGGGGTCACACTCAAAATTCGTGTCACAAGATGACTCACCATTTATCCATGTGGTAGCAACAATGGGTTGACTTGGGATGAAATCCGACTCTTTCGCATACTCAAATTCATTTAAGCATTGTTAAAGCCATTAAAGGGATTGATTTTGATATTTAGTAGCTTTCTCTTGTTCGAGAATAAACATTTTCAAGAGGCTTTTGAGAAAGGATGTGGATAGTGGTGGTGAAGTGTTGGCGGGCGGCGGCGGTGGTTAAGGTGGTGTAGGGGGTACAAGGTGGGTTATAGGGTGGTGGTAGGAGGTTTAAGGGTTTAAAATTATTGGTTATAGAGGTAGGAGAGAGAAATGTTTAGTGGATTAAGAGATGATAGAGAGAGAGAGAGAGAGAGAGAGAGAGAGATAGAGAGAGAGATAGAGAGAGAGAGAGAAGAATAAAATGCGATTGAGTATTAGGTGTTTTGAAAAATGTGAGGTATTGAGGTTTTAGAGGGGGTTAGTGTATGGTAATATGGACTAGGTGAAGGGGTGTTTAGAGTATGTGGGTGTATGGGGATAGTGTGTGTGTGTGTGTGTGTGTGTGTGTGTGTGTGTGTGTGTGTGTGTGTGTGTGTGTGTGTGTTTGTGTGTGTGTGTGTGTGTGTTTGTCTTTTATTGTTTATACTAAAAAAATATTAAAACATACATATATTTACACCATACTCAAAAATCAATAAAAATAAAATATTAATAGTACAAACTAAAAACACACACATCAAAAGATATTACAAGACTCAAATAAATAGAGTAAAATATAAAACATATAATAATAATAATAATAATAATAATAATAATAATAATAATAATAATAATAAAAATAAAAATAATAATAATAATAATAATAATTATGACTACCCGGATATAATTATGATAGATTATATTTAAATCATGATTCCCTTATGTCATATGAATAATGTGTTATTACTACATTTAATGTTAAGCGATCATTGCTAGTATAATCCTAATTTCATAAATCATGAAATGTCGAATTATTTCCAAACACAAGATTTTGTTATATTCGGTAGAAATATTCCTGTTGGAGACTAGTTTTGACCCTTATAATGTAACAATTGACTCAAGGTGAAAACTATATAGTTGTATATATATGAGTTAGATTTGCAGCAAAACAAACGGTTCATCAAACAGATATTCGAGTAAGAAGTTAGGCCGAATTTACGAACAAGGGGAAAATCTGTCCATTCCCTTAAGTGATAAATTGTCTTTTAGTAAACCAAATGTTTTAGTTTGATTGGTTAGCATGGGAGGCAGCCTTAGACGACTTAAAACTATTCTTCTAAGATATTTCTTCAGCAAATAAAACCCTAGGTTCAGTTTTGGAGAGTTTTTGCTTGAGGAAAGAGAAAGTGGAAGTTTAAGGAAGAAAAGATTTCAAGAAAGGCTAGGAAAATTTCAAGAAAATTCTTAAAATGTTTTCAAGGTATAATTATGTGATTAATATTGTTTTATATTATACTTATTTCAAAGTATATAAATCATGATTTATTGATTAAAATTCCATCCTCCTTTGTGATAATAAGTATTTGTTCACATGTGAGATAAGTGGTGTATCCAGCTCGTATTGTTTGTTATTGAAATCCCTTATATTCAAACTTGCATATATTTTGTGTGCTTACTGGAATTGAGAAATTACAATTGGATATGAAACTAGGCTCATATATTCAAATCATATCCGAAAATCAGAATTTAAGTCCTTGTGGTTGGGCCTTGGTGATGGTTTCAAGTTGTTACATAGTTGTTGCTTGGATATTTAATTTCCATATGGCCTGAGTTTAGTCAAGCTTTTGACATAGCAAATGAAGTCAAAAAATTATGAAACTTTAATTATGTACTATTCAGTATGTAAATTAAAAATGTATGAAAAATCATGGAAAGAAATACTGGAGAAAAATAATGAAAATTCTTGGAATTTGAAGGAACAATAGAGGAGCTTGTGGGGCAGATTTAATAGGTTGTAAAGAAATGGTCATAACTTTCTCTAGGAAGCTTGAAAAATTGCATTGTCAGTTGTAATGGAAAGTATATTCAGATATGTTTTCATATTGATAAGATTGGACACCTGTATATGTACAATTTATGAATATAGGATGGTTAAGTATGGAGGACAATAATTTGAGGCCATGTTGGATACCCCGTGAAGTAACGTTTTTATTTTCTCCTTCCCAAGGGTACTTTGAGTATATGTTTCATGTGTATATATATTGAGAAGTATACTTTTATGTTTACTTGATTTTAGTTATAAATTCATTACGAGGTAGTTTCTAGGGTTGAATGTTCATGACCTTATCAACATATATACCATTGTTTCGTCTTTACACATGTTTCATGGCACTACACCAAATCTGCCGAATTGTCAATGTCATTGACCTTGACAAATCCAACTTGTCAAGGTCAATGACCGTGACATTTCGAGGCGAGACAACTTTTTTTCTCACGGTCATTGACCTTGACACAAAACTCACGTTTTGTGTCACGATCGTGTCCCGGTCAATGACCATGACACGTTTGTCACGGTTTATAACCGTGACAAATCCATGACCCTTTTTAAAAAAATTGTCACGGTCATTGACCGCGACAATTCTGGGCAGAATTTAAAAAAAATCTGCTGGGCAGTATGGCCACTGCCACTGCCACTGCCGAGCAGTATATTTGTACCTGTTCCAAACATCATATATCCAAACAAACTAATGATAATGCAAATATATATTCAAATAGAGAAAATATGCATCACGATATAATTCAAATGTAACAACTTAAAACAATTCAATTCAAACTTAAAACAATTCAATTTAAACTTAAAACAATGTCACTACATGTCTGGTGTATTGTTAAAACTGAGGAGGTGACTAGGCCACACGACATACGAATTGACGCACCCACTAATATACGTTGCGCCGCATTGTTCGCTCAACCACAATAGGGAGTTCTCCTTCCCGAGTATGACATGCGTGACGAGCACCCTGGACTCCATCTCTTTAAGCGTACGTCCATGAACTATTCCACCCTGGACGATATTCGGGTCCCTCAACCCCCGCCCTATCCGCTGGCCATCAAATACGCCCAATATGAACATGCTCGGCCAACCAAGTGTCGACATTGGTCTGTTGAAAGGCGCCAAATAGGGAAGTGGATCATCGAAGTATGAACGTGTCGGTGATGAAGCAGCAAGGTCCACATCCTCGTCATCATGCGCCTCATCCTCCCACACCTCCTCCTCCACCGCCTTCTCCTTCCCTTTCCCTTTACGGTCTCTGCCCAACGTACGCTTCATGAATGCGTACATATCTTGGACCGTCGCCTCCAAATGGGACAGCTTCACGTCGTGTGAATCCACCGTTTGAGCCAACCCGGTGTCGCTCATCTCCAATCCGATGATCCTAGATTTGGCGACCCGCGAGCTCACCCCCTTGTCCTCCCCTTGCGATCGGAGCCAAGCACTTGGCTGAGTGCGTCTGTGGACAAAGATGCCTTGTCGGCATCAGACTGCGACTCATGCACTTCCTTAATCTTTTCCTGAAACGACAAAAAGCACATGATTAGTAAAATAAGTAAACTAAAAAATTATAACGTAATTAACAAAAATTATACTGTCGGATTACTTACAATCGTGGACGCGACGCTCGGGGACACCTCCTTGTCCTTCCCCTTCTTCGTCCGAAGAGCCAAATAAGTATCGAGCCTATGTGGCTTACCCCCTGGCCCACTCCCTACCCCCTGAAATAAAATAAAGTAAAGTAAAATTAGTATTGGCCCCGCAAAGTAAAATAATGAAGAATAATATATTTCTGTAGTTATAGAAAAATTAAATCTTACCTGCATCCTATGCTCCACCTCGGCGTAAGAGGTTCGGCCGGAGTACTGCACGTCCGTCTTTTTTGCCCGATTTTCCCTCCCCGATTGGCGAGATGCCAATTGTCGATCCTCGATCTCATTGTCAATGAACTTCTGCCATTGTGCCAATGAGATCGGCTCCTTGGGGGGGACGGATTCACGCCATTGGATAATCGACTCTCGTGTTTTCCCAAAGTACCGTGCCCGCATATTTTTTTTCCACGACTTGAGTTGCTCCCTAATCTTCTCTAAGGCGGGATCGCGTAGCTTTGGATCCAAGTTGAATTGTTCCTGTCCAACAAATACAATGTTAGTTGCGAATAAATATAAATATAAATATAAAATCGAAATTGAAATTGAAATTGAAATTGAAATATTCATATAAATATATTACCTGTAGTGCCGCCCGAAGAGCTAACTTGAGCTCATATGGCACCTCCTTTCAACTCATAAACCCCGGGCCGATGACCGTCTTTAGCAGAATGAGGGATCTTGCTAATATCTTCGATTTGTTCTCGACGGTAATCCCAAATTTCCCATATTTGGGGAGCCTAAGGGCCGAAGAGCCCTCGCCGCCTCCACTACCACCGACCCCAGACGACATCATCATAAACAACATCATCATCTTCGCCTTAATATATGAAGGAGACATTTGCTGTAAAAAAATGTTATTAGTACAGATATAATATTATCACAATATGCATATCTTATAAGAGAGTCGGGTTTGACATTAATAAAGTGAGAATTACATTTAAGACTTTCTAACAACATGCAGGTGTATATATATATTGTTAAGATTGCCCCACCACACACACACCACATCCCCCACCCCATCCCCCCCCCCTTCCCCCACCACACACACACACACACACACCCCACCCCACCCCCACCCCAACATGTTTACGGGCTTTCATCACCCGTCATAAATTTTTTGGTCCGTGACTTACTGGCCAGTTGTCTTGGGTCTTTTAGTCCCTTAACATTACTTTAAGAATTTTACCCAATCTAAATACCACATTTTCTTTCTTGTTATACACTTGAACACGTTTTGTTATTTAGTCCTTATTAATTTATCTTTGATGTATTACCAGCATCTTTACTTTTATAAGCTTTATTTAATTTTCAATTTTAAGGACTATTTTCATCACTTAGTGTTCATATAAGTTCTAGTATAACAAGTTCCCATAAAAATCTTTAATAAAGTATTATCACAAATATAAACTAAGAGTGATAAAATAACTTTGAGGCATATAAATTAATTGTGACAAAGTAAGATTATGGAAACCCGACTTTTCTTTCTATAACTCCTATTTTATTAAACTTTAAATATAATTAGGGGTTTATAGAAAGAAAAGTTAAATAGGATTAAAATCAACATTTTAAAAATATGAAGGGCTCACCAATTTGATCAAATTTTTCAACAACATAGACTAATTGATCTTTATTATAAGACAATTACTACAAATTTATGCGCATCGCCCGAATTCAAAAAGTAATTTAATGACTAAAGTAATACTTTTTTTAACTTTAGTTATTCACCACAAATCTTAAAAAATATTTTATTTTTCATGCTTTTAGCAACTTCGGATGCCATTTTAACCCTTATTGTAGTTTTTTAGTTTTCATGCTATTATTTGATGGATATAAAGTCATGTGATTATTTCACCATATAAAGTCAACAAAAAACGCCATATATGGTTTTTTTTCTCCATTAGTATAAGTATATAGCGATTATTTCACACTTAAATCACATATTAAGCTGGCCTTCATTTTTTTATGAAATTTGTAGAAAATTACTTATTTATTTTGAATGAAAATAAATTGTTATCCAATATTTTTGGATATTATTTACATTTACATTTTTGGATATTATTTTTGCATATTATTTACATTTACATTTTTGGATATTATTTTTGGAAATTTATAGAAAATTACTTATTTATTTACATTTTTAACCCCCTACCCCCACCCTGCCCCACCCCCTACCCCCACCCTGCCCCCACCCTACCCCCACCCTGCCCCACCCCCAACCCCTCACCCTGCCCCACCCCTACCCCCACCCTGCCCCACCCCCCACACACGCACATATATACACACATACACACATATATATACACACAAACATATATATAAATGGAAGAGAGAGAGAGAGAGAGAGAGAGAGAGAGAGAGAGAATTAAACCTGAAAGTAGAGAGAGAGAGAGAGAGCAGCGTCGAGAGAGAGAGAGAGAGGGAGAGAACGGCGGGAGGGAAAAAAGAAATGGGAAAGGGTTTTTGCTGCAAACATTGTCACGGTCGTGTCAAGGTCATTGACCGTGACAATTATTTAAAGAATTGTCACGGTTATTGACCGCGACAAGTCCGTGACAAGTAAATTTGTCACGGACTTGTCACGGTCAATGACCGTGACTAGTTCTTGTCACGGTCGTGTCAAGGTCAATGACCGTGACACAAAATGCGTGTTTTTTGTCACGATCAATGACCTTGACAAGGGTGGCCGGCTGAAAGGTGACAATTTGGCCTTTTTGGTGTAGTGTGGAATATGACTCGAGTAGAATTATATTGTTGTTGTATAGTAATTGAAAGTTACATAGATATATTAAGATAATACTTATTATTGAGATTCAATATTGATTTTGTTGGATTAACAGGTGTAAGGTCAAATCAACCAAGTTCAGCTCCACCCTAGGAAAACGAGAATACATAGTTAACAACCCAAATGTGACTGTACTTACTGAGTTGATTATGGATATGATGTGTATGTATTATATATTGTGATGATATGGCTTATTAAAAGTCATGAGATGTTGAGATGTTATGTCTTAATAAAAGTCAAGAGATTTTGAGATATTATGGCTTATTAAAAGTTAAGAGATTTTGAGATGCTATGAAATTCAGGAGATGTTAGGTTATTAAAACCTATGTATATGATTATTGCCTACACGCAAGGGATGTGGGGTTTATTAAATCCGAATATGTATATGGCCTAATTTGGCACAGAGATGGATATATATTGATATGTTGAGATATTAAAATAGCACGTTTACTATATAGAGATGTAGTACATTCACTGAGTTTTTAAACTAATGGTTTTATATGTTTACATTTTCAGGTTCTGAAGCTGTCACTGCCAGGTCTAGGAGGTTGAGTAAATAGTAGTAGGGTCTTGTTATTTTTGTTTCATACATTGTACTAGTTGTAATTAAGTTAAATGGTATGTGAGTTCTGTTTAAATTATGTCTCCTTAAAAGGATTGGATTTTTAGTACTCCGCATTTTAACCTTGAAGTTGTTTCAATATATATTACTAAATAAATAAATAAATAATAAATGTGGTTTGTGAACTATTTAGTTAATTATATCCTAATGGGGTTCGAGGGTGATAACTTGGTATCAGAGCTTTTGGTTTTTATGTTCTGGGGTTAGAGAGTCTAGATGTGGCAGTGGCAGAAATAGTGTGGTGTGGGTCATTTATATTAACTTGTGAGAAATACTAACCATTATGTTAGAAATAAATGTTGTATTCTTGTTTCTGTAATTGTGGTTCATGACAGATAGTAAGATATAGAAGTAGAAAATGTTCATGGGAGGGTGGATGAGGAGTCTTCAAATACAGTAAACCAATAAAATCCAAATAATGTAGAGGGGGCACCTGAACAACTTAGAGATATGCAAAAATAGCTCGTGCCATGACTTTAATGGCAGAACAACAAAACATGTTTATGACGCAAATAGCAGAACAACAATCCAAGTACTTGGAGGAGTAGACTTTGTCCAAAAGAGAAAGGGAAATACAATGAGAGGAGAAGAATACTCTTTATGAGAAGTTTATCAAATTCAACCGCCCAGCATTCTCAAGTTCTGTAGATCCTTTAGAAGTTGAGGCTTGGGTTAGAGACACAGAAACTATCTTCGGGGTGATGAATGTACCTGGCGCGCAAAAGGTAGTTTTGGCTACTTTCATGTTAAAGGGCTAAGCTAAATATTGATGGGAGTCTTCCAAACATTTATTGCTTACTCCGGAGGGAGGTGAGGTAATTACTTGGGATTCCTTTATTAAAGTCTTATATGAAAAGTATTTTCCTCGCATGTATCGGAAGCAAAAAGATAGAGAATTTTTATCATTGACTCAGGGGAATATGTCGGTCAGGGAGTATGAAACTAAATTTACATCTTTGTCTCGATTTTCATTACATTTATTACACAATGAGGAGGAAAAATGCACCTGATTTCAGGATGGGTTAAATTTGGTTATCAAGTCTAGACTCACTGCACTTCAAATGGTAGATTATACTTCTTTAGTTAATAAAGATATACTGGTTGAAGGATATGTTAATGATGCAATAAAGAATAGGGAACAAAGGGGAAAGAGGAGTATATTTGATCTATCTCAGCAAAAGGAAGGCAATATATAATACTCGAAACAAGGGAGTCAAAGATTTTAGCGCGGTAGAGGGTCTGGAAATTATGTTCAGAATAGGACACCAAGCAGTTTTAGGGGTGCAGGATTGATGGGCTAATAGAATAGACAATAGGAGAATGACAATGGGCAGTCTAAGTTTGTTATATGCTATTTTTACAAAGATGAGGGCCATATCAGTCCAGATTGTCCTAAGTTAAAGGGGGTAAAGTGTTATCACTGTCATCAAATTGGCCATACCAAAAAGAACTGTCATATGCTACTAGGAGGGATTCAATCAGCTACTACTAGTCGAGGTTCATCACCTGGAGGCATTGGGAGAGGAGGAGGTAGAGGACAGGCTAGTGGTTCTAGGGCTCTGGGAAGAATATTTTCTATGACTTTATAGGATGCTCAGGCTACTTCAGAGGTGGTGATAGGTACATTTTCTATCATGAAAAAACATGCTTACGTGCTTATTGATCCAGGATCTACTCACTCATTTGTAGCACTGTCATTTACCATGCATTTGGGTAGATCATGTTCTTATCTAGATTGTGGTTTATACATGTTTACACCTACGGGGGATGTGATGTTAGTGGAGCGTGTGTATATAAATTGTTTATTGTATGTAGGCACTACTACAAAACTTACATTTAGCTACGATTTTCTTACCTACAAAAAAAATTTCGTGGCTAAATATCAACATCTACTACAAAATTAATTTTGTGGCGAAAAACATTATCTTTAGCAACGAAAATTCAAATTTCGTTGACAATAGATCCCCCAAAGGCTAGCGCCAAACTCTTCCCGCGCTTGAATGTAAGTGCAAATTATTTAGCAACGAAAGTAAACTCATTGGCAACGAAATAATTCGTAGTAGTTAATATATTATGTTTGCAACGAAAAAGATTTCGTGGCCTAATGCGTAAGTTATTGGGACACGATTTGTTTTGTGGTAAAAAGGTAATTTTTTTTCTAATGCTCATCAAACTCCCTCGCGATTTCAATCTCGGCTTTCACATACCCCTCCAAAATTGAAACAACATTTGAGAGACCTACCAACCCACAAACCCTCGATTTCAATCTCGGCTTTCACAAACCCCTCCAAATTCATGTCTCTCTTTCTGTCTCTCAATGTCGCACTCTCTCTGTCTCTTAATCAGGTATACTCTCTCTCTCTCTCTCTCTCTCTCTCTCTCTCTCTCTCTCTCTCTCTCTCTCTCTCTCTCTCTCTGTGTGTGTGTGTGTGTGTGTGTGTATTCATCGCCGCCACTCTCTCTCTCTCTCTCTCTCTCTCTCTCTCTCTCTGTGTATACAAACCCTCGATGCAAAGGTTATACATATGTTCTGTGTTTTGTGTAGAGGATATTGTAGTTTCTTTATTTATGCAGATTTCCATCTTTTGTGTTTATATTGTTTATTAATTTTTTATAAATAATATAAGTTGCTTGAAGGTATATATAGAATTAGATGAAAATATTATTATAAAAAAGTTAAATGGTGATAAATATAAATTCCAATGGAAGTTAAAGAAGATTATTAACGAAATTCTTCTTTCATGTGAAGATATGGATCCTCAATTTTTGTACTGTTATAGAGAAGACAATACAATTTCAGATTCTTTAGCTAATTTGGGGGTGAATGCTCAAGGATTAATGATATTAAATTTTTTTTTAAGACTTGCCTAATACTGCTAAATGTTTGGTGAATGTCGATAAATCAGGTTTGCCTTCTCTAGGAATGCAGAATGTAGGAAAGGGAATATATCATGTGCATTTTGGGTTTTTGGGTTAATAAAGGCGAGCTAAAATCATTTTTATTCTTGTTGTGTGTGTTGATTTTTTGTGAATAACCCCCACCCCACCCCACCCCATTTATATTTATATCCTCTTTCTTAATAAGATCTTGATAATATCTAGTTTATGTTAAATTTATTGGTGCATAACTATGTACTTTTATTTTTTTAGATATAGACATGAATTTTAACCTTTTAGAAAAAAATATTGTGAAATATTATTATATTATAGAGTCAAAATGATTTTTTATTACTTACACGTGGTCATGGGCTTCAAAATATTATCAAAGCTACTGGGAAAAAGATGCGTATTGAGATATCGAAGGAGAAAAATACGAATGTTTTGGGTGGTGTTGCCGACTCACGCGTATTGTTGGATTCCAATGACTTGCTTTTAATTTTTTTAGTGACTTGTTAAAGTCATGCTTGTGTTGAGTATGCTATGGACTTTATTATGCTAGTAATTGCAATGAACTTGATTATGCCGTCGACTTTATTATGTTGTGGGCTTTATTATGCTAGACTTTATTATGCTAGTATTTCCTATTGACTTTATTATGTTCGTTATGTTTTGCATTTTTGGATTATTTGAGTTAATTTTTGCTATATGGTATAACCTTTTTTAACTCTTCCAATGCATATATTTCCTTTGCATTGTCGGTCCCAAGTCCAGATAAAGGAGGAGGGAAGAGGTTTTTATACGTTCCATCTCATACTTGTTATTATATCCATATTTCTCTACTTGTCCAATGCAATAAGAAAGCTAACGTACACCTCTTAAATGCTCTATCATTTTATTTTTCTGAATATTCATATTTTGATGTTGATAGGATACCAAAGCTGAACTGTGAACTTCACGATTGCTTCGTGGAACTGCTTCATCCACCTGAACATCCCGTTATCTTGATATCCTCTTTCCTCATTACCTTACATGGTAAGTTTATTTAACATCTTTTTCTCCTTCTATGTGAAATAACTGAAATTCTTCTTGTTCGGTCAAGTAAGGGAAATTCCAATGAATTCGAACTTTCTCAATGGTAGATTTTCCTTTTTTTTTATTCATGAGCTTCACTTTGGCTTACATCAGGGTGGAAGCTTACACACCTATCAAGATCCAAGGTGGATTCTTCAGGAATGAAGATCGAGCAATATGGTAGCAGGACTCCATCCCGATGGGTTACACCTAAAGTCAAAATGGATGTATTTCCATGCGCAATCGAACAAACAGTTGCTTCAGCTCTTCTCCTTTTGTCCACCACTCCCCCACAGTAAAAACATTTCAAATTCACTTCAATTTTTTCATTTCATTTTCTTAATTTCAAATTTTGATTGCGTTTGTGAACTTTGTAGAACTAACGTGTTGTCTGATTCAAAATCGAGTGATTTTATGAGTTTGATCAGTGAAGATAGTTTTTCACCAGCTATTCAAATGCGTAGGTTTGAGATGATCACTGTTGTAGCTGATTCTCAACAACAAGGTCATCTCTTTTATATTCAGTATTTGGTACATTTTGCAACATTTGTACAATCTTAAAATTCTACACCAAAACATGCTATGAAGTTGTGAGTGTTTGTGTATACTGATAGGCAGAGATTGAAACTCATGGACAAATCGGGTCCTTGTCTATTTATGTTCACTACGGTCAAAGTAGACCAAAGGATGCAAACAATCTAGCTCAGAGTGATGTTGTACTAACTACATATGGAGTTTCAGCCTCCGAATTTTCAGCAGAGGTACCTTACAAGGCTCTTGTTCCTTTTTTCTGGAAATTTATATGTGCTCATCATAGTGATTTCATTACTAAAGATAAGATGTGCTTTTATAGATATCGACTTTTCACTCTATGGTTCCATATTGTAGAATGCTAAAGACAATGGAGGACTTTACTCAGTGAGATGGTTCAGAGTAGTGCTAGATGAGGCACATACCATTAAATCTACAAAAAGCCAAGTTTCTATGGTTGCATCTGCCCTTATAGCTGATCGTCGGTGGTGTCTTACTGGTACCCCTATACAGGTATGCTCATGTTTAATTTTCTGCACCATGTTGCTTATTGTATGCAGTTTTTTACAGGTGAACGTCATATTTTTGTCTTTTTATATTTAAAACAAAGTAGTTTACAAGCAATTATGTTGATTTGTCTATATCTGCCTTATTCTTTAAACTTTTATTTATACGAAATATGTATTTGCCCAAGAAGTCGAGCCTTTTGTTGCTAGAAGCTGTTTAGATAATATTTTGGAACTTCTTGCTCGTCTTCTCTCACTTATTTGTGGTTTGTTGTTTGATTAACCAATACATATCTTCTTCAATGTCACACCCTAGCCCTGTAGGCTGCGGCATGAATCTCACATCGGCTCACTCTTTGAGGTCTAAACGGGTAATTCTGAGGCCTTAGCTGCAGTCTTATCTAAGACCTCAGAAGACAAAATCAACTCCATAGCTTAAGAGCTCGTTTTTAAAATTTTTAATTATCATCTACATCACCTCACATAAAAATCGTAAAGTTACTACAGATGCATCAATTTCTCCATTAGTCCACATCCATGCAAGGGATATAGTATGAATGGAATAAGATCATAGCTCAGTAAGAGAGCGTGCAACCCTCGGCACTCAACATATGTTGTATTAATATACAGATATCAAATAATATATTGAATCATTGGGATTAATAAGCAAAGTATCATAACTGCATGTGATTAATGAATCAACATAAGTGGAGTAAGCACAAGGTAAACAGTGTCTTGCTCCACCAAGATACATAATGACATTCTATTTTCTTTTTTGCCTTTTTCTCTTGAAAGATAGTAAATACTATTCGATTCCATTATCGGATATCACAAACAATTTATTCATCCCCAAATAGCTGAACATTATGGGACAATCCATTCCGATTATAAACAACTTTGACTCCTTGAAGATTCCAATAATATCTCAAAATTTCATTTGCATATGGTTATTAGAATTTGATTTGAATTTAATTAGCGGTTACTCTATGTTTCAAGGTGGCCTGTACACTTCTTATGTCAGGCGAAAATCTAATTAATCACATAAATGTTAAGGATATACTTGTTGAGATGGGAACCTATTTTCAAGTGCAGGTAAGTGTAATTTGTACAAATTAAAATCTTTATTGTTCTTTTTGGTAGAAATTGAAATATTTAAATTAAAACTATTGCACCACATTGTTCAAAATTTGAAGCTTGCATCTCTTTCCTCGTATCCTCATCTTTCAACAGACCGCGCGCGCGCGCGCGCCCGCACACACACACACACACACACACACACACACACACACACACACATATATATATATATATAGCTTGATAGTATTGAAGTCTACAGAATGTGACTGTCTCAATTGATATTATGCTGATATGTTTTTTAGGATGATTACATGGATTATTTTGGTGAACCTGAGGTCATTGGTAAGGTAAAAAACTTCATGGATATGCTCAACTGCATGTTCTCATGGATGTTCTCACAAAGATCTTGAAATCTAATTTAATCTATTGCATTGTCAGATCAGAACAGATATAGAAGATTTTAAGTGCTCTTGGTTGGTTGTGAAAGCTCTGGAACTTTCTAACGACGAAGAAAAGAAATTCTTATACGTATGCAATGAACACTATTTTCCTACTATTCAATTCTGTACAACTTGCGCAGCAAAAGTGAAGGAGCTTTATAAAACTCTGAATCTCGAGGTTTAGTTTATGTTGCTCCACTCCTTCTTACTTTTATATATGTACTCACATCTAACTTATAGCTAAGTTTTAAGGTATCAGAATATTATGCATATGGAGTTGAAAACTCAAAACATTTTATTGATGTTCTTTTCCTATATGTTATTGATACCCTGTGATCACAAGAAATTGCACCTTCATTCGGATGGAATACGAAATGCTTTTGTTATTTGGCATGGCTATCATCACATGTGGTCTAGACATCAATAATATCCGCATATTTTGCTGAATTGGTGACGGGGTGCCAAGAGTCCTTTAAAGTACCCCATCAATAATATTTGTGTTGACTTTTATTAGCTGGTTTGAACCATTATAGAAGCATCGGCACACCCATTATTGCAAACACATCTTGATAATTATTAATGTTTCAACCACATCTTGATAACTATTTTTTCATGTCTGGAAATTTTGGGTTTTTTGTTCTTAAAATAATACTTGGGCTTTTCTTATATACTCTTTTAGCTACTGTACATTGGAGGGTATAATGAGGGTTCTCTTAATTAGACTATTTTCCACTTATGCTATTTGGGTATAATGAGGGTTCTCTTAATTAGACTATTTTCCACATTGTTAGAGTAGGAACAAATATGACTTATGCTATTTCTGTCATTGGGTTCTTTGCTAAAAATAGAACCACATCTTCCCCAATAGTACTTAGCCACCCTTGAATCAGTAGAATTCAAAACCCCCATAATTACATGCAAAGCATCAGCACTTAAAATCGCCATAGCTCCATCTAGTTTCTCCGCTAGAGTTGCCAAAACTGCTAAAGAATCGGTTATGATATCTCCCCCCTCAGAATTTTCTAAAAGATTAACCAATAATGGGATTAATCCAGCTTCATGGCCCCCTCGACTGCTACACTACATGCAAGAACTGTCCTTTCCATGTCTGGATTATGCAAATCTGATTCAGCAATCGAAATTCCGTTTTCCAAACAATATTGCTTAATAAGATGATTTAGACCCAAATTGGGAACTAAATCAGTGCATGTTAGCTTATTGCCTGTGTTTGGTACAGGTGTGATTACCAGCCTTGAACCATTTCACAATTGAGGATCGATCGTATGTGTGACCAGTCATTATAATAACTGGATCGGTCATCACTTCTAGTGAGATTGGACAGAGAAAATCCTCGGGATTCAAAAATTTAATTGCCTCACTGTTGTAACTGCTACATTGTTATTGTTGATTTCTTACACTATTAACATCATCAAATAACACACAACGAGAGTAGCTCATGAACGCTAACAGACCACTGATGAGAGAGTTGGCGCTTGCGTTCAATTAAGAAATAATATAATAAATACCTTTTAACCCAAACAAACCCTAAACATGCAACTAGGTGTGGTTGAAACAATATGAAATCATGCAAGAGTTATTCAAACACACATAATTAAGGAAAAATCCTCCATAGGGGCAAAACCATTTGTATATTCACTATAATTTGTAAGAAAACGGCTTACAATCGGATTACAATGAAATACAGGTTGACTAATAATTACCCTCGGGTATCGGATTCTGTAGTCGCGGGTGGAATATCCCTTTCCAGTAGGGTTGGCGGATGGAACTATCCCTGTCCAGTAGGGCTGCAATGAAGAGGAAGGAACGGTCCACTTCACAAAGGGTTGAACAACATCAATGGTGATCTTTGGGTTACCAAACTTGATTCACATAGATATGGAAGATGTGTGAATCTAAAAACCTAGAATCATAGGACTCAATAGGTGAAGACTTTAGAGTTTTGGAACTCAGAAAATCGTGTAGAAGTCTTAAAAAATAACTCTCCCGAAGTTGGTATAAATAAGAGGACTTGAGCCATGAAATTCGGAACACGATCTGAACACGATCTGTTTGAAGTTATCTCCGGCGGACCGATCCGGGTCTGAGGCGGATCGGTCCGGTTGACATCGGATCGGTTCTTTTATTGAAGGCGGATCGGTTCGGATGACATCGGATCGGTTCGGCTTTCAGCTTCATCGGGTTGCCATCGGTCTGGGGTATACTAACCTTCAGCATAACGGATTGGTCCGTTTGTGACCGGATCGGTCCAGATGATCGGATCGGTTCTTTTATTTTGTCCGGTCCGATCCGGTCCTCAGAAACCAGATTCCTTCGAGGAATTCTCTCCATCTTCAAAGGGCCATATCTTCTTCACCGTAGCTCGGAATGAGATGCCGTTTCTTCCAGTATCTTTGTTTCGGCAAGATCTTCAACATTCCAGTTGACCTATCCTCCGGACGGTGGAAGTACAATTACCGAATTTCCCTTGAACTTCCATATCGAGCCTTCTTTCACTGTTTTGACTTCTCTTGCGTACCACTAGCATATAGTCCCTAAAAGCATGGAACGTGAAGTCATTGAGGATGATGTAAAACACATGATGGAGATGCAGGATGCTTGATTCCTGGAATTCGAATTGAGGCCGTCATATGTGATCATGTTGAAACGTGCCAAATGTAACGGCGTACGACATACAAAACTGTAAGATAACGGACATGACAAAAATGTCCTTACAAATCTCCCCCTATGTCTATGCCGGTACATACATAAAAAATCCGAATTATCAATTCACAACTGCCTATACAAATCTACCCTTCCATGAACCCAAAACTGGAAAGATACATATGAATAAGACTACATCGTTTGTTCTTCAAATCTTCAGGAATCTCAAAGCTTTTCTCATCAGGGTGTGTAAATCAGTGATCATCATCAGGGTGTGTAAATCAGTGATCATCAATGTAGTACCTACACACATGAGATAAAGCAAAATACCAAGTGACATATCGAGTTTGAAATGAGATAAATATAGATACCAATTTATGATAAAACTCAAAATCTCAAAATTTCAAAAAGCTCCCCCATAATAAGATAATTCTTTCTCCCCCTTTTTATGATGTCCCCAAATAGACAAATGAGAAGAATGAATCAAATAGGCAAAATCGGGGTGTCACGGTACGCAAAACAGCACAAACTATTTTTGAATTTTCAAATTTTTCATACAAAGATAGGAAACCAATATGAACGAATATGATACAAAAATGACACCATGGATTTAGACTCAAACAACCAAGTCATGGAAACGGAATGAATGGGTGTGAACACATTCGATAGGTAAATCAACTCAATCAATCATATGTGCACGATCCATACGTGTACTCCTAACGAATGAACATCAAAAGTATCCTTAGATGAAAAGATTGTTGAATTTAGATGACATCGTCTTATACAAATCAACAAATCAAAGTCAAAATGATTTTCACCCCAATAACGTCCAAAACTATTTAGCGCATTTTAAGCATTTCAAGGACGTGCAAACCCGTTTTAAATTCTCCAACCAAACTCCCTCATAGATATTTTCTTTTAGAGGTAATCTAAATTCTCAAACTTTGGAGAATTGGGTAAAAACCTAAATGGCCCCTAATTTGGCATGTATTTCTTTATATTGCCTTTAAATTTTTCGGGCTCTTTTAACCTCTTAGGACCTCGGATATTAAAATTCCTCCATTTTTTAGGTCCTTTTAAATGGTGGCTTTTGCGCAAAGGATAAATAATCAACTTTCGCAGCCCTTCCCCGTTTTCAATTAAAACACACAAACATTCAAAACGGTTCTTGAAATGCACAATTTCCTTATCAAAATTTATCGCGCTTGGTTCGTTTTAAGGACAGGATTGAAGTGAAAACACCTAACCAACATGTGATAAGACAAGCACAATAATCAAACAAATCCGTGCATGTGTGCAATAAAGGACAAAGTGATTCAAACATGTAGAAAGTAACACTATAGCAACTCAAAGACTCCAAACTTTGTAAAGCACAAGAATGAATTGACCTATTATCCCAAAACACTATCAAATAGTCACATGAAGATAATGGAATGATGTTGTGACTCGGTCAACTTAAGTATTCAACCATAAACGGTGCAAAAAAAAATCTTTTTGTATTTTTCAAAATTTTTAAAAAATATATACAAAAGTAAATGTCACAACGCTAGCAAACATAAAGATCATGAAACGAAAACTAGCGTATGACAAACATGCAAACACAATCATCTATATGATATGGCAAGAGAAGAATCATGTGCAAGCAAACGGGAATCAACTATTCTAAAATCTAGTGTATCCAAAACTGATTTCCTAACCCAAATGGATGAAACACGTCGACAAGGGGTTTTGGGAACCAACAAAACACTAGACTTCGAATTCCTAGAACCTCTTCCAAGATCATAACAAAATCGCCTAAGGTGACCTTTCCTACCACAATGTGAACATGTGTAAACGGGAGGAATGTTACCTAAAGTGTGATCTTTTCTAATGTCCTTGGGATTAATTGACCCTCTAAAACAAAATATGTTTTTGGCTTTAGCACTAGAAGCATGAGAACAAGATGAGCCATTACCATCACAATCAAACCTACTTGAATCGTTTAAATCATTTTTCATCTTCAAAATATTTGATTCAAGCAACAAATTAGACTCTTCCCAAGACAGGGATTGCTTTTTCAAATTTTCAACAATTTCTAAAAGGGTATCCCTCTCCCCCTCAATTAAAGCAAACTTTTCCCTAAGAGTCTCTTCACGTGCCACAAATTCATTGATTAAAATATTTCTTTCATCTTTGGCACAAACACAAACCATCGAATTTTTAAGGTCCTCTAAATCTTTTTCTAAAACAAGGACCCTATCATCACTCTCCTTTTTGGACAATTTTAAAGCATTAAATTCATGGTCCAAAGAAACAAATTTTTCACGATAAAAATCTCTTTGATTTTGAACCATTTGAAAAAGATCCATTGCGGATTTAAAACGAGAATTTTCTTTTTCCAAAACTTTAATTCTTTTGCAAAGTTTCAAATTCAAAGTTTTTAAATTCTCAGTATGGTCGTGAACTTTTTCAAAAATAGGCACTTTATTATATAACTTCTCCATTTGAACACGCACTTTTTCAAAAATCAATTCTTTTCAGAAAATTGATATCTTTGAAAAATTTTGCGGAAAATAGGATCACGCGATAAATTAGCGTAACCCGCTCTGATACCAATTTGAGAGATTTGGCGCTTGCGTTCAATTAAGAAATAATATAATAAATACCTTCTAACCCAAACAAACCCTAAACATGCAACTAGGTGTGGTTGAAACAATATGAAATCATGCAAGAGTTATTCAAACACACATAATTAAGGAAAAATCCCCCATAGGGGCAAAACCATTTGTATATTCACTATAATTTGTAAGAAAACGGCTTACAATCGGATTACAATGAAATACAGGTTGACTAAGAATTACCCTTGGGTATCGGATTCTGTAGTCGCGGCTGGAATATCCCTTTCTAGTAGAGTTGGCGGCTGGAACTATCCCTGTCCAATAGGGCTGCAATGAAGAGGAAGGAACGGTCCACTTCACAAAGGGTTGAACAACAGCAATGGTGTTCTTTGGGTTACCAAACTTGATTCACATAGATATGGAAGATGTGTGAATCTAAAAACCTAGAATCATAGGACTCAATAGGTGAAGACTTTAGAGTTTTTGAACTCAGAAAATCGTGTAGAAGTCTTAAAAAATAACTCTCCCGAAGTTGGTATAAATAAGAGGACTTGAGCCATGAAATTCGGAACACGATCTGAACACAATCTGTTTGAAGTTATCTCTGGAGGACCGGTCCGGGTCTGAGGCGGATCGGTCCGATTGACATCGGATCGGTTCTTTTATTAAACGCGGATCGGTTCGGATGACATCGGATCGGTTCAGCTTTCAGCTTCATCGGTTTGCCATCGGTCTGGGGTATACTGGCCTTCAGCATAACGGATTGGTCCGTTTGTGATCGGATCGGTCCAGATGATCGGATCGGTTCTTTTATTTTGTCCGGTCCGGTCCGGTCCTCAGAAACCAGATTCCTTCGAGGAATTCTCTCCATCTTCAAAGGGCCATATCTTCTTCACCGTACCTCGGAATGAGATGTCGTTTCTTCCAGTATCTTTGTTGCGGCAAGCTCTTTAACTTTCCAGTTGACCTATCCTCCGGACAGTGGAAGTAAAATTACCGAATTTCCCTTGAACTTTCATATCGAGCCTTCTTTCACTATTTTGACTTCTCTTGCGTACCACTAGCATATAGTCCCTAAAAGAATGGAACGTGAAGTCATTGAGGCTAATGTAAACACATGATGGAGATTCAGGATGCTTGATTCCTGGAATTCGAATTGAGGCCGTCATATGTGATCATGTAGAAACGTGCCAAATGTAACGGCGTACGACATACAAAACTGTAAGATAACGGACATGACAAAAATGTCCTTACAACTGAGAAGACCCAAATCTCTCTCCTCAGTAGCTGAATGTTCCAATCCCAATTCGGAATCGAGGAATTCGATCTATTTGTTACATCGACTCCGTCTTTGAATCTCCAAATACTCAAGAACCCATCTTAGATCACTTGGTTTGGGAATAGTTTCAGCCTCAAACGAGCCCATAATTAAATGAACTTTATCTAAAGATTTTTTATCATCAGGTTCAGCTTCAAGGTTTGCTTTCAATGCTTGCCTCGTTACCAGCTCAACCAATTGTTCAACTTCTATTGAATGGGAGTACTCGATCAATTGTTTAACTTCTATTGAACTGGTACATAGTACCTGATATGCACTGGTACAATAGTACCTGATATGCCTAAAAAACATAGTAGCAATGTTATGAGTAATAGTTCTCCCTTTGATAATAGTTGTTTGTTTGTGAGTGATAATTTTAGAGTCTAACAAGAACTTCAAAGACAAACAGAAGTTAAAAATCATACCCGGGGAACCAGCTGCATTCTTTAATCGAATTCCCAATATGTGCTAACTACATAACCAAATAAGTCCTTAATTTCTCAAAAAAAAACTCCTTGAACTATTTCATTTGTTTGCAATTCCCCCATATGCGTCATTCAAAAAAGGTTTCTACTTGAAGTTTTTAGCAGAACATAAAGAAGTATTTGCAACTTTTTAATAGTTTAGGGGTTATTTCGTATGTTAGGGGGACAAATTTATCCCTTTAGCACGCCCTATGCAATTGACTCTAAGATGAATCAAATTTTCATAACTCTAAGGGATCGATCCATTGAATCCAACCGAACAGCCAGAGCATAATACCTGCCTAAGGCTGCAAATCTAACCAAACAGTGGTGAAGGTAAGGCTGCCTAAGGCATTGAATCCAGTCAGAGCATAATACCTGCCTAAGGCTGCCTAATACCTTCCTAAGACTCTAACATGGATTAAATTTGCATAACTCTAAGATTGCACTTTTCACCACAATAGTGGTGAAGGTACCACTACCTAAGGCTTCCCCCAACTTTTAGGAAGTCAATAACTTAGAGATCGATCCATTGAATCCAACCGAACAGCTAGAGCATGTGTTTTAGTTATATAAAGGCTTAATTCTTTTTTCTTGTAAAAATAAAATTAGCAGAATATAAACAATGACATCATGGGCAAATCATAATACCTAGGAAAAAAAGTACATACTTTAGGATAAAAATTTGAAGATTTAACACGATTCAATCATATCTATACAATTGCAAACTAAGACATGCACCCACACACCAAGATATGTTTAAACCGCAAGAATGGTAATAATCTCAACACCTGTGTATGCGCACACATTTCTTTATGAATTGTGGGTGGTTTTGGACATTATACTATTTTTTGAAGTGAATGTGATTTTCTTTCTCTTTGTTACTGTCCGAATTTGATTATCAATTATGTTTGAATTCAATAAAGACTTGATTTTTAATGTTTTATTTTTATTTCAGGGAATAAATAAAAGGGAAAATATGTCGGGAAGCATATCAGCAGAATCGGGGCTGCTTGAGAATGAAGTATTTGAATGAGAGCATTGAAAGGAAAAACCTTTTATGAGATAATGTAAATGCCTTTTTATTTTCAATTTTATTTCCATCATTCACAGATATGAGGGTGTAGATATGGGGCTACTATGGGGCTGAATCACAACCTTTATATGCACCTGAATAGTTTAATCTTGGGTGCAAAATGGGTGATGGCAGCTGCTACGGGGCTGCTTTGGGGCTCTTCAGTTGCTGTCGCTCTCCAGTTGCGGTCACCAAAGGTATGAGGAAGGTAGACTACAAAGTTTAAAGTTGCCTTTTTTTCTTCTCATAATGTTATATTTTCACTAATTGATTCCATTCCAACACGGAATAGTTTTTTTTTTTAATTTGTCACGACCATAACCACTTTAAAATACAACACTATAATGTTTGTGTCATTTCTAAAAATATTTTACTTTTGAAATTATTAAATATTGTAGGATTGGTTGTTATCTCTTAATAGGGTGGATAGTCCAATAAACAAAGGAGACTCTGTCCAATTTTTTTTTTAAAATGGACACTTTGTTTATTTTAGACACAATGTGAATTCAGTGGATGGATATTTTGTATTTCATGTTATATGTGAATTTGTTTGATGAATTTATACTATTTGAATGTTGTTGGAGAATTTATTATTTGTTAAGTAGGGCGGATAGTCTTATAAACAAAGGAGATTTTGGCCGATTTTTTTAAAAATTACACTTTTTTTTTTATTGTGGAGCAATATTTTTACCGTTTTGCAATTACATACTTTGAAAAATTTTACCGTTTCGCAATTACGTACTTTAGAAATTTTTTCGTGACGCATTATAACTTTTTATGATAAAGACAAATCAAATATTACTTTATCTTAACTAATGGTATTGTATTATCTTAATTGCAGATTTGACGTGATAAGAAGATATTTTTGGGGGGGGCCATGAACTCTTGACATTTGACGTTTGTAAATGAAATCTGAGACTTCTAAGTCCTTTAACTAATTTAAGTTATTTTTTTGCACCATGACTATTTGTCGTTTGTAAGGGGATGAAATGTGGGACTTCTACGTCTCTTAACAAGTGTTTAGGTGACTTGACAATGTATGTGTACGTGACATAATGTGAAATTTGTTTATGATAATTTAGTTATTTTGTGCATCTTAACGAATGTGTTTTTTATATGTTGATTTATTTAAATTTTGGTGATATACAATACTCTATAAAATTCATTTTTCAAAATAAAAAAATATATATATATATTGAAACACTATATTACCAAAATAAATGTTTTCGTAGTTAAATATGCAATTGATAAATAAAAATACGGTTTAAGATTTTATAGTTCATTATTGAAAAATTAATGATGAAAAATCATTTTTCAACAATTAAATTTCGTACCCAATAGATCTTGAGGGAAGGTACAAATTTCGTGGCGAAAAGCATCTAACACACTAGTTTATTGATAGAATTGGCAACGAAATGAAGACATTTAGCAATGGAATGTTGAACAAATAGCTACAAAATAAATTGTAAATTTCGTAGCTAAAAGCTTTTAACACACTAGTTCATTAATAGAATTGGCAACGAAATGAAGATATTTAGCAACGAAATGTTGAACAATTAGCTGCGAAATAAATTGTAGCGTATATATGACTATTTGTCACGAAAAAAATTCGTGGCAAATGACCTAAACAATGGGCAACGAAATTTAATTTCGTGGTCATATACATTCAGCGACGGGCCTTTGGCCACGAACTCTCTACGAAATAATTTTCGTTGCCAAAAACTATCAGCAACGAAATATACACTTTTGGCTACGAAACATTTCGTAGTTAAATGTAAGAATTGTTGTAGTGGGGGAGGGAGTTGACCATTGATTTAATTCCACTAGATATTCGAGATTTTGATATTATCTTGGCTATGGACTGGTTATCTTCCTACCATGCATCGATTGACTATTTTCGCAAGGAAGTTACATTTAATATGCCGGGGGAGGAAGAATTCAAATTTACTTGGGAAAGAAATGTGGTTCCAAATTGTCTTATTTCTTCCCTTCGGGCGAGGAAATTGTTAAATAAGGGTAGTCAAGGCTTTTTAGCATATATTGTGGATACAAACAGGGAATTACAACAATTAAAAGATATCCCAGTAGTTAAGGATTTTGTAGATGTGTTCCCAGATGAATGACCAGGGTTACCACCTAGCATAGAGGTTGAGTTTACTATTGATTTAGTGCCCGGTACAATTCCAGTTTCTATTTCTCCATATAGAATGGCACATGTGGAACTAAAGGAGTTGAAGGTTCAACTGCAAGATTTGCTAGATATAGGTTTTATTCGACCCAGTGTATCACCATGGGGTGCTCCAGTATTATTTTTGAAGAAGAAAGATGGCACCATGCAACTTTGCATTGATTATCGATAGTTTAATAAGGTAACTATTCAAAATAAATATCCATTGCCTCGTATTGATGATTTGTTTGATCAATTACAGGCTGCTAAAGTTTTTTCAAAAATTGATTTGACATCGGGTTATCATCAATTAAGGGTGAGAGATTGTGACATTTCTAAGACAGCTTTTCATTCTCGTTATCGTCATTATGAATTTTTGGCAATGCCATTTGGATTAACAAATGCTCCTGAGGTGTTTATGGACTTAATGAATAGAGTATTTCATCCTTTCATTGATTCATTTGTAATTTTCTTTATCGATGATGTTTTGATATACTCACCTAGCCAAGAGGAACATGAGAAGCATCTAAGAGTTGTATTGCAAGTTTTGTGAGATAGTCAATTGTTTGGGAAGTTTAGCAATGTGAGTTTCTTGGGAAGTTTAGCAAATGTGAGTTTTGGTTAAGTCAGGTAGTATTTATGGGTCATGTTGTTTCGGGAGATGGAATTTATGTAACCCTAAGAAGGTAGAGGCAATTGTGTAATGGGAAATACCAAGAAATGTAACGGAGATAAGGGGTTTCCTAGGATTGGATGGATATTATAGAAGATTCATAAAGGGGTTTTCATCTATAGCCTTACCGTTCACTAAATTAACCTGAAAGGAAGTGAAATTTGTGTGGAGTGATGAATGTCAGCACAGCTTTGAAAAGTTGAAAAATAGGCTAGTATTAGCTCCAGTTATCACTGTTCCATCTAATGGAGAAGGTTTTATGATTTATACTGACGCTTCACATCAGGGCCTAGGTTGTGTTTTCATGCAACATGGAAAGGTAATTTCTTATGCATCTAGACAGTTAAAGACGCATGAACGTAATTATCCTACACACAATTTAGAACTTGTGGCTATTGTTTTTGCCTTGAAATTATGGAGACATCATTTATATGGAGAGACGTGTGAAATTTTCACTAACCATCAAAGTTTGAAGTATTTATTTACACGGAGACACTTGAATTTGAGACAAAGACGTTGGATGGAGTTAATTAAAGACTATGATTCTACCATTCACCATCATCTCGGTAGGGACAATGTCGTTATAGATTCTCTAAGTCGGAAGTCATTGGGGAGGTTATCTTGTATTGAATCTGCAGGGGTTGGCAATATTATGGAATTAAGACTGATGGGAGTCGAGTTGAACTTAACTAAGATGGGGGCATTAATTGCACACGTTACAGTGAGACCTTTACCGGCAGAACGCATACGAAATTTGCAAGTCAGTGATCTAATCCTTGAGAAGAAGAAACGGGAAATCCTGGATGGTAAATAGAGTGGCTTTAAAATTAATAATGATGAATCGTTGTGTTATAAAAACATAATTTGTGTACCGAATGATCTATCCTTAAAGAAGGATATATTAGAGAGGCACATAGTTATATTTACTCTATGCATACTTGAGGTACCAAAATGTATAGAGATTTGAAAGAGTATTACTGGTGGAATAATGTGAAACGTGAGATTACAGAATTTGTAGCTCAATGTTGAGTATGCCAACAAGTGAAGGTGGACCATTAGAAGTCGGCAGGATTATTGCAGTCATTGCCTATTCCATAATGGAAGTGGGAACATATAACGATGGATTTTGTTGTAGGATTACCATGATCACCAAAGGGGCATGATTCTATTTGGGTGATTGTAGACCGATTGACAAATTCAGCTCATTTTCTTCCAGTTAAGATTACCTACACTGTTAATAAGATTATCTGTTTACATGGGGCACCAGTGTCAATAGTATCGGATAGAGATCCAACGTTCACTTCTAAGTTTTGGCCTCATTTATAGAATGCCCTGGGCACAAGTTTGAAGTTCAGTACTAGATTTCATCCACAAACCGATGGGAAATCATAAAGAATAATTCAAATATTAAAAGACATGTTACGAGCCTGTGTATTTGACTTTAAAGGTAGTTAGGATGATCATTTTACATTTATGGAATTCGCGTATAATAATAGTTATCAACACACCATTGTTATGGCTCCTTATGAAGCTTTATATGGGAGGAGATACAGAACGCTAATATGTTGGGATGAAGTAGGTGAAAGGAAAATCTTAGGTCCTGAGTTGATAGATATGACAATCGAAATTATTAAAATGATTCAGAAACGGATAAAGATAGAGCAGAGCAGGCAGAAATTTTATGTAGATAAGAGGAAGTATCCATTAGAATTTCAAAAGGGAGATTTTGTATTCCTACATATTTCACCATAGAGAGGCATCATGAGATTTTGAAAAAGGGGGAAACTAAGTCCATGATATATTGGACCATATGAAGTGTTGGAAAGAATTGGGACCCTGGCATATAGATTAGAATTACCTCCAGAATTGTCTCGTTTACAAGATGTGTTTCACATATCGATGCTTCGTAAGTATTTGGCAGATCCATCTCATCAATTGAAAACTCAACCTGTTGAATTGAAGGAAGATTTGTTGTACATCGAGGAACCAATAGAAATTATTGATCGTAAGGAGCAAGTATTAAGGAATAAAGTTATTCCCTTAATTAAAGTTATGTGGATGATCCATGGAATTAAATAATCAACTTGGAAAATGGAGGATAGCATGCAGAAATAGTATCCCCATTTGTTTGGTAAGTGACATTCATAATAAATTTCAGGGACGAAATTTTCTAGGGGGGAAGTTGTGACAACCCGGATATAATTATGATAGATTATATTTAAATCATGATTACCATATGTCATATGAATAATGCGTTATTAGTATATTTAATGTTAAGCGATCATTGTTAGTATACTCCTAATTTCATAAATCATGAAATGTCGAATTATTTCGAAACACGAGATTTTGTTATTTTGGGTAGAAATGTTCCTATTGGAGACTAGTTTTGACCCTTATAATGTAATAATTGACTCAATATGAAAACTATATAGTTGTAGATATATAATTTAGGTTTGTGACAAAATAAACGGTTCATCAAACGAATGTCCGAGTAAGAAGTTATGCCGAATTTACGAATAAGGGGCAAATCTGTCCATTCCCTTAAGTGATAAATTGTCTTTTAGAAAACCAAATGTTTTAATTTGATTGGTTGGCATGGGAGGCATCCTTGGACTAATTAAAAACTCATCTTCTAAGCTATTTCTTCAGCAAGTAAAACCCTAGGTTCAGTTTTGGAGAGCTTTTGCTTGATGAAAGAGAAAGTGGAAGTTTAAGGAAGAAAAAAAAGATTTCAAGAAAGGCTAGGAAAATTCCAAGAAAATCCTTAAAGTGTTTTCAAGGTATAATTATGTGATTAATATTGTTTTATATTATACTTATTTCGAAGTATATAAATCATGAATGATTGAATAAAATTCCATCCTCCTTTTTGATAATAAGTATTTGTTCACATGTGAGATAAGTGGTGTATGTAGCTCGTATTATTTGTTATTGAAATCCCTTGTATTCAAACTTGCATATATTTTATGTGCTTACTGGAATTGAGAAATTCAATTGGATATGAAACTAGAATCATATATTCAAATCATATCTGAAAATCAGAATTTTACTCCTTGTGGTTGGGCCTTGGTGATGGTTTAAAGTTGGTATATAGTTGTTATTTGGATATTTAATTTCGATATGCCCTGAGTTTAGTCAAGTTTTTGACATAGCAAATGAAGTCAAAAAATTATGAAACTTTAATTTTGTACTATTCAGTATGTTTATTGAAAATTTATAAAAAATATTTGAAATATATACTGGAGAAGAATTATGAAAATTCTTGGAAGTTAAAGGAACAATAGAGGAGCTTGTGGGGCAGATTTAATATGTTGGAAAGAAATGGTCATAACTTGCACTAGGAAGCTTGAAAAATTGCACCGTCGCTTATAATGGAAAGTATATTCAGATATTTTTCATATTGATAAGCTTGGACACCTATGTATGTACAATTAATGAATATGGGATGGTTAAGTATGGAGGACAATAATTTGAGGCCATACTGGATACCCCATGAAGGAATGTTTTTATTTACTCCTTCCCAAGGGTATTCTGATTATATGCTTCATGTGTATATAAATTGAGAAGTATAATTTTATGTTTACTTGATTTTATTTATAAATTCCTTACAAGGTAGTTTCTAGGGTTGAATGTTCATGACCTTATCAACATATATACCATTGTTTCGTCTTTTCACATGTTTAATGGAATATGACTTGAGTAGAATTATATTGTTGTTGTATAGTCATTGAAAGTTACATAGATATATTAAGATAATACTTATGATTGAGATGCAGTACTGATTTAGTTGGATTAACAGGTGTAAGGTCAAATCAACCAAGTTCATCTCCACCCGAGGGAAATGTGAATACATAGTTGACAACCCAATTTGACTGTACTTACTGAGTTGATTATGGATATGATGTGTATGTACTATATATTGAGATGATATGGCTTATTAAAAGTCAAGAGATGTTGAGATGTTATGGAATTATAAAAGTCAAGATATGTTGAGTTGCTATGCAATTCAGGAGATGTTAGGTTATTAAAACCTATGGTTATGATTATTGCCTACGGGCAAGAGATGTGGGGTTTATTAACTCCGAATATGTATATGGGCTAATTTGGCACCGATATGGATATATATTGAGATGTTGAGAAGTTAAAATAGTATTTTTACTATATAGAGATGTAGTACATTCACTGAGTTTTTAAACTCATGGTTTTATATGTTTACATTTTCAGGTTCTGAAGCTGCCACTGCCAGGTCTAGGAGGTTGAGTAAATAGTAGTAGGGTCTTGTTAGTTTTGTTTTATACATTATACTAGTTGTAATTAAGTTAAATGGTATGTGAGTTCTATTTAAATTATGTCTCCTTAAAACGATTGGATTTTTAGTATTCCGTATTTTAACCTTGAAGTTGTTTCAATATGTATTACTAAATAAATAATAATTGTGGTTTGTGAACTATTTAATTAATTATATCTTAAGGGGGTTAAGGGGTGACAATAATAATAATAATAATAAATGAAAAGAAAAAAAATATTTACGACACACCTATATATATATATATATATATATATATATATATATATATATATATATATGTATAAACGACATGCACACACTATATTTTAATCACGTAAAATAATAAAATACACAAACAAAAATAATAAAAAGAAAAAGAAATAATAATAAAATGACACTAAAAATCATAAAATACTATATACTAAAAACAATAACTATAATACTACACACACACACACTGGGGAACATTTGGAATGCGGCTCGGGATGGTCTAGGTTTGGGTATGGGGCTTGATTATTTGGTACGAGACTAGGTTTAGACATGTTTGACTGCATCATTGTCGCATTTGGCTTGATATAATGTGTTTCAAACCGCAAATTCCGTATGACCTTCAAGATAAATAAATACGCGCATAAGGCCAAATTTACCGAGAACTAGCAACTAAAATGCGTCTACTTGGGGTACAATTTTAACACTTTTAGGTGCTTATCATTAAAAGTATCCTTTTAAAAATTAGTATACCAGGTTTCACATTGTTTAAATTATATTTTGATTTCAGCCATTGTTTTCATATATGTAACTTCTACTTAAAAATTATAAAGCTAAATAGTGGCTATTAATTTAAAAGGGAGGGAGTACAATGAAAGTACGGGGAACTTACCAAACAAACCGATCAACACCTCTCACATCTCAAGATGAATACGATAAAACATAGAAAAAATATAGTAATAAAATAAAAGAAAGTCCAAGGCATGAACTTATGTTGCATAGATTGAAATGATTTAACATAACCCACATTGTGAATATTCTCAAAATAAAAATCTTGAATTTCCCTTAACTTAGTGATCATATTGAGTATGAGGAATAAAGATCAAATACAAGTTTTTTCTTTTAACTGTAGTTCCAAATGTCTCACACATATCCAAATTTCTCTCATCCATCCCACTTGGAAGTTTCAAATTAAAGTGGAAGCTCAACATTTGCTAAACCAAATGTAATCCTAGGACACATTCTCCTTCCTAAACCAAATGGGGTATATTGCAAGTTATTTTCTATAAAATCAACTAAATTATTCTGAAATCTCCGTGGTTCAAAATTTTCAAGATTATGCCAATATTCATGAACCGTTCCGATTGCCCAAGCATTTACAATGACTTTAGTTTTTTAGGTATTTTGTAATCATCAATCTCACATTCATCGCTACATTCTCTAGGGAGTATTAAATCAAGAGAAGGATGCAATCGTAAACGTCTCTTTGATTACCATGTTTAGGTAAAGTAGTCCCTAAATATCGGACTCTCATATTATTATTTTTTTCCTTTTAGGGGTTTTCTTAGTTTCGTTAGTGTTTTCTCTATCACAGTTGGGTTTAGTATCATTTTCGACATCGCCCAATCGATTATGGTTGAAGATGTATCGGTTCTCCATGCGATGTCCTGAATTGATTTTAAAAGTTAGTATAGATTTTGTAAACTAACGGTATAAATACTCATGGACATTAATAATTTTCTTCCTAAGGGAAGAAGTTACAAAAGCAATTACTATTAATTATTTTTTTCTGTTTGGTTCGCGTTAAAATATTTTTCACCGTCTTAAAATACAAAGTTGAATGGTTAGCTTGGTGATTTTGTTTTCACCATCTCCGTTTGGATGGACTACTTTTCATTAGGTGAAAATTTTAACTTTTTCACAATTTGTTGTTTGGATGGTTAAGAGCAATATAGTGAAAAAAACAAAATGATCATATTACCCTCATACTTGAAATGGATACACAAATATTTATACTTAACGATTTGATTTTCATCACACAAGTGTCATGGCCATTAAAAAATATTCATTTACCTCAAACTCATATTTGACACAATTCCCCCCCCCCCCCCCCCCCCAACCAACACATACACTAGTCAGATTTGGCTAAGCACGACAAATAACTGTGAGTTGTAAAAAAGAGTCCTAATTGAAAAAAGGAGTCCCAACTATAAAAATAGTAGTCTATAATTAAAAAAAAAAAGTTCTTAACAATGAAAACACAGTTCCAATTAAAAAAAAAGCCCCAACTATGAAAAAAACAGTTCCCAATTAAAAAAAACAGTTTTCAACATTGAAAAAAAATAGCTCCAATTCAAAAAAAATAATCCCAATTAAAAGAATTTTTTTTTAAAGTCTCAACTATGAAAAAACAGTTTCCAACTATGAAACCGTTCCAATTAATAAAAAAAAATTCCGAACACATTACCTTGCACCAAACAAATAATCATTTATTTTTTTATTTTCTTAATTTTTTTAATTTTTAATTTACTTTTAATTTTTTTAATTAATTTTTTTTTCAAAATTTTTAATTTTTTTAATTTTTTTAAAAATGTTTTTAAATAAAAAAAATTAAATTAAAAAATATCTTTTTCATTTTAAAAAAAATGAATATTTAATGATCATGTTAATTGAGAGGAAGAAATGAATGTCAAATAATTGTGTGATAGTTTTAAGTGGAAATAAGAAAGGTTAGTATGATAATAAGAAAAATTTTATTGTTTTCACCTGTTAAAATATTCACTTTACCCATGATTTAAAATGGTTAAAGTTTCACCTCACTTTTCACCTTATTCATTTTATTTCATCATGTTAAATGTTCAACCAAACACATATTTTACCTAGGTGAATTATTTTTTAACACGGTAAAAAATATTTCACCACGAATCAAACGGACCCTTAAGAGTTCCGAAGTGCAAACTTTACGCATTTGTCTCTAATATTCACCGTAAGAACCAAAGAGGAGATACATGCGGTACTATAAAAGATAATCTTAGGGTCCGTTTGGTTGACAATAGAAAAAAAAGTAGGTGGCAAATTTGTCAAGGAAAATTTTACCTACATTTTTCACATAAGGCTATTAAATAACCATTAGGCGAAATTAAAGTCAATCCAATCAGATTATTTCAAAACAATTTTATATTATATTCAAAAATGTTAAAAACGGATTTTACAATATTTTTGTATTCTGGTTTTTAAAAAAAATTGTAAAACATTTTATTAACAAGTTTTTATGATATTAAAAACAATTTTTAAAATATTACAAAATAATTTTTAAATATTCACAAAAGTTTTTTTAACCATCTAAAATTGTTTTTTACAACTTTAAAACTGTTTTTATATTATATTTAAAACAGTTTTTAAAAATGTTAAAAATAGTTTTTACAATATTTTTATATTACGGTTTTTAAAAAAAAATTGTAAAACATTTTCTTAACATTTTTTTATAATATTAAAAACAGTTTTTATAACGTTACAAAATAGTTTTTCAATATTCATAACAGTTTTTTTTAATTATTTTAAATAGTTTTTAAATTATTTTTTAAAACATTAAATCCGTTTAAGAAGTTAACAAATTTGTTTACAAATATTTCTCACTCAAATAGGTAAGCAGAGTTTGTCAACAGTGTATGCATAAAGGGTGTTGTACACTGACAAATAATATCACGGCAAATTATACAACCAAACAGCCAAAAAATGGACAAATTTGTACATTTACCAACTTTTTGACATTTTCCTAACCAAAAATAACCAATCAAACGGACCTTATTGGCTAAAATTTTCGGCCTATCTAGTACCCCTTTGGACACTTGAGGGGATGATACGATAATTGATGAAATTTCACCAAATTGCAAATGCATGAGGGGTCCATGTCTCTTGGCCAAGTCCTTAAGAGCACGATGTGGTAGTGAAGCGGCTAAGTGGAGGAGGTTTCCAATGAGCGGTAACTTCCATGAACTTGGTGAATATTTTTGTCGTGTTTTCTTTGTTTTTGAAAATTTCATGTCTTTAACTAACTTGAACATGAAATAAACTAAGATGATGAAGGAAGTAATAAGAGAAAATGATAATCGAAGCTATATTTAAGAGATTAATGAGAAAGTAATAAGCTATAGTGTTGGGTGCTCACTCTTTCATCTGTGTTCAAGTATTTACTGTTCAGTATATGTTGTTACGAGGCATTGAAACTCAAGGATCTTTAGCCTTTTAGACCCTAACTAATGCACAGATGCGTATTCATAATTGGGTTAATTACACTAAGGACTTCTAGGCTTTGAACCTCCTTACACTTCACCACCTTAACTTGCAATTTTTGTACTTAAATAGCTAAACTTTGAAAACGGTTACAAATAACCTCCTACCATCCAACTCCATTAGTTTTTGGCGGGAAAAGTTAGTCATGTGCGTGGCACATGAGTGAAAGTAATTTTTAGAAGGGAATTTTTGGTATTTTACCCTTTTTTTAAACCCTACACTTTTACTTATTCTTGATATCTTCTCTTTTCTCTCTCTCATTTGAAGCTCTCCCTCTCTCTTCTTTTTCTTCTTCTTCCTCCCCTCTCTCTCTCTCTCTTTCTCTCACACAGACACATGAACACACACTCACACCCACACCCGCACCCACTAACACAAATAGATACTGGGTTGAATAAGACGTGGGCTTTCAATCAGGGGTGGGGTCCATTTTTAATAAATTTGTACATAATTATAAATTATAATATAATTACAGAAATGAAACGAAATTACAGAAATGAAATACTTACTTGTATTTGCAGAAATAATATTATAATAGAAAAATAATCCGAGCCCTGTTTAGAACAGTCTCCTTAAGACAAATTTATTCCCTCCACAAAGTGCCAAAGGTAATAAATAATTGTCTCTCAAGATAGAACGGATTTCCAAATTAATCAAGTATCACAACAGTGATTAATTTCTTCGAACACAATTATGTGTTTATACTCAACCATACTAAATAAATAATATGCAGGAATGTATGCAGTAGCAGTAGAAAATGAATTATTTTCTGGGAAAAGATGCAGCATAAATTCGGAATTATGGGAGGGCAAATTTTTCAGTAGTCAAAACTGTAGGGGAAAGGTTTAATTTATAGCTTTTGTGTTGACTGTTGGAACAGCAACGGAAATTAACTGTCAAAAACATTTAAACGAATTAACTGTTGACTGTTGGCAATAACTGGCAACAGTTTATAATTAATTAATTAATTTCATAATTAATAAATAATTAAAGCCCATAAAGTTAAATAAATTCGACCGAAAAATGTAGGAGATTTTTATAGGCCCAAGCTCGAGCCCGAGCCCGAGCCCGAACCCGAACCGAACCGAGCCGGCCGGACGGAAATATGCAGGAATTTGTGTTGACTGTTGGAACAGTCAACCGAAATTAACTGTCAAAAACAGTTAGACGAATTAACTGTTGATAATAATTGCCAAAAGTTTATAATTAATTAATTAATTTCGTAATTAATTAATAATTAAAGCCCATAAAGTTAAATAAATTCGGCCCAAAAATGTAGGAGATTTTTACAAGCCCAAGCCGGTCGGACGTGCGTGCGTGGACCTTTGACCGAAAGTCAACCCGTGCATAGCTTAGGTCATCTCCCCTTCAAAGAGTTAGGATACCTCCAAGGCATCCAAGCCTTAGTCCATCATTTGGATTTTATTAACTCATCATTTTCCCACTACTCTTCCAATGTGGAACAAGAGTTAAAAGATACCCAATACATTAACTTCTTTGTGAGTCACTTTGGGGACATATTAATCATTCATAACTTAATGAAATTCGACGTGTGAATATACTACGTTAATCTCCTTGCGGAGGAGAACGCGTTCGTATATTTTTCCACAATTATCGTAGTGTGGGTCCCACCTAAATTTGAGCTCAAAGTTGCTCAAAATTCTGTCCAGAAAAATCTGGACAGCTTTATAAATAGTCTAATTTTCCAACAGGGTCGGGGTGGGGTGGGGGTGGTGGTTCAATTAGAGGTGGATTGGAGCTGGACTGAGATGGGGGAGGGTTGGCTCGTTGGATATTAAGGGCGGTCGAAGGTATTGGTTTTTCTCTTGGAATTTTTTATCACTTTTTGTTTTTTTCGATGGTTAAAGGTTGGAGATTTTTATGTTTTTTTTATTGCTATTTTTTATTTGAACAGTTGGATTTTTTTATGTTTTTTTACTGTCGTCTTTTTTTGTATTGATGTTTTTTATTTCAACAACTTAAACAATAATTTTTTATTACTGTTATTTTAATCATTTTTCTTTAAGTTTTTTTTATTAAGGTTCATTTTTTGCTGAAAATTGTTTTCGGTCTTTTTATTAAGGTTGCAGTTTTTTTTTCCTGGAAATTATTTTATTTTATTTTTTTTTATAGTTTTTTAGTGTTTTTATTCAATTTTTTTATTTGTCAAAACTACATTAGGTTATGTTTTTAGTGGACCCAATGCAATATCTTACTTGCATCTGATTTTTAGGTATGAATTTAGGGTATCTCTATAGCAATTTTTTTGTGTCTTGTTTGAACGTTGTTTTTTTCTAGTATATAAGTTCTTCGTGTGTGTTTAAGAGCGCATGTTATTAACACCAACAAGAGTAAGTAACTTTATTCTAGGAATACTAACAAAAATTACGACTTTGATCAACTTTATGCTCGTTGATGATCTTTTCAAGGATTTGATCAACTTTATGATAGAGCTTCTCTAACTTCGGCCTCATGCCACTAAGGAAATGAAGAAATGTTAACGAAGGAAACACATTTGCATTGTCAAAACTTCCACCAAATGATATCGTTTCGTCGATGAGTAGTATAAGGGCATCTTGGTCCCTGCGTCTCCTTCCAAACTTCACTCAACAAATTGTAGCATTCATCATTGACTTCTCAGTAAGATTAATGGGTGACGAGGAGGATCGAATGGTCTCAATGAGACATGAGGCCTAATATGACCTTTTAGAGCTAAATGACTAGACTTTGTTGGAACTTAAGAGTTCCGAGGTGAAAATTTTACGCATTTGTCTCTAATATTCACCATAAGGACCAAAGGAGATACCTGCGGTATTAGGGGCGGATGGACATGGGGACCAAGGGGGCCTTGGCCCCAGTTCAATTTTTGAAAAAATATATATATATATATATATATATATATATATATATATATATATATATATATATATATATATATATAGTCATGCTCTTGTGCGGACTAGTCCGCATTTTAAGAATGCGGACTGGACATGTGTCACCTGGCGGTGAGCCCAGAAAAGAGAGAGAATGTGTCTATAATTTAGGCGGTAATTTCTAGGCGCACCTTTAGGCGACACATGTCCGGTCCGCATTCTTAAAATGTGGACTAGTCCTCACATGAGCATTATATATATATATTGGGTTTTTTTGTAAAATTTCAAAGTTTAAAGTATACCTCTAATTATTTTCAAAACTGAGGGTGTAAGATTGTAATTAATTAAAATTTTAAACCTAATAGAGAACGGGTCTCTCTTTTTACAATTTCTTTTTTTTCTATCCTTCTTTTCTCTCTCCCCGTCGCTCGCTCGCTGAGACTGCCCAAGTCCAAGCCCCTCCGCCACTGCCCAATATTTGCGTCGTATCACACCCCCTAACTTACACATTGCTAGTCCCTAGCAATGAAATAGGAAATAACAAGAACTACAAGAAAACCAAAAGCAGGATACAAGTGCCAAATGGGATGAAAAAGTAATAAAAAGATAAGGCCACTTTCGGGGGCGAACGATTGCATTTAGCATATGCAATAAGCGGTTAAACCCCTAGGTTACCCTAGTGGACGAGTGTCGTCTCGTGAGGGTTTTCAGGGATGATACCCACAAACATCACATGGTTTCCTTAAAATATGCCCAACCCAACATGCGACAAACTCAACAACAACGAAAAAGATTTCAATTGCGTTATTAGCATATTGAATGAATTCAAGCTAAAGTCCGTTGTTATTAACAGGTTGAATGCACTTCATAGAATTGAAACTTTAAAAGTGGGAGGGGGGAGAGAACATGCATAGTATGATTTGGTAAAAACTTAAATAAACCGGATAAACATAAAGGAAGCATATATTCAATCCTCACGGGCATTACGCTCATCAAATGAATTCACTCGGAACGGGAGGTAACACACGGAACATGCGGGCAAAAAGAGTAAATGGAAATGGAAACTAGGCCGCACACTTGTCACAAATGAGAACGCTATATAGGAAATAAAAAACTTGTAATATCAATGAAAGATACCGCTCATTAAAGAAGGCGAAATGCATTTTCACAGATTATCAAAACTATTATGACTTTTAAATTAAATTCACCCTAAGATCACATAGGACTTGATAGGGTTATAATGTAGGCTAGGCTAGGGTATGAAATGAAAGGTATATGTACGGATTCAAAGTGTTCGGGGATGAAAACTCGGGATAATGGTAAATAGTGGGCAATATCAAAATTGGAAAAAAGTTCCAAAATGGCATTAGATATATCATCGGGGAGAGTAATCAAAGCTTATTGAACTATATACAAAATTTACAACTTTCTCTTTCTTTTTCCTTTCCTTTTCTTCTTTTTCTCATGTTTTCTTTTGTTTTCTTTTGCTTTTTGATTTCTCTTTTTCTTCACTTTTTTTTTCCATCTCCTTTCTTTTCTTTTCTTTTCAAACTCTCATATGCCTAAATTGCAACCACACAACACAACATCATTCAATCCCAAGCAACATTCCAAACAAAGGTATGGAAGGTAATATGTATGGTTTATAACTCCAATGTGGAGTTGGTTGGGATTTTGGGTAATGAAATTGAAAGAGTTGGCGCTTGCGTTCAATTAAGAAATAATATAATAAATACCATTTTTAACCCAAATTAACCCTAAGCATGCAACTAGGTGTGATTGAAACAATATGAAATCATGCAATAAATATTCAACACACAAAGTTTAAGGAAAAATCCCCCATAGGGGCAAAACCATTTGTATATCACTATAATTTGTAAAAGACGGTTTACAATCGGAGTACAATGAAATACAGGTTGACTAAGAATTACCCTCGGGTATCGGATTCTGTAGTCGCGGCTGGAAGAAACCCTTTCCAGTAGGGCTACAATGAAGAGGAAGAAGCGGTCCACTTCACAAAGGGTTGAACAACATCAATGGTGTTCTAGGGTTACCAAAAGTGACTCACAAATGTATGGAATTTGTGTGAATCAAGGGTATGAATCAATGGACTCAAATACCATGAAGACTTAAGAGTTATGGAACTCAGAAAATCGTGTGTAAGTCTCTGTTAAAAACAACCTCTGATCGTGGATTAAATAAGGAACTCTTTGCCCTAGAAAATCTGGCCACGATCTGGCAGAGTTTATCCTCGTCGGATCGGTCCGGTGAACTCGGATCGGTTCTTTTTTCCGAAGACGGATCCATTCGGTTGGCATCGGATCGGTTCGGCATTTTGGTGTCATCGGTTCGTTATGGATCCGGGATGTACTGGTCTCAACACAGCAGGCGGATCGGTCCGGTCCCTTTAGGCGGATCGGTCCGGATGAATCGGATCAGTTCTTTTATCTGGGCCGGATCGGTCCGGTCAGGTCTGATTCCCAAATTCATTCTTCTTTTGATCTTCGGATTTCATATTTCATTGATGACGATGTGATCTTTTCAACCATCAATGTTGTAACGGCGTATGACATAACATATACATAAAGATGGACAAATTGTCCTTACAAATCTCCCCCTATGTCTATGCCGGAACAAACATAAAAAAAATACGAATTATCAAGTATGAACAATGCCTATACAAATCTACCCTTCCATGAACCCAAAACTGAAAGCGGTACATATGACTAAGGCTGCATCATTTGTTCTTCAATTCTTCAGGAATCTTCACGCTTTTCTCATCAGGGTGTGCAACATGGGATTTATCAAGAGATGTACCTACACACATGAGACAAAGCAAATACCAAGTGACGTATCGAGTTTGAAATGAGATAAACATAAGCACAATTTAAGATGATATTCTCAGAATTTCAAAACTCCCCCATAGTCAGATAATTCATTCTTCTCCCCCTTTTTATGATGTTCCCAAATAGAGAAATGAGAGAAATAAATCAAGCAGGCAAGTACCGGGGTGACACAAGACATAAAATCACACCATGAATGAACATAAAACAACCAAGTCGGTGATAGCGTAAAAGAATGGGTGTGATCAAAATTCGATAGGAAAATTAAAACATACAAACATGACATATGTGCACGATGAATATTGGATATTCCTAACGAATGAACTCAAATGCTTCCTTTGGTGTAAAAGATTGTAAATATAAGACATTGACTATATCAAATCTACAAATCGAAGCTCAAAGTGATTTCTACACCAATAACGTCCAGAATGTTTTTCATGCTTTTTCAGGACTTTCAAGGAAGTGCAAACTCGTTTTTCAATCTCCAACCAAACTCCCTCAGATTTATATTTTGAATAGAGGAATACTAAATTCTCAAACTGTGGAGAATTGATGATGAAACCTAAATGACCCATATTTGGCATGTATTGATTTTTATTGCCTTATCAATTTTTTTCGGGCTCTTTTAACCTCTTAGGACCTCGGATATTAAAATTCCTCCATTTTTAGGTCCTTTTTAACGGTGGCTTTTGCGCAAAGGATAAGAATAAACTTTCGCAGCCCCTCCCCATTATGAAAATATACACACAGTCTCACCAAAACGGTTTTTACATGCATTCCAATCTTGTCAAGTTTTATCGCATTTTATACATTGTATAGATAGGATTGAGATGGAAACACTCAAGACAACATGAGATTGACAAGTGCAACAATCAAATATAGCCGTGCATGTGTGCAATAAAGGATATAGGAGTCAAGCATGTAGGAAATATCACTAATTACATCTCAAGGACTCCAATCAATGTTAAGCACATGGATGAAAGGATGTAGCCTCTCAAAACTCTATCAAACAGTCACATGGATATATGGAATGAAGTTGTGACATGGCTATCTTAAATGATCATCCATAAAAGGCAAATCTCTTTTAAAATTAAAAAAAAAAAAATTAAAAAGAAAATCTTTTTGTATTTTTCTAAAAAGAATACATAAAAGTTGTACAACAAAGCTATGGTACATATAAAACAGACTAACAATAGGAAACATATGATATGAACATGAAGAAGCATCCTATTCTAGACATAAACCAACCCCTCAGTCAACTGTGCAAATCCCCAAAGACTTCCTAAGACTCTCAAATCTAAGGGAATCTAAAGGTTTCGTGAAAATATCGGCTAACTGACGGTCGGTAGGAACAAAACTCAGGGTTATGACCTTCTCCTCAACTAACTGACGTATAAAGTGTTCGCGTAACCTGATGTGCTTTGTGCGCAAATGTTGGACAGGATTGCGGGATATGTGTATCGTCCTCGTGTTATCATAGGAAATGGTCATGGTGTCCTGTGAAATCCCATAATCCTCCAACATTTGTTTCATCCACATGAGTTGCGTGCAACAACTTCCGGCGGCGATGTACTCAGCCTCCGCAGTGGACAAAGAGATGGAGTTTTGCTTCTTGATCAACCAAGAGACAAGAGCAGAACCAAAGTAGAAACACCCACCAGAAGTTCTCTTACATCCATCTACGTCCCCGGCCCAATCGGAATCCGAATAGGCGCACAAACAGTCATCGGTATCAAAGGAATATCAAATATCATATGAGAGAGTCCCACTCACGTATTTGATAATACGTTTTAGAGCGAGTAAGTGTGATTCTTTAGGAGACGCCTGATAACGCGCACAGACTCCAACACTAAAGGCAATGTCGGGACGACTAGCAGTCAAGTAGAGAAGACTGCCTATCATACTCCGATACAAGGTTTTCTCTACGTCCTTGCCTGAAGTGTCCTTACTAAGCTTGGTAGAAGTACTCATAGGTGTACGTGCATGCTTAGCCGAGTCTAAACCAAATTTCTTCACTAGGTCTCTAGCATACTTGGATTGGGAGATGAACATCCCATCCTCTAGCTGACGAACCTGGAGACCAAGGAAGAAAGTAAGCTCACCTACCATGCTCATCTCAAACTCACTTTTCATCTCCTCCTCAAAGTGGTGAGCATGCTGGGAGCATGTGGATCCAAAGACTATGTCGTCCACATAGACTTGGGCAACCAAGATAGCACCGTCATCTCTCCTGACGAACAATGTCATATCAACTCCCCCTCTCTTGAAGCCACGGGCTAAGAGATAGGAAGTAAGCCTCTCGTACCAAGCACGGGGTGCTTGCTTCAAACCATACAAGGCTTTTCTCAGATAGTAGACGTGATCAAGGTGCTTAGGGTCTTCAAACCCTTTTGGTTGTTCCACATAAACCTCCTCCTGTAGAATGCCATTCAGAAAGGCACTCTTGACATCCATCTGATATAACTTGAAGTGCAGATGACATGCGATGGCGAGAAGTAAGCGAACGGACTCAAGCCTCGCAACAGGAGCAAATGTCTCCCCAAAGTCTACACCCTCTATCTGTGTGTAGCCTTGAGTGACCAACCTAGCCTTGTTTCTGGTTATGGTACCATTTTCATCCATTTTATTCTTGAAAATCCACCGGGTACCAATAACATTAGTATCACTAGGTCGGGGGACAAGTTCCCAGACATTGTTCTTCTTAAACTGAAGCAACTCATCCTGCATAGCAGATATCCAGTGTTCATCTTTGAGTGCTTCTTTGTGGTTCTTGGGCTCGACTTTGGACGTGTAACAATGATGACTAACAACGTTCTCTAGTTGAGCACGAGTCTTGACCCCTAGAGTGGGATCGCCAACAATGGCTGAAGGATCATGACTCTTGCGAACCCAAGCAGGTGTGTCCCCTAACACAGGAATAGGGTCCACAGAGTGTGGGAGAGGAACAGTAAAGTCACTGTCAGAACAGTCCTCATCCTCACACTGAAGGTTGGGATCAATAACCGTCGGGGGTTCATCATCTTGAACGGTGACGTTTATTGATTCCATAACCTTAGAGCCCTTCAGGTTAAAAACCCGGTACGCTCTACTGTTCGATGAATAGACTAGAAATATTCCCTCATCGCTCCGGGAGTCAAACTTTCCTAATTTATCTCTATCCCGTAGGATGTAGCATTTACTCCCAAAGACACGGAAATATGCCAGGCTGGGTTTCTTGCCTGTCCACAATTCATAAGGCGTCTTAAGTGTGTGTGGACGCAGATAGACCCTATTCACCGTGTGGCATGCAGTAGACACTGCCTCTGCCCAAAATCTCCTAGAGACCTTACGACCTTGAAGCATAGATCTAGCCATCTCTTGGATCGTTCTATTCTTTCTCTCAACAATCCCATTTTGCTGAGGAGTTCTCACAGAAGAAAACTCATGTTTGATCCCAAGGCTATCACAGTACAAATCCACCTTTGCTTCCTTAAATTCAGTGCCGTTATCACTACGTATTCTGTTAATAGTGACACCGTGTTGGTTTTGCAATACACAGCACTTGGTCGTTAGGAATTCAACAGCATCTGATTTCTCTCTTAGAAAACTGACAAGAGAGTATCTAGAGAAATCGTCCACCATCACGAGAATGTATCTCTTACCACCTAGACTCTCCGTGCGAGTAGGATCCATAAGATCCATGTGAATCAATTCAAGAACACGGGAGGTGGTAATGGAGTTTAACTTCCTATGAGGGCTACGGATTTGTTTTCCCAACTGACAGGGACCACAAATCATGGAAGTTGGCTTTCCAAGTGATGGTAAGCCACGTACTAGGTCCTTTTTGACTAAACGAGATAAGTCTCTAACGTTCACATGACCTAGACGTTGGTGCCACAGATCCATAGGAGTGATCGTGGCGCTGTTGCAAACAAGTGAGGATGTGGGCTCAGTCCCATAGCAGTTATCCTCTGTCCTCACCCCTTGCACTAAAAGTTTACCGGCTTGATTATAGACCTTACAAGATTTTCGGTCTAACTTCACAGCAAAGTCATCGTCGCACAGCTGGCTGATGCTAAGAAGATTTTCTTTGAAACCTTTGACGTACAACACGTTCTCTAGCTTTGGAAATCCTGGTAACTCTACTGTACCTCATCCTACTATGCTAGATTTGCTACCATCTCCAAAGGTGACTCTCCCGTCATTATAATCCTCAAGGTGGGTAAAATATGAGACATCACCTGTCATGTGTCTGGAGCATCCACTGTCAAAATACCACTGTGAGGTATTATGGGTTTTGAGAGCGACATGGACAACAAGGGCCTTTTTCTCTTTCTTAGGAACCCAAGAGTAGGTACCTTTTTGTATTCCCTTGTTGTTGTTGGTTTTAGCCGGAATGCGGGGCGCATTCATTGATGGTAAGGTTATTCGTCGGAATTCCTCCATCAAACTCTGTGATGTGGCGGCTAGAAACTCAACACGCTCTCTCAGACTGGCAAACTCATCAGTCTGATGTGGTGGAGCAAACGTATGTCGAGTCCGACCCAACTTATAGCAATCATCCCTAAGGTTTCCGTTTCTCTTACAATGGGAGCAAAATGGCACATTATTAGGAGGACCTTGGATTGCTTTTCTTGGTCGAACTCTCCTTCTTGGTTTTTGATGACGGCCATAAGGAGTCATAGTAAACTCAGGAATTGGTCCGGGTGAAATTTGGGATGTGGAGGCATCATCAAAACCTATTCCTTGCCTATCACCAAAACCTAAAGCGGGACCGAGGAGCATCTTTCCCATCTTCCCAGATCTGTCCTCGATTTGTACCTTGACTTTTCGAGCTCTCTCAAGGTCATGAGTAAGTTGGGCAACAAGGGCTTCAAGTTTCTTCCGAGTCTACAGGGAGTAATGGAGCTCACTCGTAAGACTAGCCACTTGTTTAGTCAAGTCCACTTTCTCTTTCTCAAAACTGCTCTCTCTCTCTCCAAGCAAATTCTCTTTACTAGCCCAGGCAGACTCTCTTTCTCTCATGGCGGTGCAGGTGGAGGACTCTCTCTCTCTCGTCTCTTCTAACTCTTCTTCTAACGCGGGGATCCTAAGAACTAACGCCTTGTTACGTTTTTTAGTTTTGAAAGACTCATTATATAACTCGGCGTAGGCGCGTTGAAGGTTACTCTCGTCCTCACTACCTTCCTCCTCTCCCTCACTCTCTTCGCTCTCACTGTCGAGGTGTCCCTGTGAAGTAGCATCCTCATTGTCGTGAGATGCACTAGGAGTACTCACATGACTAGCCATGAACGCGGTGAAGTTACGCTCATGCGGTGACTCATCTCCCGAGTCCACCGACTCGACCTCATTGTCGTCACTAAGGGTAGCATTTAGGACAGCTTTACCATTTTCCCTATTCAGACGAGTGGCACACTCAAACGCTCTGTGTCCCTTACCGTCGCACTCAAAACACCTCTCACTGTCTTTAGGGGGTTCTTTGAAATCTTTCTTTTCAAACTTATTTTTCTGAAAATTCTTTTTATCTTTGAAGTTTCCACCTTTTTTAAATTTCAGAATTTTCTTGAAGTTTTTAGCAAATAATGCCAAATTATCTAAGTCAAAGTCACATTCGGAATCAGAATTCTCTATCTTTCTAGATGACTCGACTTTCTTTCTTGCCGACCCCTCACTTTTTCTCTCTTGGGCTATAAGGGCAATTCCTTTATCTTTTGGCTTGGCAGATTTAGGAAACATGTCTATTTCATAGGTTTGTAAATCTCCTACCAGTTCTTCCAATTTTAGTGTATTTAAATTACCCAAGGAATTTAGCACAGTGACTTTAGGTATAAAACGCTTAGGAAGGGAACGAAGAATCTTTTTAACAACTCTAGCATTTGGAATATGTTCACCAAGATTATAGCTAGTATTAACAATGTCAGAAAGCCTAGCATAAAATTCATCAAAACATTCATTTTCATGCATGGTGATGGTTTCAAATTGAGTTGTTAAATTTTGCAATTTTGACTCTTTAACGGCATTTGTTCTTTCATGGGTAAGTTGCAAAACATCCCATGCTTCTTTTGACGTGGTGCACATCATTATGCGTTTGAACTCATCAGGTGTGACAGACCCAGAAATAGCACTTAGACCTTTAGAATTAAAAGATGACCATTTAAATTCTTCATCTGTCCAAGTAATGTCAGGTTTCAAGTTGGTCACATTATCAACAGTCACGGTGGGAGGAGTCCACCCTCGTTCAACCAAAATCCAGACACGTTCATCAATGGCTTTTAAAACCGACCTCATACGGGCTTTCCAATAAGCATAGTTTGTCCCGTCAAAAATAGGCATTTTATAATATGATTTCTCCATTTGAACACGCTCTTTTCAAAAATCAATTTATTTCAAAAAATTGATATCTTTAGAAAAATTTTGCGAAAAATAGGAATACGCGATATATTAGCGTAACCTGCTCTGATACTAATTTGAAAGAGTTGGCGCTTGCGTTCAATTAAGAAATAATATAATAAATACCATTTTTAACCCAAATTAACCCTAAGCATGCAACTAGGTGTGATTGAAACAATATGAAATCATGCAATAAATATTCAACACACAAAGTTTAAGGAAAAATCCCCCACAGGGGCAAAACCATTTGTATATCACTATAATTTGTAAAAGACGGTTTACAATCGGATTACAATGAAATACAGGTTGACTAAGAATTACCCTCGGGTATCGAATTCTGTAGTCGCGGCTGGAAGAAACCCTTTCCAGTAGGGCTGCAATGAAGAGGAAGAAGCGGTCCACTTCACAAAGGGTTGAACAACATCAATGGTGTTCTAGGGTTACCAAAAGTGACTCACAAATGTATGGAATTTGTGTGAATCAAGGGTATGAATCAATGGACTCAAATACCATGAAGACTTAAGAGTTATGGAACTCAGAAAATCGTGTGTAAGTCTCTATTAAAAACAACCTCTGATCGTGGATTAAATAAGGAACTCTTTGCCCTAGAAAATCTGGCCACGATCTGGCAGAGTTTATCCTCGTCGGATCGGTCCGGTCCTTTAGGCGGATCGGTCCGGTGAACTCGGATCGGTTCTTTTTTCTGAAGACGGATCCATTCGGTTGGCATTGGATCGGTTCGGCATTTTGGTGTCATCGGTTTGTTATGGATCCGGGATGTACTGGTCTCAACACAGCAGGCGGATCGGTCCGGTCCCTTTGGGCGGATCGGTCCGGATGAACCGGATCGGTTCTTTTATCTGGGCCGGATCGGTCCGGTCAGGTCTAATTCCCAAATTCATTCTTCTTTTGATCTTCGGATTTCGGATATCATTGATGACGATGTGATCTTTTCAACCATCAATGTTGTAACGGCGTATGACCTAACATATACATAAAGATGGACAAATTGTCCTTACAGAAATGAAAGGCTAATATTTAGGTTCAAAGGGGTTGACTAGGGAAACATATAAGGTGAGGTCAAGGTTAATATGGGTGATATAACAAAGAATGCCTATGATCATTTCACAAAGTTTACGCAATTCTCGAGTCAAAACAATATATGAAAATCATGCTCAAGTAACACATTTCAAGTATGAACTCAATTAATGAACAATCAATGAAAGAATAGAGAGATTACCGACGAATTCAACATTTTCAAAGAGGAAAGAATAGTGTATACACTCACAAATGACGAAAGGTACAAAGCTTACTCGGTGTAAGTATATACAATGCAACAAAAGATTACCGAGTTATAAAAATCTTAAACCAAATCAATATGACAAGGAAAGTGCATATGCTCATGGGATAAAGTTTAATTCATGAAGTTATTCATAATATCAATGATTTAAGGACTAAAGTCTAATAACTTTTAAAATCGAGAACATGCATCATTAATTTGTCCATTGGATCGGGCAATTATTGAAATTTATCATCGAAAATAAGGCAAAATCCCCAACAAAGGAGAAAAAAAAAAGAAAATATTTTTGAAAATTTTCAATTTTTTTAACAAAAATCATACTAAGTAACTAATAAGTAAGAAAATCAATGGACTACACATGAAATGTATAGAATATCCTACACCACCTAACTTCAATGTTGCATTGTCCTCAATGCGCATTAAGAACACAACACAAAGAGAGGAAAATAACGATATTACCCAAAATTGGAGCGATCTCCATAAGCGCGAGTCCAAAGGAATCTAAAAAACAAGTTAGTACCGAGCATAGCAAAAACAAATAACAAAAAGTTAACTAATTACACTAGGCTAAATAAAAAGTGAAGAAAAATAGGAAAAAAAGAAAATTAAAAAGCTAACTATTTACAACCTACTATTTAGGCTTCACATTAACTATACACTAGAAGTCTAAATAGTTGAGGGTCCACCCAAAAAGGGATTTGACTTTGGAGGATCAACGGTGGACCCTCCCTAGAATGCATGCCTCCCAGAAAATTGGAATTTTGTTTGAACAACGGAAGGCATGTGTAAGGCGTAATAAATGAACCATCGCCAATTAAAAATTTGAGAGGGACGATGGGGGATTTGGATAAAACGGGGGAAAGATACACTTGAGGTCCAAGAAAAACCGACTCATCTCCCAAAGGTTTTTCAATAGGAATGGGAGATGGTGCACACGTGGGGATAACATCCATCGAAAACAAGTCCGGTAAAGACTCCCCATCGGCAAAAAGTGTAGAAGTTTTAAAAGTTTCTAGCGACTCATAGGAATCAACCGGTAATTCTAATGGTTCAATGATGGAAAACGTATATGGTAACGAAATAAATTCAATCTCCGTCAACATATCGTCGGAAGGAGATTGAATTTCGAGGGAGAGAGATTCACATTCGATGAGAAATTCTTTGAAAAATTGAGGTGAAACACAAGTTTCCACCTCCTCGTTGTTTTGTGCATAAGAATTCATCTCATCACAAAGTGCTCCAAGTCTCATTCCAGCATCATTTAGGCTTTCCAAACCTTGGGAGTAAAGAAGAAAAGTTTCTTCTAAATTAGGCTTCCTCGGCAAGGGCCTCAGACTCCTCATTTGGTTGAAACTCGTCTTCGAAAGTATCGGAATAAGAATCATCATTGGATTCGAATAATGAACCCAACTCAAGCTCCCAATAACGATTTTTATTTCGATAATTGTTTTCAAGTCTTTCAAAATCACAAAAATCTTCAAAATGGAAAACTTGAAAACTATCCCCAAAGTAAGAATCATTAGAATGACCGTAATAACTATAATAGTAGGACATGATTACCGATTTGTTTGTAGATGGAGAATCCGAGAAAGAAAGTGAGCAACCGCGAATCAAAGTTTCTAAGCGCTCAAATATGCTATCCTGCAAAAAAGGTTAAAACAAAGAATACAAATACAAAAGGAAAAATACTACGAAATAATAAAACAATTACTATCTAAAACAAACTCCCTGGCAACGGCGCCATTTGATTAAGCGCGAACTGTGCGTCATCTAATACGCAAATCGTTGTTATCGGTTCGGCGACTCAATGCAAAAAACCTAAGCTACAACTACACTTGACAAGCAAGCACAGCGGTAAGTCGGGTATCGTAAGAAATCCACAGGGAGTGATTGAATTTTAGATGTTAATTGCTTTAAAACTTCAGGAATAAAAGTGTAAAATAAATAAATCAAAAGGTGAGGGGTGGTTATGGTGAAAAAAAAGAATAAGTTACGCTACACAAAAGTAAAGCGAGGATCGGGATCGCATCCTACCAAACGGATCGAAACAACTACTAATCAAGATTTTCGCTCGAAAGCAATTTAATCGAGCATTTACAATTAAGCATAAACATCACACAATAAGGAATTTAATCCAAAGTTGGAGATTAAACATTTAACGGAAAATGGTCACACGCGGATTAAATTCGGATTATCGCTATAAACACTAACGTTGCGTGAAAAATAAAGTTAAACGCATAATAATCCGACTTTAATACACGCGGTTTCAATTAAATGCAATTTTACACAAAATCCTAACTTTCGAGGTCAAAACTCGTAAATGACGGAACACAACCCCGACCCTATTTATCTAAGGGCACGACATAAATGAAACTAATTAACAAAGCAATGAAGTAATTAAGAAATAAATAATTTAATCTAGGCAAGAAAGTAAAGAAAGCAAGTAAATTAAAGCATGGAAATTAAGGAAGACAACTAAATTAATGTAATTAAAGTTAAGGTACAACTTACAAAACAAAGAGTACAAGAGAGGAGTAGGGAAAATATCCCAAGTTTACAAACCCTAGAATCTAAGACAAAATGGAGATATCAAGATCCCTCTCAAAAATGAGAGAAGAGAGTATTTATACCCAAAAATATCCCATGGCAAACTTGTAAAAAAATGAAGAAACAAAAAATATCTGCAGGACCGAATCGATTTGGGGGGTCCGAATCGATTTGGTCAAAGGGAACTGATCACACTGGTCCAAACCGAATCGATTTGGAGTGTCCGAATCGATTCGGCCGAATCGATTTGGGGTGTCCGAATCGATTCGGTACCTACAGGTATGAAATCTATAGCTTTGTCCTATTTTACGGAAAATGCCGCCATTTCTTCGTTATAGCTCGGAATTAGGCACGGTCAGAGGACACGCGAAGATAACTCAGAGGAATAAAACATTCAAGAAGACATTAGGCCAAAAACCCAAATTATGAAATGACAAAAATGCCCTTGAATGTGCCCTTGAGTGTGGATTTGAAGTAAAAACCATCCTAAAAATGCCATAACTCCTTCGATACAATCAGAATCATGCACCGTTGGCGGTCACGCGAAGAGAAATCAGAAGGCTTCAACCTCCGTGAAGAGCTCGGGATTCAAACCTGAATTCTGAAATTACTAAAATGCCCCCGAAGATGCAATAGTCGACGAAAGTTTTTCGGAAAGCGTCCAAACTTCATACTAAGCATCCAAATACCTACAAAAGCTCAATTAACCCCTGGAAAACATGTTAACATAGAAATACGAGGTTGTATAGTTAATGATCATAAATATAGGGATTAAGATACCCAAGGGGGCTAATAAGGCGTAGGTTAACGGGTGAAATACGCAATATTTGCGTCGTATCAGTAAGCCTCTAAAAATTTATTTATATATAGAATCTGTGGGACGCGCGCTTGTTTTTCCGAAGTAATGACCTGGGTTCGAAATGAGGCATAAGGAAGTTTCCATTTTTATTTAAACTAGGTGTAAGCCCGTGCAATGCGCGAACTGACGATGGTGATAGTGTCGTTGCCCTTTAGCTGTTTCATTTGTGTGCTCCAGATCTTTAGGTGTTGTGTTTCATCAATTAACCAATCAATCATAGATCAACTAAAATACCCAAAATATATTTATTACCAAAAACTTCACCATGTTGACTGGGTCACACCAAAATTTATATAATGATATGGCAAGATTTATTACATTCATAAGACTTTATTTTAAATTGATGTGTGCACCCGTTCCATCGTACAAAGTAAGAAACATGTAATGTGAAATAATATATAAATGAAATTCATTATCACTTTTCTTTTTTATGATTGATTTAATATATTCTACTTTCTTGTTTTTATTTAATTTAGTGGTGTATGTGATGTCTACATTACTTAAACGCGTAGGACGTTGACCGCCTGGTGTCACCTCTATATCTTATGCGGAGCGTTTATAAAAAGCCACGCGTTAGGCACACTTTGGTGCGACCTAGGCCCGCTTTTTTGAACACTGATACTTGTTGTATAGAAAAATCTAACGAGTTCTAACTCAACATTGAATTTATATCTTATGTTCAAATTTCTGAACATTGTATTCACCCCCAAAGAAACTAACTATTGCATTTTGTCAAATCTTTTCTGTGCACAATTTCCCTATGTAGTTGTAGTCTTGTGCTAGTATATGCAGCGTTCATTATATTATTTTCTATATATTGGTACATATGTGTGTCTTGAACTATTTGGAATAGTGTAAAATATTTCTAAAAAAGTATTATGAATGGGACACACACATAAAATGTTGTAAAATAAATCAACCAAATTATAACTGAAAAATTGTAGATAAACTGAATCTTTCATGTTAAACGATTGAGTATATGACAAACTGTTCCACTTAACTTGTTCTTTGACAGATATATATTGTTGTTGTGAGGATATTATATCAGTGAGTTTCAGAAACACTTGATATAAAAGGGGTAAAAATGTATGAAAACATTAAAATGATTTTATCAATTTTTTTCAAAAGGGACTAAAATAGATTGATAATCTGACGCATTAGTATATTCATAAATCAAGATCAATACCCATATTTTAACCAAAGGCATAAAAAGAGGATGACATTTATGACTTTTTCTTCCATACAAGATAATTCTGATTTTTCTTGCTGTAATTTAGAACATGTGTGGGAAGCAATTAGATCAAATCTATATCATCATCTCGAAGTCAAGAAGGATTGCAGAAATTAAACTTTTTCCCATTCCATTTATACCCTTAATGTAATGAGATGGTGTTATATCTAACCAAACTAAGGTTGCGTTTGTTTTTTCATCTGAATCGGAAGTCTGAATCTGAAATCTGAAATCTGAAGACTGAATCTGAAGTCTGAAATCTGGATCTGAAAAATATGTTTGTTTTTATGTCCGAATGAACCTCTAAATTGATGTATTTATACAGCTTCAGACTTCAGATGTAACTCTACGTCTTAATCATTAAGATCCAAATATAGTCTTTAGCCTCTTAATCATTTGAAAAAAACAAACACTTTTTGGTACCTCTTAAATCTGAGTGGTTCAAATTCAGACTAAAGTGCTAAAAATAAACAACACCTAAGTAAATCCCAGATATATCGTCATCACCCAAATCACATCAGTAATTTAACATTTGGTAGGGTAAAAGAAATAAAAAAATAATTATCCCCTTAGTTTAAATTTTATCTATATTCTTAATATAACCAAATAGAGTAATGGTAACAATAAGATCTAACAACATCTAAAAAAATTAAACCAAACATTAAACTCATAACAGTAAGTTGTAAAAAAATTCTTCATGTTAACAATTCTCAAAAGGCTCCAAATTGTTAACAAACTCATACCAGTCAGATGAAAAAAGTCCTCATGTTAACAATTCCAAAGGCTCCGACATGCACGAGAGTGGGAGGATAGTTGCCCGCATAAAATCATCGGTGAGGATCTATAGAAGCGGCTAGATTGATCGGAGTTATGGTAATGCGTCGGCATCAAAGTCCCCATAAGGGTTCATGAAGTCCGAGATCTGAAATTGATGAGAATGAGAGTGAATACTTGTTCAAATTTGTAGAAGGTCATTAGATAGAGGTTTTGGGGAGGGAGAAGGTGACGAGTTGGAAGATAAATATTTTTGTCGAGTGGTATCAAACCCACTCTCTTTCTCTCTCAAACGTATGGATGAGGAGTTACCACCCATTTTCTCTCTTTCTCTCTCCATAATATATATGAAGGAGGGACGTGGGTTTACGATTATAATTGGAGTTAGAAAAAACACCATGATGATGCTAAGATTTAGCACCACAGGATAAGTGATAATGAGCTCAAACAGTAGTAACCATGGCAGCCATAGAGATGTATAAGTGTATAAGTATGTAGAAGGGGATGAGTATAAGAGGAAATAAGACAATGATGTACAGTGGTTCAGCCAATTTGGCCTACATCCACTGTGAGTGTGTGATCCACTAAGTATGGGCACTAATGACCTTGGATACAATGCACATAAACTCACTTTCTCTCTCTACTGTGTGTACAAGCAGGGTTTTTGCTAGGGTTACCATAAATTGATCGATTCCCTGTAGGGTTGTAGGTGACAAGTATATATAGGTCTTGGGGGGTGCAGTGCACCCCCCAAGTATGCATGGTGCATGTGAATGATGATCTAGCCAATCCCCTGTTGACACCTGTAGATGCCAAATGATGACATAATATTCCCTCACGTGAGGGTGTGATTTTGTTATAACGGTCTGCCACGTGCCATATGAGCCTCACGCGCACTGTTCCACGCGTTTCCCAAACCACGCGCTATGATGATGTCACCCTCGGCCTATGATATGAGGCCGAGGGCAAAGTTCCTTCCGGTAGTTAGTCTGGCCCATTTCTGGCCTCGTACTGTCGTACCCTCGGAGGGTCGTCCGGAGCCTGATGAAGGGTCGGCCCCCTGAGGGGTCGTCCGGAACCTTGATGAAGGGTCGGCCCCCTGAGGGGTCGTCCGGAGCCTGATGAAGGGTCGGCCCCCTGAGGGGTCATCTAGAACCTGATATAGGGTCGGCCCCCTGAGGGGTCGTCCGGAACGTTGATGTTGGGTCGGCCCCCTGAGGGGTCGTCAGGAGCCTGATGAAGGGTCGGCCCCCTGAGGGGTCGTCTGGAACCTGATGAAGGGTCGACCCCTTGAGAGGTCATCTGGAACCTGATGTAGGGTCGGCCTCTGAGGGGTCGTCCGGTTGGAGGTAATCTTCAGCCAAGCCTATGATATAAACGGGTATATCAATCACCCCCCAGCTCTTAGCCATTGATGCTGTTGAGATGGTTGAGGGATAGTATTATAATTATGATGTATGTATGATCAGTTAGGTGAGTGACACCTGGATGGGCACTCATTGCCACTTCAGTTTCCTAAGCATGGCGGCTGCACACTTTGCCTGGGGCCTTGTTCCCTAATGATACCGTTCTTGGTTAATGGGCCCACTCATTACTAAGGTATTTAAGAGATTTTTGAACTCTCTCTCTTCTTCTTCTTCTTCTTCACGCCCAAGCTTTCTCTCTCTCAACTCTCCAGCCTTCCTGCCATTTTTACAGCTTTCGAGCCTTCGACTTAGCAGCTTCACCCTTTCTCTTCAGGTAATCTTCCGCCACCAACGCCCTCTTCACTTTCATTTCTTTTTTGCTTTTCTGTTTTAGGCTTGTAGGGCTTGATTTGGGTTGTTTTACAACTTTTCCGGCAACTATCTCTTGAGTGTTCTTAAATTTCTTGTGTGTTCTTAAGTGAAAATCATTTATTCCCCTTGTTTTAATCCAAAAGTCTAATTTGGTCAACTGAACACTTGTTTGTAGCTAAGTTCCCCAAATTCCTTCAAGTCTATGGTCTCCCCCTTTAATGCTTAAGAGGCTTTATAGTTTAGTATCTTAATTCCCTTCCCTGAGAGAGAAATTATTTGTTGAGATCAGACGAATAGAGGAAGAAGAGGAAAGGAGACAAGGGGGCGACCCTAATTGGGTACGACCCATCTTTCCTATTCCCCTAGCCACAATAAAACCATTTGAGTCGTCTGAGTCTTGTGGGTCGTCCCATCGTACAGCCGAGTGTCAGTCAAGTGAGATGGATGAGAGAGCATCCTCGCCAACTGATGCTGGTCCTTCTGGTAGGAGAGAGACATTTGACCTAAGCCCAGGCTGAGAGGCCGAGGGTATGGTGCCCTCCGAGGCTGTCCCTGTGACAACCCTATCTCCACATGCCTTCCAGATGGCCTTTCCCCACGAGGCCGAGGGAGAGGGGACTGAGGATGAGGGCGATGATACAGATGACCAGGTTGATACCTCCCATGCCTCGTCCTACATCTCCTCCGTTAGGGATCGCGACCTCTTATTGTGGAGACATGCCGATGGAGTGCCCCCCAGCATAACCATGAGGGTTCCCTATGAGTCTGAGAGGGTTTTTGATTGTGAAGAGGGAGAGGTTGCAGTATATGAACAAATGTTCAAGGTTGGTGTCAGATTCCCTCTGCATCCTGCCATCGTAGATATCTTGTCATCCCTTGGTGTTGCCCCCTCTCAGCTTCCTCCCAACTCTTGGAGGATGATCCTGGGCTACATCTCCCTGTGGAAGAACGCTTTCACCGATGATCCCTCGGCCGAAATATTCTTGGCCTACTACAATATCACCTCCTCGTCCAAACAGCCCGGATACTATCATCTGGAGGCGAGGAGGTCTGAGAAGAAACTCCTCCACGTGGCGCAGACCTCCAACCACGATTGGAAAAATAGATTCTTCTTCGTCTCTGGGGAGTGGGAGTTCTCCGTCGAGGCATCCCCTGCTGCCGATGGACCAAGGGTCCCCTGTAGATGGTCTAACCCATCAATGAAGGCTAGGTCGGACCCCGGACTTAGTCTGGAAGAAAAGGACATCGTTGAGTATCTTAGGGGACGAGGGAGAGGGGGTGAGATTGAAAAATTTGAAGATTTGATGACCCCCCGGTTCCTCAAAGAAGCTAGTCTAAGGGTCGGCCCTCTGACAGAACTATGTGAGTTATACTGAACGTTTTCCATTCTTTACTTATTTTTGAAGTGTTTCCTCTTTATCTCTGTACTTTTCTTACGTGTCTTACCCTTTTTAGGTCGTCCTGCAGGTGTATCAGACTACATTTGGGAAATGACTGCTCCCAGCTTACTATCCGGCTTTTGCCAAAAAGAATGGTAAGGAGCCTCAGCAGGCCCCGAGGAAGATGAAGGTCGCTGGGCCGACGGTTGTGGAGTCGACCGCCGATAGCCACAAAAGAAAGGAGCCTGAGGCTCTTGTTGAACCTCTGTCGGATTCTCGGACGAGGACCAGGGTCGAAGCATCTGAAGGGACTGCTTTTTCATCCAGCATGGGGGTCTTCTGGTCCCAGAACCTGGCACATCTCAGGGTCGAGCCCTCATCACTGATCACAAACTTGAGGGCAGCCAAGGCCTCAATGTTTTTTGCTCCCTCGGCCGATGATTACGAGTTCTTGTCAAAGATGCCTCCTGCCAAAGTGTACGACTATGGTCTGCACGCCCTTGCACAGGTATTGGTCTTGACCCTTTTCTTTAATTTCATTCTTTCACAAACTGTTTCCTCGGCCTCTTGAAACCTGTTTATTTTTATTGTGCAGTCTGTATGCGCCTTTACTTCGGCCACCAAGTGGATGGCTGAGAACCAAGCAAAGTTCGATGAAGCCGAGAGGTCTATTCAACACGAGGCAGATCTTCAATCAGAGCTTGATACTGTAAGGGCCGAGTTGGAAAGTACCAGGACTAAGCATGCAAGGATCCTGAACCAGCTGACGAGTCAGCACGACGTGGACCTTAAGAACAAAGACTTGCTTATCAAGGAAAAGGACGAGGCCTTGACCAACATGGGGGTCAAGCACAAGACTGATCTTGAAGAAGCTATCAGGAAAGTCGAGGCTGATGCTGTTGAGGCTTATAAAATTTCAGACGAGTTTCAAGGCTTTGGCCTTGAATATTTGGAGAGAGGAATCAGGACTGCCTGCCGGTGGGTCGTCCTCAGGTTTGGTGATGTCGTCTCCTCGGTCCGCCCGTCGATTGAAGCAGTCAGATTGGACGACCCTCTGATCGCCGAGGCTCTGACTCAGGTGGAATCACTACACCAAATCCTGCGAATGGTCACGCCCAGTGGGTCACGGCCCAAGTCCGCGACCAGCTGGTCGCGGACTTGGGCCGTGACCCAGTCAATATTTGGCGTGACCATATTTATTATCACACTAAATTATCTATGTTCTGGAAGTGGTCGCGGACTTGGGCCGTGACCACTGTGGTCGCGGACTTGGGCCGTGACCAGGTCGTGACCATCTTGGCGCCAAACTCGCGCCAAAATTCCCTCCAAGCTTGGTCGCGGATGGGTCACGGCCCAAGTCCGTGACCCATGACATGACAAAGAAGAAAGTACACACATTGAGGGTCACGGCTTAGGGCCGTGACCATTTCTGGGTGTGGGTCACGGCTATGGGCCGTGACCATCCCTCATTCAAGCACTAGTGTTGATAAAAAGGATCGCGCATCACAGATTGAGGGTCACGGCTATGGGCCGTGACCATTTCTTGGTATGGGTCACGGCTAGGGGCCGTGACCAATAGACTATACACATCCCACTTAGCTTCATTAATGGGTCGCGGTGGGTGGGTCACGGCCTAGAGCCGTGACCGGTGTGAATCCTAAAACAACTTCAAGTGCCTCATATTTTTCATTTCCCCGCTCATTTCTTTTTTTTTTTCCCACTCTCGTCATCTACGGCTTCTTACAGGTATTTCATTCCATTTACAATATTTGAAATCATTACTCCACCTGCCGGCGACCACACAGCGCCCCGAACCCATCTCCGGCGCTCTTGGCCGGTACCCCACCAACCCACCGCTGACCCACATCTCTCTCTCTCTCTCTCTCTCCAACGAACCTCTAGCCACCGACGAACACCTCCAGCGACAGCGATAACCCCTTCCGTCCAACCCCCGCGACCAAGCCGGCAGCCCCGATCACAGGCATCCCAGCTCAGAACCGCCGACGGCGTCATCTAACCCCAAGTCCGACGCCAACTACCTCCGACCTCACCATTTTGGCCTCTCCCTGTCCTCACTTCCACCGCCGCCAACCCCAAGTTCGACGCCAACTACCTCGCCAGCCCCAACTCCGGTGAAATGAGCGGGGAAATGAAAAATATGAGGCGCTTACAGGTATTTTAGCTCCCTTAATTTCATTCCATTTACAATATTTGAAATCAATACGGTGTCTTTCACCCACTGAAAAATTATTTCAAATTCGAATATCAGAAATTTTAGGCCAACTTATGATTCGGATATATTATCATTTAAAACATTGGCGGATCCAGGATTTTAGTCCAAGGGCCAAATCGATTCAAAACTTTTTTTACCGACACTAATAAATAATCAACTCATAAAAACCAACAATCGATAAAATATAAATACTGAATATGCGAAAATTTCATATCAATTCATCCATACATAACCAGAAATTGCAAATACAAAGAGATTGTTCACACAAATTTTTATATGCACAAATTTCTATATAAAAATTTCTATACAAATTTCTGAGATATAAAAGCCACGTATAAAAAACCCCACAAATTTCCTACAATTATTGATAAGTTTGTATTTACGCCTTTTTTGTAATGTTTTTATTAGATTTTGATAATTTTGGGGGTTTTCTCTTTGCCTTGAGGTATCTTTAATCATTTTTTGTATCTAGATTATTGGAGTATTTTTTTTGTGTTTGGAATGTATATTTTTCTTCTAATTAGTTCTATTTTGTAGGTGTACACCCTTGGTGTCCTCTCGCTCAAACAGTTTGATTTGGCTTTCTCCGTATTTGAGAGGTATTGAATTTTTTATTTTTTTGTATCCGAGTTTGGGTTCTAATCTACAATCATTTGTTTCTCGCTGGCATCACTGTCAACATTGATATTTCATTTATTATTTATTCAGAATGTATGAATTTTACATTTGGTGTGAAAAATGGTTTGATCTTTTAGTCTTGCTAACTTTATTCAGTTCATTCACTATTTTTCGGTTCATGGTTTGCTTTTTGGCAAAAAGAATATAATTTATTCAATTCATTCACTATTTTTCAGCTCAAACAATTTATGTTGTTTTTGATCATTTAGTTTCAATGGCTCATTACCCTAAAAATGATTTAAGTGTATAAGAGTTATATTGGCTCAATGATTCAAGTGCATACGAGTTATATTGGCCGTTCGGGGGCTGTTTCAAGTTATAGTTTCATAACACATTGTTTACGTATTGCAGATCTAACCAATTGGATACCAGTTCTTCATTACACACCAGGTACTCTGTACATTAACTAAAGTAGTTATATAATTGATATGCATTATCTATTAAATCTTTTAGATGACAGAAGGAGTACGGGATAGTTATTGGTTTTGTTTGGTTTGGCTGTTGGATAATTATTGGTTGTTGGAATGTTGTTGGATAGTATTTTAGAAGGAGTATGGGATAATTAGAAGGAGTACGGGATAATGATTTTAGAATACGGCGGTAATTTGCATATTTCTAGACTTAGGCTTAAAAACATGGCGTTAGAGGGTGAGAACTCGAAACTGCCCCCGAACGGCCCCGCGGGTGGCACCAACACCTCCCACGGGACCAACGTAACTCGTAGGAACTGACCACGCAGTCGCGGGGCTCCCGGTTTGAGAATACGACGATAATTTGCATATTTCTAGACTTAGGCTTAAAAACATGGCGTTAGAGGGTGAGAACTCGAAACAGCCCCCGAACGACCCCGTGGGTGGCACCAACACCTCCCACGGGACCAACGTAACTCGTAGGAACTGACCCCGCAGCCGCGGGTCTCCCGGTTTGAGAGTACGGCAGTAATTTGCTTATTTACACACTTAGGCTTGAAAACATGGCGCCAGAGGGTGAGAACTCGAAACAGCCCCCGAACGGCCCCGTGGATGGCACCAACACCTCCCACGGGACCAACGTAACTCGTAGGAACTGACCCCGCAGCCGCGGGTGTCCCGGTTTGAGAGTACGACGGTAGTTTGCTTATTTCCACACTTAGGCTTGAAAACATGGCGTTAGAGGGTAAGAACTCGAAACAGCCCCCGAACGGCCCCGTGGGTGGCACCAACACCTCCCACGGGACCAACGTAACTCGTAAGAACTGACCCCGCAGCCGCGGGACTCCCGGTTTTAGAATACGACGGTAATTTGCATATTTCTAGACTTAGGCTTAAAAACATGGCGTTACATGGTGAGAACTCGAAACAGCCCCCGAACGGCCCCGTGGGTGGCACCAACACCTCCCACGGGACCAACGTAACTCGTAGGAACTGACCCCGCAGCCGCGGGTGTCCCGGTTTGAGAGTACGGCGGTAATTTGCTTATTTCCACACTTAGGGTTAAAAACATGGCGTTAGAGGGTGAGAATCCGAAACAGCCCCCGAACGGCCCCGTGGGTGGCACCAACACCTCCCACGGGACCAACGTAACTCGTAGGAACTGACCCCGCAGCCGCGGGTGTCCCGGTTTGAGAGTACGACGGTAATTTGCTTATTTCCACACTTAGGCTTGAAAACATGGCGTTAGAGGGTGAGAACTCGAAACAGCCCCCGAACGGCCCCGTGGGTGGCACCAACACCTCCCACGGGACCAACGTAACTCGTAGGAACTGAACCCGCAGCCGCGGGTGTCCCGGTTTGAGAGTACGGCGGTAATTTGCTTATTTCCACACTTAGGGTTAAAAACATGGCGTTAGAGGGTGAGAACTCGAAACAGCCCCCGAACGGCCCCGTGGGTGGCACCAACACCTCCCACGGGACCAACGTAACTCGTAGGAACTGACCCCGCAGCCGCGGGTTTCCCGGTTTGAGAGTACGACGGTAATTTGCTTATTTCCACACTTAGGCTCGAAAACATGGCGTTAGAGGGTGAGAACTCGAAACAGCCCCCGAACGGCCCCGTGGGTGGCACCAACACCTCCCACGGGACCAACGTAACTCGTAGGAACTGACCCCGCAGCCGCGGGTCTCCCGGTTTGAGAGTACGGCGGTAATTTGCTTATTTCCACACTTAGGCTTGAAAACATGGCGCCAGAGGGTGAGAACTCGAAACAGCTCCCGAACGGCCCAGTGGGTGGCACCAACACCTCCCACGGGACCAACGTAACTCGTAGGAACTGACCCCGCAGCCGCGTGTCTCCCGGTTTGAGAGTACGGCGGTAATTTGCTTATTTACACACTTAGGCTTGAAAACATGGCGCCAGAGGGTGAGAACTCGAAACAGCCCCCGAACGGCCCCGTGGGTGGCACCAACACCTCCCACGGGACCAACGTAACTCGTAGGAACTGACCCCGCAGCCGCGGGTCTCCCGGTTTGAGAGTACGGCGGTAATTTGCTTATTTCCACACTTAGGGTTAAAAACATGGCGCCAGAGGGTGAGAACTCGAAACAGCCCCCGAACGGCCCCGTGGGTGGCACCAACACCTCCCACGGGACCAACGTAACTCGTAGGAACTGACCCCGCAGCCGCGGGTGTCCCGGTTTGAGAGTACGGCGGTAATTTGCTTATTTCCACACTTAGGGTTAAAACATGGCGTTAGAGGGTGAGAACTCGAAACAGCCCCCGAATGGCCCCGTGGGTGGCACCAACACCTCCCACGGGACCAACGTAACTCGTAGGAACTGACCCCGCAGCCGCGGGTGTCCCGGTTTGAGAGTACGACGGTAATTTGCTTATTTCCACACTTAGGCTTGAAAACATGGCGTTAGAGGGTGAGAACTCGAAATAGCCCCCGAACGGCCCCGTGGGTGGCACCAACACCTCCCACGGGACCAACGTAACTCGTAGGAACTGACCCCGCAGCCGCGGGTCTCCCCGTTTGAGAGTACGGCAGTAATTTGCTTATTTCCACACTTAGGCTTGAAAACATGGCGTTAGAGGGTGAGAACTCGAAACAGCCCCCGAACGGCCCCGTGGGTGGCACCAACACCTCCCACGGGACCAACGTAACTCGTAGGAACTGACCCCGCAGCCGCGGGTCTCCCGATTTGAGAGTACGGCAGTAATTTGCTTATTTCCACACTTAGGCTTGAAAACATGGCGCCAGAGGGTGAGAACTCCAAACAGCCCCCGAACGGCCCCGTGGGTGGCACCAACACCTTCCACGGGACCAACGTAACTCGTAGGAACTGACCCCGCAGCCGCGGGTGTCCCGGTTTGAGAGTACGGCGGTAATTTGCTTATTTCCACACTTAGGGTTAAAAACATGGCGTTAGAGGGTGAGAACTCGAAACAGCCCCCGAACGGCCCCGTGGGTGGCACCAACACCTCCCACGGGACCAACGTAACTCGTAGCAACTGACCCCGCAGCCGCGGGACTCCCGGTTTTAGAATACGACGGTAATTTGCATATTTCTAGACTTAGGCTTAAAAACATGGCGTTAGAGGTTGAAAACTCGAAACACCTCCCACGGGACCAATGTAACTCGTAGGAACTGACCCCGCAGCCGCGGGACTCCCGGTTTTAGAATACGACGATAATTTGCATATTTGTAGACTTACGCTTAAAAACATGGCGTTAGAGGGTGAGAACTCGAAATAGCCCTCGAACGGCCCCGTGGGTGGCACCAACACCTCCCACAGGATCAATGTAACTCGTAGGAACCGACCCCGCAGCCGCGGGACTCCCGGTTTTAGAATTCGACGGTAATTTGCATATTTTTAGACTTAGGCTTAAAAATATGGCGTTTGAGGGTGAAAACTCGAAACTGCCCCCGTGGGTGGCCCCAACACCTCCCACGGGACCAACGTAACTCGTAGGAACTGACCCCGCAGCCGCGGGTGTCCCGGTTTGAGAGTACGGCGGTAATTTGCTTATTTCCACACTTAGGGTTAAAAACATGGCGTTAGAGGGTGAGAATCCGAAACAGCCCCCGAACGGCCCCGTGGGTGGCACCAACACCTCCCACGGGACCAACGTAACTCGTAGGAACTGACCCCGCAGCCGCGGGTCTCCCGGTTTGAGAGTACGGCGGTAATTTGCTTATTTCCACACTTAGGCTTGAAAACATGGCGCCAGAGGGTGAGAACTCGAAACAGCCCCCGAACGGCCCCGTGGGTGGCACTGACACCTCCCACGGGACCAACGTAACTCGTAGGAACTGACCCCGCTGCCGCGGGTGTCCCGGTTTGAGAGTACGGCGGTAATTTGCTTATTTCCACACTTAGGCTTGAAAACATGGCGCCAGAGGGTGAGAACTCGAAACAGCCCCCGAACGGCCCAGTGGGTGGCACCAACACCTCCCACGGGACCAACGTAACTCGTAGGAACTGACCCCTCAGCCGCGGGTCTCCCGGTTTGAGAGTACGGCTGTAATTTGCTTATTTACACACTTAGGCTTGAAAACATGGCGCCAGAGGGTGAGAACTCGAAACAGCCCCCGAACGGCCCCGTGGGTGGCACCAACACCTCCCACGGTACCAACGTAACTCGTAGAAACTGAACCCGCAGCCGCGGGTGTCCCGGTTTGAGAGTACGGCGGTAATTTGCTTATTTCCACACTTAGGGTTAAAAACATGGCGTTAGAGGGTGAGAACTCGAAACAGCCCCCGAACGGCCCCGTGGGTGGCACCAACACCTCCCACGGGACCAACGTAACTCGTAGGAACTGACCCCGCAGCCGCGGGTCTCCCGGTTTGAGAGTACGGCAGTAATTTGCTTATTTCCACACTTAGGCTTGAAAACATGGCGCCAGAGGGTGAGAACTCGAAACAGCCCCCGAACGGCCCCGTGGGTGGCACCAACACCTCCCACGGGACCAACGTAACTCGTAGGAACTGACCCCGCAGCCGCGGGTCTCCCGGTTTGAGAGTACGGCGGTAATTTGCTTATTTCCACACTTAGGCTTGAAAACATGGCGCCAGAGGGTGAGAACTCGAAACAGCCCCCGAACGGCCCCGTGGGTGGCACCAACACTTCCCACGGGACCAACGTAACTCGTAGGAACTGACCCCGCAGCCGCGGGTGTCCCGGTTTGAGAGTACGGCGGTAATTTGCTTATTTCCACACTTAGGCTTGAAAACATGGCGTTAGAGGGTGAGAACTCGAAACAGCCCCCGAACGGCCCCGTGGGTTGCACCAACACCTCCCATGGGACCAACGTAACTCGTAGGAGCTGACCCCGCAGCCGCGGGTCTCCCGGTTTGAGAGTACGGCAGTAATTTGCTTATTTCCACACTTAGGCTTGAAAACATGGCGCCAGAGGGTGAGAACTCGAAACAGCCCCCGAACGGCCCCGTGGGTGACACCGACACCTCCCACGGGACCAACGTAACTCGTAGGAACTGACCCCGCAGCCGCGGGTCTCCCGGTTTGAGAGTACGGCGGTAATTTGCTTATTTCCACACTTAGGCTTGAAAACATGGCGCCAGAGGGTGAGAACTCGAAACAGCCCCCGAACGGCCCCGTGGGTGGCACCAACACCTCCCACGGGACCAACGTAACTCGTAGGAACTGACCCCGCTGCCGCGGGTGTCCCGGTTTGAGAGTACGGCGGTAATTTGCTTATTTCCACACTTAGGCTTGAAAACATGGCGCCAGAGGGTGAGAACTCGAAACAGCCTCCGAACGGCCCCGTGGGTGGCACCAACACCTCCCACGGGACCAACGTAACTCGTAGGAACTGACCCCGCAGCCGCGGGTGTCCCGGTTTGAGAGTACGGCGGTAATTTGCTTATTTACACACTTAGGCTTGAAAACATGGCGCCAGAGGGTGAGAACTCGAAACAGCCCCCGAACGGCCCCGTGGGTGGCACCAACACCTCCCACGGGACCAACGTAACTCGTAGGAACTGACCCCGCAGCCGCGGGTCTCCCGGTTTGAGAGTACGGCGGTAATTTGCTTATTTACACACTTAGGGTTGAAAACATGGCGCCAGAGGGTGAGAACTCGAAACAGCCCCGAACGGCCCCGTGGGTGGCATCAACACCTCCCACGGGACCAACGTAACTCGTAGGAACTGACCCCGCAGCCGCGGGTGTCCCGGTTTGAGAGTACGGCGGTAATTTGCTTATTTCCACACTTAGGGTTAAAAACATGGCGCCAGAGGGTGAGAACTCGAAACAGCCCCCGAACGGCCCCGTGGGTGGCACCAACACCTCCCACGGGACCAACGTAACTCGTAGGAACTGACCCCGCAGCCGCGGGTGTCCCGGTTTGAGAGTACGGCGGTAATTTGCTTATTTACACACTTAGGCTTGAAAACATGGCGCCAGAGGGTGAGAACTCGAAACAGCCCCCGAACGGCCCCGTGGGTGGCACCAACACCTCCCACGGGACCAACGTAACTCGTAGGAACTGACCCCGCAGCCGCGGGTGTCCCGGTTTGAGAGTACGACGGTAATTTGCTTATTTCCACACTTAGGGTTAAAAACATGGCGTTAGAGGGTGAGAACTCGAAACAGCCCCCGAACGGCCCCGTGGGTGGCACCAACATCTCCCACGGGACCAACGTAACTCGTAGGAACTGACCCCGCAGCCGCGGGTGTCCCTGTTTGAGAGTACGGCAGTAATTTGCTTATTTCCACACTTAGGGTTGAAAACATGGCGCCAGAGGCTGAGAACTCGAAACAGCCCCCGAACGGCCCCGTGGGTGGCACCAACACCTCTCACGGGACCAACGTAACTTGTAGGAACTGACCCCGCAGCCGCGGGTGTCCCGGTTTGAGAGTACGGCGGTAATTTGCTTATTTCCACACTTAGGGTAAAAAACATGGCGTTAGAGGGTGAGAACTCGAAACAGCCCCCGAACGGCCCCGTGGGTGGCACCAACACCTCCCACGGGACCAACGTAACTCGTAGGAACTGACCCCGCAGCCGCGGGTCTCCCGGTTTGAGAGTACGGCAGTAATTTGCTTATTTTCACACTTAGGCTTGAAAACATGGCGTTAGAGGGTGAGAACTCGAAACAGCCCCCGAACGGCCCCGTGGGTGGCACCAACACCTCCCACGGGACCAACGTAACTCGTAGGAACTGACCCCGCAGCCGCGGGTCTCCCGGTTTGAGAGTACGGCGGTAATTTGCTTATTTCCACACTTAGGCTTGAAAACATGGCGCCAGAGGGTGAGAACTCGAAACAGCCCCCGAACGGCCCCGTGGGTGGCACCAACACCTCCCACGGGACCAACGTAACTCGTAGGAACTGACCCCGCAGCCGCGGGTGTCCCGGTTTGAGAGTACGGCGGTAATTTGCTTATTTACACACTTAGGCTTGAAAACATGGCGCCAGAGGGTGAGAACTCGAAACAGCCCCCGAACGGCCCCGTGGGTGGAATCAACACCTCCCACGGGACCAACGTAACTCGTAGGAACTGACCCCGCAGCCGCGGGTGTCCCGGTTTGAGAGTACGACGGTAATTTGCTTATTTCCACACTTAGGGTTAAAAACATGGCGTTAGAGGGTGAGAACTCGAAACAGCCCCGAAGGGCCCCGTGGGTGGCACCAACACCTCCCACGGGACCAACGTAACTCGTAGGAACTGACCCAGCAGCCGCGGTTGTCCCGGTTTGAGAGTACGACGGTAATTTGCTTATTTCCACACTTAGGGTTGAAAACATGGCGCCAGAGGCTGAGAACTCGAAACAGCCCCCGAACGGCCCCGTGGGTGGCACCAACATCTCCCACGGGACCAACGTAACTCGTAGGAACTGACCCCGCAGCCGCGGGTGTCCCTGTTTGAGAGTACGGCAGTAATTTGCTTATTTCCACACTTAGGGTTGAAAACATGGCGCCAGAGGGTGAGAACTCGAAACAGCCCCCGAACGGCCCCGTGGGTGGCACCAACACCTCCCACGGGACCAACGTAACTCGTAGGAACTGACCCCGCAGCTGCGGGTCTCTCGGTTTGAGAGTACGGCAGTAATTTGCTTATTTCCACACTTAGGCTTGAAAACATGGCGTTAGAGGGTGAGAACTCGAAACAGCCCCCGAACGGCCCCGTGGGTGGCACCAACACCTCCCACGGGACCAACGTAACTCGTAGGAACTGACCCCGTAGCCGCGGGTGTCCCGGTTTTAGAGTACGGCGGTAATTTGCTTATTTCCACACTTAGGGTTAAAAACATGGCGTTAGAGGGTGAGAACTCGAAACAGCCCCCGAACGGCCCCGTGGGTGGCACCAACACCTCCCACGGGACCAACGTAACTCGTAGGAACTGACCCCGCAGCCGCGGGTGTCCCGGTTTGAGAGTACGACGGTAATTTGCTTATTTCCACACTTAATTTTTATATTTCTACTTGGTTACTGATAATTTTAACTCATATATGCAATTTTTCAGCTTGATTAATTTTTTTGTAAAACTACTTGGTTACTGATTCTTTTGTTTTTTGTATCCTATCATTTGTAGGATTTTTGCACGTGGATCAAATGAAGGAGGCAATGGTTTACAACATGATGATTACTTATATGTTGTGGACATTCAGGATAATGTTTTTTATGTGTTATAGCCGTGCAGGCTTTTATTATTTAGTTTTATGGCCGTGCGGGTTTTTATAATTTGATTGTTGAATTTTATAGCCGTGCGGGCTTTATAATAAGCAGGTTTTTCATTTACAGGTTTTGGAATGTCAAGAAAATAGAGGAAACTCTGCCCAATTTTTTTTTGGTCTGTGAATTATTAAGACGTGTAATATTTTTAAGTTTGTATATATATTTGTTTATTAACAACATTCTCAATTCGCAATTTGTGATTTTTTTTTTATTGTTTTGCCTATAATAAATATTTGTAACACCTCGTAGCAACGGATGATGCACTCACAGGAACCCCAATTTTAGGATTGGACAAAATTTAATTTTTTTTTTTTTAAATTACTGATAAATATGGTCATGGACTTTGTCCATGACCATTTTTATTTTTTTTGTCGCGCTTAAAAATGGTCGCGGCCAAAGTCCGCGACCATTTTTTTTAATTTTTTGTCACGGTAATGGGTCGCGGACTAGGGCCGTGACCAATTTTTTTTATTTTTTTTTTGTCACGCACATGGGTCGCGGCCAAAGTCCGCGACCAATTTGTCACGGTTATGGGTCATGGACAAGGGCCGCGACTAATTTTTTTAATTTTTTTTTGTCACGCACATGGGTCGCGGACTTTGGCCGCGACCAAATTGTCACGGTCGTGGGTCATGGACAAGGGCCGCGACCAATTTTTTTAATTTTTTTTTGTCACGCACATGGGTCGCGGACTTTGGCCGCGACCAATTTGTCACGGTTATGGGTCACGGATTAGAGCCGCGACCCGTCACGACATGGGTCACGGCCAAAGTCCGCGACCATTTCCCGTGACCTCTCTTGGCCGTGACCATTTTTTGGTCACGGACTTGGGCCGCGACCCACGAAAATGGTCACGCCAGTTTTGGTCACGGCCAAAGTCCGCGACCCACAGTTTTGGTCAGGGATTTTGGCCGTGACCAATCGCCAGTTTTGGTGTAGTGAATCACAAGTGCAAGTCGAGGGGGTCGTCACATCTGAGGATCAGCCGGTTGTGGTCATTGAGGAAACCCCTCTGGTGGATGTTGAGGCCCTGCCCTCCGATATTGTCCCATAGGGTGGCTGTCTGTAGCCCATACCCTCTTAATGTAATTATCATTTTTGTACTCTATTTTGTATAACATTTGATATTTCATTTATACTATCATCTCTTTTACTGCCTTCCATGTTTTTGCTTTTTGTATGGTTTGTGTTGTGAATCTTTTATATCATTACTAACCTCTCCCTCGTCTTTCTTGAGGGTGAACGAGGGGTCGTCCCCTGCGTTGGACCTCATTATAGCCGAGGGTTCAACTTACCAAATTAATGGTTTTTAATCAAGTGGTCCCTCGTCTTTCTTGAGGACCATGGTGGGGTCGTCCCCTCCATGTGACCTCATTATAGCCGACAGTCACAATAACCAAACTAATGGTTTTTTAAATCAAGTGGTCCCTCGTGTTTCTTGAGGACCATGGTGGGGCCATCCCCTCCATGTGACCTCATTATAGCCGAGGGTCACAATAACCAAACTAATGGTTTTTTAAATCAAGTGGTCCCTCGTCTTTCTTGAGGACCATGGTGGGGTCGTCCCCTCCATGTGACCTCATTATAGCCGAGGGTAACAATAACCAAACTAATGGTTTTTTTAAATCAAGTGGTCCCTCGTCTTTCTTGAGGACCATGGTGGGGTCGTCCCCTCCATGTGACCTCATTATAGCCGAGGGTCACAATAACCAAACTAATGGTTTTTTAAATCAATTGGTCCCTCGTCTTTCTTGAGGACCATGGTGGGGTCGTCCCCTCCATGTGACCTCATTATAGCCGAGGGTCACAATAACCAAACTAATGTTTTTTTAAATCAAGTGGTCCCTCGTCTTTCTTGAGGACCATGGTGGGGTTGTCCCCTCCATGTGACCTCATTATAGCCGAGGGTCACAATAACCAAACTAATGGTTTTTTAAATCAAGTGGTCCCTCGTCTTTCTTGAGGACCATGGTGGGGTCGTCCCCTCCATGTGACCTCATTATAGCCGAGGGTCACAATAACCAAACTAATGGTTTTTTAAATCAAGTGGTCCCTCGTCTTTCTTGAGGACCATGGTGGGGTTGTCCCCTCCATGTGACCTCATTATAGTCGAGGGTCACAATAACCAAACTAATGGTTTTTTTAAATCAAGTGGTCCCTCGTCTTTCTTGAGGACCATGGTGGGGTCGTCCCCTCCATGTGACCTCATTATAGCCGAGGGCCGTTCTCTGGAGATGTTTTCACGCGTACTAGATCTGATAAACACAGGATGAGGGGAAACACTGATATTTCTCATTAATTTTCCAAGTGTTCTGCCGGAGCAACTTTGAATACAATTATGTTCTATCAAGACCTTACAACACCACTGATAGTATTTTTTCAAATGATCCGCATTCTAGGGGTTGGAAAAGGGTTCCCCTTCTAGGTTTTCTAGTCTATAGGTCCCAGGGATGACTTCATCGATGACCCTATATGGGCCATGCCAATTAGGATGGAGCTTGTTGGGCTTTTGCCAAGCCTTTTTGAGGACCAAGTCCCCCACTGCGATTGGCCTCTATTTCACCCTCTGATTGTAAAACCTTGTGGTCCTCTGCTGGTAGGCTGCCTGCCTTATCTTAGCGTCTTCCCTCCTTTCCTCAATCAGGTCCAAGTCGAGTCTCCTCTCTTCCTCATTTCTCTGGGGGTCGTACATTTGGACCCTATGAGTAGCAAACTCAATCTCGATGGGGATGACGGCTTCTGAGCCATAAGCTAGCATGAATGGGGTCTCTCCGGTAGAGGTCCTCACTGTCGTCCTGTATGCCCAGAGCATGGCATATAACTCCTCGACCCATCTTCCTTTTGCCTCCTCAAGCCTCTTCTTGATTCCGTCTAGGATTGTCTTGTTTGTAACTTCTGTTTGCCCATTGTCCTGAGGTCGGCCTGGGGTGGAGAAAAATTGTTTGATACTCACCCTTTCACATTACTTCTGCAGAGAGGCATTCTTGAGCTGAGTCCCGTTATCCGAGATGAGGGTGTTGGGGAGACCATATCTGCAAATGATATTTTTCCAGATGAACTGGAAGGTCTTCTGCTCTGTGATCGTCACCATCGGCTCCGCTTCCACCCACTTTGAAAAATAGTCAATGGCTACGATGAGAAACCGATAGTTATTGACAGCCCTAGGCAAGGGTCCTACTAGGTCAATTCCCCACACTGCAAATGGCCATGGGGATGTAATGGAAGTAAGAGGCTGATGGGGTTGGTGAGGGATGGTGGCAAATCTTTGACATTTGTCACACTTTTTTACATATGCTGTGGCATCCTTCCCCAAGGTCGGCCACCAGTACCCTTGGATGATCACCCTCTTCGCTAGGGATCTGCCCTCAATGTGGCTTGTGCACGATCCTTCGTGCACATCTTGCAAAATGGAAGGGACTTCTGAGGGATGCACACACCTAAGTAAGGGGAGCAAGAACCCCTTTTTGTACAATGTGTCTCCCATGATAGTGAACTTTGCAGCCCTATATCTCAACTTCTTTCTTTCTTGCCTTGCTTCTGGCATCTCCCCCTCTTTAATGTACCTGATCAGAGGGTACATCCACGAAGCTTCCTGAGAAACATTTAGGCAATCTCTAAGTGTTCCCTCAGCGTCTTCAATAGTTGGCCGAAGCAAAATTTCTACTGGGACCGTCCTCCTGATGTCTGTCCTCGTTGCCGAGGCCAACCTAGCAAGGGCATCAGCACGGCCATTGTCGAGCCTAGGTATCCTCTTTAATTTCACTTCTCTGAAGCCCTTTAGTAACGACCTCACCTTCTCAAGGTACCTAGACATCCTCTCATCCTTGGCCTCGTAGGCTCCTAGTACCTGATTCACTACTAGCCTCGAATCATTATGAACTAAAATCTGGCCGACACTAAGTGATCTGGCCAAGGAGAGGCCTGCTATCAAGGCCTCATACTCGGCCTCGTTGTTGGAGGCCTTAAAATTGAAGCTCAGGGCATAATCAATATCTGTGCCGTCGGGTGTTGATACTATTAACCCAGCTTTGCTCCCGCTTCCGTAAGAGGACCCGTCGACGAAGAGACTCCACACGCTGTGTTCTTCTGAGAAACTTCCCTCGGTGAGTGACCCCTATCTAAAGAGATATCTTCCCTCTTCGTTTTCAACCACTTTCCTTCTAGCGGTGCTCGTCTCAGCCTTATCTGTAGGCGTGTCGGTGAGCTCACCTTGTTGGGTATCTATCTTCTCGAGGCCCTCATCCTCGGCTCCACCATCTTCCCAAGTAAACTCAGCCACGAAGTCTGCCAATGCTTGCCCCTTAATGGCCATCCTAGGCTGATACACAATGTCAAACTCCCCCAACTCTATAGCCCAGGCCATTAACCTAGCTGATTTTTCTGGCTTGTGTAGGACCTGCCTAAGAGGAGAGTCAGTCAGGATGACCATTGTATGGGACTGGAAGTACGGCTTCATCTTCCTTGAGGCATGGATCAAGGCGTAGGCCAACTTCTCCATCCTTGGGTATCTTTGCTCTGCCCCCTGGAGTGCCTTGCTGTTAAAATACACAGGCTTCTGTATTCCGTCTTCGTCTCTCACAATGGCTGCACTGATGGCCGACTCTGAGACGGCGAGGTACACATAAAGTCGTTCACCCTGCACGGGTCGTGACAGCAGCAATGGAGAACCTAAGTATGACTTAAGATCCCTGAAAGCCTCATCACACTCTTCACTCCATTCGAAGGCCTTCTCAAGGATCTTAAAAAATGGAAAACACTTATCTGTGGCCCTAGACACGAACCTGTTCAAGGCAGCAACTCTCCCTGTGAGTCTCTGAACGTCTTTAATGGACTTGGGGGTCTTCATCTCAACAAGGGCCTTTATCTTTTCAGGATTGGACTCGATGCCTCTTTGGTTGACAATGAACCCCAAGAACTTCCCTGCTCTGACCCCGAAGACACACGCCTTGATCCATGCCTCAAGGAAGATATCTTCCCTCTTCGTTTTCAACCACTTTCCTTCTAGCGGTGCTCGTCTCAGCCTTATCTGTAGGCGTGTCGGTGAGCTCACCTTGTTGGGTATCTATCTTCTCGAGGCCCTCATCCTCGGCTCCACCATCTTCCCAAGTAAACTCAGCCACAAAGTCTGCCAATGCTTGCCCCTTAATGGCCGTCCTAGGCTGATACACAATGTCAAACTCCCCCAACTCTATAGCCCAGGCCATTAACCGAGCTGATTTTTCTAGCTTGTGTAGGACCTGCCTAAGAGGAGAGTCAGTCAGGATGACCATTGTATGGGACTGGAAGTACGGCTTCATCTTCCTTGAGGCATGGATCAATGCGTAGGCCAACTTCTCCATCCTCGGGTATCTTTGCTCTGCCCGCTAGAGTGCCTTGCTGTTAAAATACACAGGCTTCTGTATTCCGTCTTCGTCTCTCACAATGGCTGCACTGATGGCCGACTCTGAGACGGCGAGGTACACATAAAGTCGTTCACCCTGCACGGGTCGTGACAGCAGCAAGGGAGACCCTAAGTATGACTTCAGATCCCTGAAAGCCTCATCACACTCTTCACTCCATTCGAAGGCCTTCCGAAGGATCTTAAAAAATGGAAAACACTTATCTGTGGCCCTAGACACGAACCTGTTCAAGGGAGCAACTCTCCCTGTGAGTCTCTGAACGTCTTTAATGGACTTGAGGGTCTTCATCTCAACAAGGGCCTTTATCTTTTCAGGATTGGCCTTGATGCCTCTTTGGTTGACAATGAACCCCAAGAACTTCCCTGCTCTGACCCCGAAGACACACTTGGCCGGGTTAAGCTTCATCTGGTATTTGTCCATCGTATTAAAGATCCTTTCCAGGTCTGCCACATGATCCTTTGCCTTCAAACTCTTAGTAAGCATGTCATCTATATAGACCTCCATAGACTTCCCAATTTGGTCTTCGAACATTTTATTTATGAGCCGCTGGTACGTTGCCCCCGCATTTTTTAGGCCAAAGGGCATGACCCTATAACAGTATGTCCCCTTGTCAGTGATGAAGGCTCTCCTCTCCGAGTCTTCAGGGTTCATGAAGATTTTGTTATACCCCAAATAAGCATCCATGAAGCTCATGAGCTCATGGCCTGCCGTAGCGTCTACCATCTGGTCAATGCGGGGGAGAGGGAAGCTGTCTTTGGGACAGTGCTTGTTGAGGTCTGTGAAGTCCACACACATTCTCCATTTCCCGTTGGCCTTTGGAACAATGACTGCGTTGGACAGCCATTCAGGGTAGATGACCTCTCTGATAAATTCAGCGTCTTCTAATTTTTTAACCTCATCCCTAATGACCTCATACTTTTCTCTAGAGTAATTTCTCCTCTTCTGATTTATCGGCTTCACTCCCTCTACCACATTGAGCTTGTGGCACATGATTTCAGGGTCAATCCCCGGCATATCTACATGACTCCATGCGAAGACGCTTCGTCTTCTCCTCAACAGTTTAATGAGGTCTTCCTTGATATGGGGCTTTAGAGCCTTGCCGACTTGGACGGTTTTTTCTGGGTCATCCTCTTCGAGGATGATGGATTCTACCTCTTCCGCGGCCTCTCCTTTCTTGAGCTTCGTCTCATCCCTGGGGTCTAGGGTATCAATATTATAAGTGGTCGTGACCCTCTTGTGTGCCTACCTTGCTTCATCGGAGTTGTAGTAACATTATCGCGCCGTCGTCTGGTCTCCCTGAACTTCCCCCACCCCGTAAGGGGTAGGGAATTTGATCATCTGATGGACCGTAGACGGCACAGCTTCAGACCCCTTGAGGGCCACACGCCCCAGTATGATGTTGTAGGCCGAAAACACATGCTCATCCATCACAAAGAAACTGACCTTCTTGGTGAGCCATCTCGGCCATTCGTCCCCCATCCTGACATCAGCCTCATATACTCCAAGGGGATGGACCTTTTCCCCACTGAACCCAATCAATGGATGACGGTACGGGACGAGTCTAGCACGACTGAGACCTAAGGCTTTGAAGCACGACCAAAACATCACGTCTGCAAATGATCCCCCATCTACTAGGATCCTCGGTACCTCGCACCCATGCACCCTGGTAGTGATGACGATAGGGTCATCATGTGGGGCTAAGAGGCCTTTGAAGTCCATTCTTGAAAATCCCACTATCAGAGTGTCCATATCGACCTTCTTCCTCTTTGCTGACTTGACCTCCAGAGAGTTTGAGTGTACCGTCTTTGTCACTGCCTTGGCCTCAGCCACATTGGCCTTCCTGTCGGCGACCTCAGACCCTCCTCCTGCTAGACCCCCGGAGATCATTCCCACTCCGAGCGAGATCATATTAAGCCTCTTGACAGGTCCTTGGTCGTCTCTGGGTGGGAGGTCAGGGTCGTCCTCATCATCAGAAGGGTCGTCCCCTCTTTTTTGAGGACCTTCTCTACATGCATCGCCTCGTTTCTTTCTAGGGTCGTCCCCTCAGCCCCTCTTGAAGGCACCTTTGTCAACGTACTTTCTGAGCTTCCCTTCTTTCAGCATCTTCTCGATCTCATCTTTCAGAGCAAAGCATTTTTCTGTTACGTGGCCGTGGTCTTGGTGAAATTCACACCACAGGTTCTTATTCCTCTTACTGGGGGCTGCCCTCAGCTTCTCAGGCCACTTCAGGGACCGGTCACTCTTTATCTCATTGAGAATCTATTCACAGCTGACTGTTAGAGGGGTGTAACCAGCGAACTTGTCATCCGTGGACCTCTTCTTCCCCTCTTTGTTCTTCTTAGGGTATTTACCCCCGCTAGCACCTCCTTTTTCGTCTTCATATTTTGCGGCCATCGTCTCTTCGGCGCTCATCACCTTTCCTGCTGTCGACAGCAATCCAGCCATCATCTGCGGAGGGTCTTCAGCAAGCTTCCATAACAACTTCCCCTTTTGGAGTCCTCCAATCAGGGATGTCATATCTATGCTCTCCTCATAGTCTTCCACCTCCAGCTTCTCTTTATTTAATCTGGCTATGTAGTCCATCAGACTCTCATTCTTCCCCTGCTTAACATAGAGCAGGTGGGTGGTCTTCTTCTGTGGCCTCACCCCAAAGAAAAAGTTGTGGATGAACAGGTCTGCCAACTGCTTAAAGTTTTCAGTGGAATTTTTTGGAAGAGACGTGTACCAGACATGTGCAGCCCCAGTAAGGGTACCAGAAAAGGCACGACACCTCATCTCATCTGAGATAGAGTATATGTCTACTTCTGATTGATACATCTCAACATGGTGGACAGGGTTGGTGCTCCCGTCGTATCCTTGGGTGACCACGGGTGGCTTGAACCTTGATGGCGTAGGGAAGTTGACTATCTTCGCCACAAAGGGTGAGCCTATGGTGTATCCCTTCTGAAGAGGGTCCCGACTCTTCATTATATCACCGATCTTATCCTCTAGTCGATGGATTGAGTCATTTTAGGGCCTCACAGGGTCGGCTTGGCCGATGTTATCCCCTGCCACCTCTTTAAGCTGGACGGAGAGTTCTACTGCAGCAGGCCTGTGCCGGCTGTTTACTTCCCTTTGGCCGTCATCCCGTCCGTGGGGTCGGCCATCTGTTGCCTCCCTCCTGGACCTCGCAGCACTTCTCGTCCGGGACAGTTTTTCCCGTAAGTCATTTACTGGGCCCAGCCTCTCAAAAGCTGACCCCCTGCTCAAGCGATCAAAAGCAGAGCCTCTTGGGCGATCATTAGGATTTGGTCTCCCGCACTTTCCTCTACTATCCTGGAGAGGTCGTACAGTATTGTTGGAGACCTCATACGGTTCCCAGCATTCTATAGGGGCCTCCTCTCCCTCCAGATCGTCATACCTGTGCTCAGGGCAAGGGTTTCCTTGCCTCCCCAGGCGTAGACGCCGGGGGTCAGCAACATCCCTACACCGTTGAGGGGGTGGCAGGTCTTTGCGTGGTGCCTGGGGTGGTCCCCTAGCCTCATGCTGTCCTGATGTTGCTGTCGGAGTAATCATCTCAGGTGAAACCCCTTGTGGTCTTAGTATGTTCTGGCTTAGAGCTGTGAACTGCTCCTGCATCATCCGTTGGCTTGCTGCCAGGGACTTTAAGGCTGCCGCCACATCAGCCATCTCAGACTGAGGCGGCGGCTGACTGGAACTGGGTCTTCCCCCATCATCTGGTGCTGGAAGTGGTGGTGGTGGCATTTCAGGTGCCATGTGTTTAAGATATGAAAAGATGAACTGAAGAAAAGACTGGTGAGCTTGAGGACCTTAGTGGGTCTCTTTCAATGGTGAAACATCTCCTCTCAGGGGAAGTGATGGCTCACCACCATAGTGCCCAGTGAGGTCAAGCTGTACAAAGGAAGATATGTCTTCTCGTTCCCACAGATGGTGACAAACTGATGATGCTAAGATTTAGCACCACTGGATAAGTGATAATGAGCTCAAACAGTAGTAACCATAACAGCCATAGAGATGTATAAGTGTAGAAGTATGTAGAAGGGGATGAGTATAAGAGGAAATAAGACAATGATATATAGTGGTTCAGCCAATTTGGCCTACATCCACTATGAGTGTGTGATCCACTAAGTATGGGCACTGATGGCCTTGGATACAATGCACATAAACTCACTTTCTCTCTCTATTGTGTGTACAAGCAGGGTTTTTGCTAGAGTTACCATAAATTGATCGATCCCCTGTAGGGTTATAGGTGGCAAGTATATATAGGTCTTGGGGGGTGCAGTGTACCCCCCAAGTATGCATGGTGCATGTGAATGATGATCTAGCCAATCCCCTGTTGACATCTGTAGATGCCAAATGATGACATAATATTCCCTCACGTGAGGGTGTGATTTTGTTATAACGGTCTTCCACGTGCCATATGAGCCTCACGCGCACTTTTCCACGCGTTTCCCAAACCACGCACTGTGATGATGTCACCCTCGGCCTATAATATGAGGCCGAGGGCAAAGTTCCTTCCGGTAGTTAGTCTGGCCCATTTCTGGCCTCGTACTGTCGTACCCTCGGAGGGTCGTCCAAAACCTGATGAAGGGTTGGCCCCTTGAGGGGTCGTCTGGAACCTGATGTAGGGTCGGCCCCCTGAGGGGTCGTCCGAAACCTTGATGAAGGGTCGGCCCCCTGAGGGGTCATCCGGAGCCTGATGAAGGGTCGGCCCCCTAAGGGGTCGTCTGGAACCTGATGTAGGGTCGGACCCCTGAGGGGTCGTCCGGAACCTTGATGTTGGGTCGGCCCCCTGAGGGGTCGTCAGGAGCCTGATGAAGGGTCGGCCCCCTGAGGGGTCGTCTGGAACCTGATGTAGGGTCGGCCTCTAAGGGGTCGTCCGGTTGGAGGTAATCTTCAGCCAAGCCTAGGATATAAATGGGTTTATCACACCACGTGGACAACCTAAGATTTAAGTAGAATTAATGCTATGTAAATCATTTTATAGTATATAGAGGATTCTGGACATGCCACGTGGCACCATCTCGGCGAGCTACAAGGCCGCCCCAGAGCCGTTCAATCAGGAGCAACCCCACTCGCTAGACACGCCTCATGCGCGCGACACTCCCCTTCTTCGCCGGCCCATATTTTTAACTTTTTATACTTTCCACCCTACAATTATTATTTTTTTTATAAAAGCTTCAATATTCCTCCTTTTTCTTTCATTCTATTTTTATTTTGTTTTTAAAAAAGAAACCCTATTTTATAAATTCCTCCATGATTCCTTGATTCATCAGCCAACCCCTTTTAATAAACTATTACGTGCCCATAACCCTTTTTATTATTCTATTAAACAAAATATAACATAGTAAAATTCCTAAAATGCCCCCAAACCTTATGTTCCAACTATTTAAGGGGTATTCTACTTCATTCTTTGGGTACTGATTTTAGGAGAGCTTAGTCTTAGTTAGAAGACACTCTTGTAATGTAGGTTGATATAGAGTGTAGATTAATTTTTCTTTTTTACTTTTGTAATGAAATTTTGTGAAATAAATTTTATTGCGAAAAATAAATTCTTAGTTTTTGAGATATGTTCTGAGAGGTGATTATTATCATAAATTCCATATATATGGGTGTTCCTTATGTCCTAAGCTTGGAGGTTCAATGATGATACAAGGAGACTTGATTTACATATTGTTCTCTTCATCTTTAATTCTTTCTTTTTCGCCACACTTAAATTATTTTTACATTTCATTTGTAAAAATGATTTATATGCTAAGCTAGATACCCCCTTTCAAGGGGAGAGATGATAATTCTACATTCTTCTTTTATTTAATTTAGTTTTGTAATTTTTAATTTAGTTATGTTCCTTTGAAAATAAATGTTGGGCTTTTACATTTCAAAATGGATTTCGAGAGAAAACATTCGGTTCTAGTCGTGCTTCGAGAGAAGGTTATTTATTTTTAATAAATCAAAAAATTCTCCTCCCATGAGAGATGGGGTGATATTGTCATTAACAAGGAACCAAAAATTGTTATTACATCATTTTCTTAAAATTCAAATTAGAGATAGGCTTTTCTTATGTTAAATGATGTTTTAACAATTTCTAACTCTAAAACTAAATTGAAAAGACCTAAAATAATTTTAATAAATAATCCCTAGCATGTAGTTTATTAGAAAAGTTTTATTATTATTTTTAAAGAGTTTTGTGAAAGTCTAAAATTAATCTTCTAAAGAATACTGTATTTAATTTACATTTGCGATGAGAGTTGATTTGTAAATTAAATGAATCTTAGAATATCCTAAAATTAAAAGTTACTTAATTAAAATAAATAATTAAATCGTATAAGTGGATTCACCTCCCTTGTTTGTTTTCATACTTATTCATTTCACTCATTTCTTATTTTAGTTTTATTAATTAGTTAGTTTAAACATTAGTTCACCATTATTAGTATAAACATCCCTTAAAATTTGTTTTAAAAATCATTACTAGTCTTCACTTTGCTCTTGTCCACATTAAGGAGCACGGATTGACCCCTTAATTGCCCGTATATATGTTTTAGTGTATTTGTAGGTACAAAAGGGATTTTTGATTAACAATCTTTTACTCTATAGAGATATATACGCAAAATACTAGTTATCACCCTTAATGGGGTATCAACCAGTAATGGTGGGTTTAGGGTATGCGGCCTCAGCTTAAACTTTCGTGTAAAAGTGGAAGATACAAATGAGTGTCTAGTACCGAAATTAAAAAGTGCAAAAACATTTATAGTATATATAGTAATGGTACCTACTATTACATCTTCGGCTTCCTTAGCCTCCATGGCATTGAGGGAAAAGACTTTGGCAAGGACCCACGGCTTCTTCGCATCCTTCCTTGGTAGTCTGCGATCTTTACTCTTGTGAGGTTTTCCGCAGTTGTAACAACTCATTCCCAGTGGGAAAGTCCTAGCAAAATTCCCTTTAGTGCCACAGTTGAAGCACACCATGACCACGGTATCCACCTTCCCCTTCACGGTCACCTGATGGTTCTATGGCCTTTGAGCTTATTACTGTGGCTTTTCTTCTTTCCTTGAAAAGCCGAATAACGGCAGTGTGATAATTGATTTAAATTAAATTCGCAAGTTTCCAATCAACCTTTATTTAATTCAGCCCCTAAACATGCATCTAAGGTGTGTGTGTCAACCCATAATTAAATAAAGCACGTGAAACAAAAATATGCTAAGACACAGATTTCAGGAAAAAAAAAACCTTTCGGGTAAAACCTTTATTTCACTAAGAATATATAAATCGCAACTTACAATTACATAGAGAAATCTGCAATGGATCAACGCGCATCCAACCCATAAAGACACGCAGTCTTGAACTCAGCAAGAGAATACTTGCAGCACCCTCCAAGGACTCGCAGCCCAAACAACAAAGGAAGAACCACATCTCTCCTCAATGACACGCAGCCATAACACTTTATAGAGACTCCCTCAGTAATGACACGCAGCCCTCGGTTGCAAAGATCTCCCCACAAGGTTGAACAATAACAAAGCTTGTGTTCTAGGGTTCCAAAAGATTCACAAAAGTATGAAAAGTTGTGTGAATCAAAACATGAGTCCTGGGACTCAAAAAGGTGAAGACTAGAGTAATTAGGATTCTTAAATTTGTCTCCAAAAGTCTTAAAAAAATACACCCACGAAATAGGTATATTTATAGGAAATATGAGTTAGTGGAAACAATTCTCACGAAACTGTTCGAATTTATCAGAAGCTGATCGGTCCGTTATTAGAGGCGGATCGGTCCGTGATCGAATCGATTCGTTTTCTCAAAGGTCTTCTTCGGTTTGTAAGCAATTCGAGGTATACTGGTTCTGTTGCGAAGCGAATCGGTCCGGTATGGAGGCAGATCGGTTCGTTTTTAAAATAGGTGGACCGGTCCTGTTATGCAGAAACCAAATTCCAATTTGAAGATGCTTTTGATATTCAAATCCGTTGATGTATATGCGATCTTGAATTTCTTCAACGGAGTAACGGTGTACGACATACAAATTGATAATTGACAAAGATGTCCTTACAAATCTCCCCCTATATCTATGCCGGTACATACATAAAAAATCCAAATTATCAAATGACAAATTTACCTATACAAATCTACCCTCCCATGAACCCTAAAGTTGGAAAGATACAAATGTTTAAATCTTCATCGTTTGATCTTCAATCTTCAACAATCATCAAGGATCAAAACTTTTCTCATCAGGGTGTGCAACATATTGATTTTCAATCTTCGTACCTACACACATGAGACAAAGCAAGACAAATTTGCCTATACAAATCTACCCTCCCATGAACCCTAAAGATGGAAAGATACAAATGTTTAAATCTTCATCGTTTGTTCTTCAATCTTCAACAATCATCAAAGATCAAAACTTTTCTCATCAGGGTGTGCAACATATTGATCTTCAATCTTCGTAGCTACACACATGAGACAAAGCAAATACCACGTGACATATTGAGTTTGAAATGAGATAAACATAGATACCAATTTATGATAAAAACATAAGCTAAATCTCAAAGTCCCCCAAAATTCAAACTCCCCCATAATATGATAATTATTTCTTCCCCTTTTTATGATGTCCCCAAATAGACAAATGAGGAGAATGAATCAAATAAGAAAAATCGGGTGTCACCGTACACAAAACAAGGCATCAAACAATATGGCAAACGTGCGTCTTGCAAGGAGATGCAAAAACAATTCACAAACTCTTTTTGATTTTTCATTTTTTTATACAAAAATAGGATATATTTGAAAAAATATGCTACAAAAATCACACCATAGATTTAGACTCTAACAACCAAGTCATGGAAATGGAATGAATGGGTGTGAACACATTCGATAGGTAAATCAACTCAATCAATCATATGTGCACGATGCATATGTGTACCCCTAACGAATGAGCATCACAATTATCCTTAGGTGTAAAAGTTTATTGAATTTAGATGACATCGACTTATGCAAATCAACACACAAAGTCAAAGTGATTTCCACACCAATAACGTCCAGAACTATGTAGCGCATTTTCAAGCATTTCAAGGACGTGCAAACCCGTTTTAAATTCTCCAACCAAACTCCCTCATGCATATTTTCTTTTAGAGGTGTATAAACTAAATTCTCAAACTTTAGAGAATTGGTGCAAAAACCTAAATGGCCCTCTTTTGGCATGAATATCTTTTTATTACGTTTCAATTTTTTCGGGCTCTTTTAACCTCTTTGGACCACGGATAGTAAAATTCCTCCATTTTTTAGGTCCAATTTAACGGTGGCTTAGTATTCGCAAAGGCAAAATGAACCTTTCGCAGCCCTTCCCCATTTTAAAACAAAGCACACAAACTCACAAAATGATTTTTATATGCACAATTTCCTTCTCAAAATTTATCGCGCTTGGTTCGTTTTAAGGACATGATTGAAGTGAAAACACCCAACCAAAATGTGGTAAGACAAGCACAATAATCAAATAAATCCGTGCATGTGTTCAATAAAGGAAACATGAGTCAAACATGTAGGAAGAAACACTTAATTACATCTTAATGACTCCAAACATTATAAAGCACAAAGATGACATGATATATTATCTCAAAACACTATCAAATAGTCACATGAAGAAATGGAATGATATTGTGACTTGGTCATCCTAAGTGTTTATCCATAAACGGTGCAAACAAATTACAAAAATCTTTTTGGATTTTCTCAAAATTTTATCAAAATAAAATCTTTTTGTATTTTTCAAAATTTTTCCTAAAAAAAATAAAACATACAAAACTGATACATACTAGCAATAGGCAAACAATGTCATCATGAAAAATATCCTATGCTAGTAAACAAGTCAAACATCAATCATTAGGTGCGGAGGGGTTTTCCAAAGGTGGTGACAGCTTATGAAAAACATCTATCAATTCTTGTGAAGTTTTGACCAAAAAACTTAACTTGCTCACCTAAATGTGCAAACTCTCTCATGTAGTCTCCGGGAGCATGTAAAGTATCATGTGTGGATGCATGTGTGCCAGAAACACATGTAGAAGCAAACGTGACACATACCCCAACTTAAAGAAAAATTCCCTAAGGTGTCCTCTCCTTTTGCAATGTGAGAAAACATAAATAGGCCTCGGAACACCTCTCTCAAAAACTCTAGGACGCACTTTCCTAATAGGAATGGGACGCCTAGGTGGGTTAGGATAAGACTCACGTGAATCAAACACTAAAGTGGGAACAGGCTCGGGTGCTAATTGGGAAGTAGAAGCACCGTCATGACTTATTCCTAAATTCTCACCTTTACCCTTAAGAACCACCCTTTTAACCTTCTTAGGTGCGTTCTCAAAATTGACATTGACCTCCGTGGCACGTTCGAGATCACTCTCGAGTTGGGATACACGTGTCGTCAGACTAGATAACGTGTCGGTCAAATCACACTTCTCCTTTCTCAAAACCTCATTCTCTCTCTCAAAATCTAAAATCCGATGACCTAAATATCTATTATACTTATTTGTTTTCAAGGTCTCGGTGTACAAATCTCTAAAATCTTTTTGGAGCTCACTTTCATCTCCACTCTCCTCCTCGCTTTCTACCTCACTAGATGAACACAAATCACTATTATCGCTCTCGTGTGCACTCTCGTGAGACAAAAAGGGTGTGCTCACACGACTAGAAAAAGAGACAACCATCCCATGTGCAAAGCCTTTATCGGATTCATCGCCCTCCTCTTTCTCACTATCACTAAGTGTGGCAAGCATGGCTACTTTCTTTCCTTTTTTTCTAAGCCTTGTAGGACACTCAAACGACTTATGCCCCTTACCCCCACATTTAAAACAAGTGACGTTCTCAAAATCTTCCTCACACTCCTCATCGGAGTCATTTTCTTTTTCCCTCTCTTCAATTTCCTTGGCTTTTCCTTTCTTTTTAATTTTCTCAAAAAAATTCCTTTCATTGGAAGAATTATTTTTGTTCATGTTGAGAAATTTCTTAAATTTTTTTGCAAACAAGGCCATATCATCAAAATCAAAATCTCCCTCAGAATCAGACTCACAAACTTTTTCTTTCTTTTTCTTACAATGAGTCTTTAAAGAAATGCCATTATCCTTAGCCTTAATGGTTTTGGGAAACATGTCAATCTCATAGGTTTGAAGATCTCCTACAAGCTCTTCCAACTTAAGTGATTTCAAATTTCTCAAAGAGTTCAAAACAGTGACTTTAGGAATAAAGTGTTTTGGAAGGGATATCAAAATCTTTTTAACGACGCGCGTGTTATCAATCACCTCACCCAAATTAAAACATGTGTTAATAATGTCTGACAAACGTGCATAAAAATCATCAAAGCATTCAGGCTCAGACATGGTGATAGTCTCAAATTCGGTGGTAAAATTTTGTAATTTTCATTCTTTAACCGCGTGTGGCCATCCCCGATCCCCGCCACGGAGGGAAAGGATCCTTCGGGTCCCGTGCGTCCCTCTAGGGAGAGCGCTTCGGCCTGCCTCGTTTGAGATGTGGTGTAGAAAAATGTAGAGAGATTCAGAGTCGCCAGTCTATTTTACTCAAAACAAAAAAAATAAAAAGGGGAAGCCACCCCAAAGGATGGCATCTAAAGACATACTGGTGCGTGCGAAACCAAATGATTCGAGAAGGGTTCGGAGGCTTAGTTACGAAATGAGAAGGTGCTAGGCACCCATTCCGCCCTTTCGGTATCTCATGGATATTTGCTATTTTCCTTTATGTTTCCCTCCGTGATATGTGTGCATGTATATATATAGAATGGAGGTAGGAATCCTCGACTTGTATCATGGAAAAGATAAAGCGAGTCATCCGTAGGAAGGTATAAGAATAATATTAGACAATAAGATTTACGCGATTACCCCTACGTTGATTGTTATAGTGGAACGATAACGCATATGGAGTAATACGTTACTAGCAACAAATATATAGAATATAAGGAAAATGGATTTAAAGAAAATAGAAAAAGTGAGAAAAAGGACTCGAGTCTCGGGTTTTACCCCGAGACGCCTAGGTAGCCTATAAAGGCATCAAAGTCCACGTAGTTCGCATACAAAATGAGGTGTGGGGTTTATCCCATAAATCCAAATGGGTAATCTCTTCTTTCTGAGTGAGTGTGTGTGTGTAGAAAAAGTGTTTTAGTTGTGAGAAAAGTGTGGAAAAAGTGTGAGAATCCCTACTTGGAATTTATGAGCAAACCCTCTTTTTCTTGTTTTTGGGGTTTTTTATTTATATGAAAATAATAGATGTGCAATAATACTAAATAAAAAGTATATTAGTATGTGTGAGATGAGATAATAAAAGTGCTAAATAATAAAACAAGTTATTGAGAATTTAAGAGAATTAAAGAGAGAGTTTGAGAAAGTTGGACCTTCTTGAAGATCTTGAGCTTAATCTTGAATGTTTGGAGAGTAGCCCTTGAACTTGGAGGATGATGGAGAGTGGTTAATTCACCAAGTTTGAGGAAAAGGATGATGAAAAGTGGAAGTAAAAAAAGGGGATTTGGAAGTTGAAATCACACTCCCTTCGAGAGAGGTTTTTGGGATTCGCTGAGAGAGATTTTTATCAGATCTGGGCTCGCCTGCAAATGAGGTGAAGGCCTACATTTAATAGGCTCAGGTCAGTGCCGATCATCATAGACTCCTTCCTGCCTATCGACAGGCAGGTGCCGATAGGCAGGGTCTGGAACCTGCCAATTGGTAGTGCGCTTCACGCTTTTTCGGAAAATTGGTCACCGAGGGCAAACCGTTGGTCAGAATGGCGCACGGGGCATACCATTAGAAAGTTAATTCAGAGACCTTCGAAAGTCCTTTGGACTTCTCCCGGGTTTGGGAGTTGACTTTGGGTCAAATATGGCTCGGAAGCGTTTGTCGGTCGATTAGACAGGGAATCGTGCGGACGCAAACGGATCGTTCATCCGTACGGTAAGTCCGAATCGCGCACGGGGTGGACCATTGGAAAGGTTAGGAGATTTACTTCGACATTCTAAAGAGTTTGACCCGGTTTGGATAGCTGACTTTGGTCAACCGGGCCCGAGAAGCATTTGGTGGACTCTTGGAGTCAAACGAATCGTTCGTCCGCATGGAAAGTCGGAATCGCGCACGGGATGGACCGTTGGAATGTGGATCCAGTTCCCTTCAAAGATTTATTTAGCCTCGGTCAGGATGCAGAGTTGACATAGGTCAAAAAGAGCCTGGGAGCGCCCGATGGCCTCTAGGTCAGGTTTCGGACGTAAACGGATCGTTCATCCGCATGGTAAGTCGGAATCGCGCATGGGGCAGACCGTTGGAAAGGGTATTAAGTGCCTTCGAAGATTCATTGAGTCTCGATCGAGACGAAGAGTTTGACTTTTTGGTCAAACTAATTCGGGGAGTTCCCGATGGCTTATAGGTCAGTACTCGGGACATGACCTAGGTTTGTAGTGGTGACGGGAGGTACTAGGGACCTAAGGAGAGTTAGGGGGTAACATAATGGGGTGTCTATAGAGCCCCTCGACAGGTGAGTTTGGAACAAATGATGATCATCGAATAGACACCACATGATGCTTTTGTGGGAGTATTCTAAGGACACAAATTTCTAATTGAGTCCATATATAGTTTTGGCTCAATTCTGAACAAAAACATTTATACATAGGATTGTATTTAATTGTAATATTCTCAAGCCTATGAAAAGTTTGTTTGAAGATGTAGCGAAAAAGAGTATAAAGCCTCATCATCATGCCGGTTTGCGTGCCTCGTTTCTACGTCATCAACTATGGTTCCATGCTCCCAAGGTATGAATGCAATATTATATATATAGGAGCTTGGAACAAGTTTAATTGGGTGTTAGGTTTAATTAAAACTGTGTTTTACTTTCAGAAAGAATTTATAAAGTTTTCTGGGCTAAAATTGTATTTTCCAAACTTTATGGAAGTTCGTTTGATATGTCGTTCAAACGAGATTGTCGTTCGAACCAGGTGTCGTTCGAACGAGATTGCCAACGACTTCCCATTATGACATACTGGAACTTCCTTAAAAATTTCGTTCGAACGAGATTGTCATTCTAATGAGATTTCTAACGAGCTTCTAACGAGTTCATACTGGAACTTCGTTAGAATACTCGTTCGAACGAGAGTTCATTCAAATGAAATGTCGTTCGAAAGAGATGCCAGGCGGGAACAATTTTTGGTAGTTTTAAGTAGTTTTTCTCCCACTTCCCCACTCGTTTCTTAACCAACTTTTCTCAGACTTTATTATGTGCGGGAATAACAGTTTCTGAGTGATATTTTTCATATCGTACTAACTCCTAGAGAGTGTTTTGAGAGTAAAATCAAAGAGGGAAAAAGATCATTTTTGAGTGAGTTTTTACCAAAGAGAAAAATATACACCACTCAAGTTTACACCCAAATTAGTTTCTTCCAAGTTCCCATATTCATATATCTTGCTTGGAGTTTGGCACCGGGTTCATCTCTTTTGTTCAAAGAAAAGTTTAGGGTTTTCTTCTACATCCCATAAAGAAAGAAGAAGAGGTTGTTGCGGCATTACCCACTTGGAGAAAGGCTCCTTGCTCGGGTGATGGTGACCATATAAAGTCCGATCGGTGGATTCCGAGACCGCGGTGGAGCTCCAAGGTTATCCACTAGGAAGAGGTATCTACAAGAAGAAGCGTCGGGCTTGAGAGGGATCGAGTCGTGTGTTGTAAGCCTTTATGTCTTATATTTGTAAATTTCGTACTTAGTGGATTTGTGGCTAGGGTGATCCGAGGTTGTATCCCGTTGTGGGTTTTTCCTCGTACATCTCAGCGTAGTGGATTAATTGTTTATTTTATCATTTGCAAAATCACCTAGAACACATGCTTAGGTAAAAGGATAAAAATTGGTTTAATTTAATCTCTATGTGTTTAATTTGGGTAATGTGTAGTTAACTTGGTTTAAGTGAAAATGATTTTAATGCATTAATTTAATTTCACTTGGTTTAATTTTAATTTGTTTAAGAAAATTAAAATTTGGTAATTCGTTTGTTTGTGAACTATCACACTTCTTTACGCTTCCGCATCTTGATTTATATATAAAAGGAAATAATATTTTAATTGAGAAAATTAAAATTCGGGGACCCACAACTTCTTCTGATTGGTATCAGAGCCAAAGCGATAAATTATTTCGTTAAAGATCCTTTAAATAATTTTTGGCTAAAATGGAATTTTCCCCATTTTCAAAATTTCCTATTTTCGATGGTTCAAACTATGCGTATTGGAAAGCGCGAATGAAATCAGCACTTAAATCTATCGATGAAAGGGTTTGGATGTCTGTAGTTAACGGGTGGTCTCCACCAACTCATTTAGTTGAAAATGAACGTGTTCCCAAACCGGTCGATAGATGGACTGAAAATGAGTTTAAACTTTCTAATTTTAATTCCCGTGGTTTGAATGGCTTGTTTAGTGCTGTCACACCGGATGAATTTCGACGTATTATGACGTGTGAAACCGCTAAAGAAGATTGGGATATTTTACAGCTAACTCATGAAGGAACTAGTGTCGTTAAAGCTTCAAAACTCCAAAACCTCACCACTCAATTTGAAACTATCAAAATGAACGATAATGAAACTTTTGATGAATTTTATGCTAGACTTTCCGATATTGTCAATTCATCTTTTAATTTGGGAGAGAAAATACCCGACAACCGAGTTGTAAAGAAAATTTTAAGGTCCCTACCCGATAGATTTATTCCAAAAGTGACCGTTTTAAATTCTTTACCATCTTTAGCCTCTACGAAATTAGAAGAGCTTATAGGTGATTTACAAACCTATGAACTAGATATGTTTCCCTCTAAAACTGAAAAGAAAATTGAAAAGGGCGTTGCTTTAAAATCCCGAAAAGAGGTCAAACAAGTAGTAGAGAGCGAGAGTGATAGTGACTCGGAAGACATGGCTTTGTTTGCTCGTAAATTTGGAAATTTTCTTAAATTTAACAAAGATAAATTTAAAAATGATTTTAAGAAATTTGAAACTTCTAAGCATGACAAAGTCGAGAAGATCCCTAAACCTATTAATGAACAACTAAATAGGGACAAGTATAATAGGTATTTTGGTTGTGAGGGTTATGGCCATAGGGCCTCTGAGTGCCCCACTAAACTAAGGAAAGAGGGTAAACGACCCATTGCATATCATGCGACCCTTAATGATAGTGATAAGGAAGAGGGACCCGATTCCCCCACTAAGCCCAATTTTGTGGCTTTTATGGCTAGTCGTGTGAGTGATAGTGAGAAGTCATCAATTGCTGAAACTTTAACACATGACACTTCCAAGGTCATTGTTTATGATTCTCTTGTTTTTTATGATAGTGAGAGTGGAGAAGAAAGAGAGAGTGAAAATGAAGAAGAGGTTAATGTGAGTGAACTTCAAAATGCTTTCCAAGAATTATATAAAGAATCTATTAAAAGGAAAAGAGCTAATTTGAAGTTAGAAGCTAGTTTGAAAGAACGTGTCAAGGTCGTTGATAATAGTATGTTGGTTGAAGACCTTAAGACACGAGAGAAAGCTCTTCTAGAGAAGCTTGAATATATAGAAGGCGAGAGAGATAGCCTTAGGGGTTTAATGGAATCCTTGAAAAAGGAGCTTCTTGCTTTTGAAGAGCGAAATGTTTTATTAGAGTCTAACATTTTAGAATTACAAAATAAATTAAACGACTCTAGTAATGCCAAATTTGATTTGGAGTGTCGTTCGAAAAAATTAGATAAAATCTTAGGAACGGTTCAAATTAAAAATGACACGTGTGGTTTAGGCTTCAATAATTGTAATGTATCTACTCATAAAGCCAAAACCAACGTTTTGGGAGAATCTACTAGGAAAGCTTTTAGAGATCACTCCGTAGGTAAATCTTTTCGACATGTTTTTACTTGTACACATTGTGGTCGAAAAGGTCATCTTAGGAAATTTGGTTTTGATCTTAAATGAATTTCTATAAAATCCCAACGTAAACCAACCAATGTATTTAAAATTCCTACACCCCTAGATAGTTACTCTTCATTAATTTGGGTTAGGAAATCCGACTTGGTTGCCTTGCATAATAGGGTTTTTTATTCTCATTTACTATCACATGCTTCCTCCCTTGCTAAATCTAAAGGATGAATGTGTTAGTCTTTTGCATACTTTAGCATTTGTACTTCATGCTATATTCACATGCTAAATGTATGCTTGTTTAATCATTTTCTAGTTTATGCTCTATGCTTATCACATGCTAGAATTATGATTTTTCTTTATCTTTTGTATTATATTCCCTTCATTTTGTTTGCATTAAATGAAAAATACAACAAGATTTTTGGTTATCATTTGGATTTTTTCTCTTGGTATGAAAAATTCAAATGATTATTGTTTGTCTTTTGAGTATATTTTTTATTTTTGGTTAAAAATTTCAAAAACTCAAGAAGATTTTATTTTGTGTGTATTTTAGTTTGACACACTTTATGTGGCATACACTTGTGTTTGAATCCCATCTTTTACGCTCTCATGTGGCTAGAACTTTTGGTTTAGATTGTCAATCCTTATTATGTTCTTTACCATGCTTACATGGAGTAGTTGGATTTTGTGTTGCTAAAATGGATTCTATTTTTATATGCCTCTATTCACACATGCACGAGAACTTTTGAAATTTTAACTTCATATGTATATTTGAGCTATGTGAGATGTTCTCCTTCCAATCTTGTCATCTACATATTTGTGACTTAGGAGGACTAGTGCATGTCAAAATCCGTTGCACGTGAGATTTGTGTGAAAAATGAAAACATGATAAATAAAAATGTGCACGGGGAAAGGCTCCGAAAGGACTAAGTGATCCTTTGCGATTGTAAGCCACCGTTTTTGAATGGACCTAAAAGAAATACGTGGTCCAAAGGACTAAAAATAGAAAATATGGCATTAAAAAGAGAAATAATTTGCCAAGGCCTATGTTTGATTGATATATTCGTTCAAAATTAATATAAATGCTTACGGAGGGAGAATTGGATGGTATATCAACGGTTTGCACAATGTCCATTTATCCTAGTTGCATATTTCATGTCATGACTCTATTGGTTTGTAGAATCATCAATATGATAGGATTGTATGCATTGTGTATGTTTGTTCATTGAGTTCAATTTATATTGTCACATGAGGTTATATTCAAATATGCTGAAGTTTGTAATCAATTGAGAACTCCGTGAACATGTTTTAAGTGATTGGGTCAAAATTTAATCGTTACTAGTTCACACCCCAACACTTCCGTTTCCATATGACACATTTTTGCCATACGAGTGTGCAAACTTATTGTATTTTGTGTCATGTGTGTGTTTATATCTATATATATGTGCGTGAGCATTAATGATATATTTCTAGTACATATATATATGATATTTTATTTTGCCTTTGCCTTGCTTTCTAGTCCTTCTATGCGTATACTTTAGTGTTGGTATCTATCTTGGAGTAGTTATGATTTTGTTGCCCATATGCTTTCATGTCTTATCACTTTAAGCTTCAACATGCTTTTATATTTGTTCTTTATCCTTTGCCTATTCCTGAACAAAAGGGGGGAGAATGATAGGCTCTTATCAAAGTTTAGGAGATTTAACTTAGGGGGAGTAGCTAACTTCTTGGGTTAATCATTTTGATAAAGGGGAGAATTAATTAATTTTGGGGGAGTATTTATTTTAATTGCATTAAATACTTTGATATTCCCTATGCATTTGATAGTTTGCTTAAGTGTGCAGGAATTCTTCTAAAGCGGCAACTTTCAATGGCAAAGTGTTTGATCCTTGGATTGAGTCAAGTTTGGGTGGGTTATGTTTTGAGTCTAGTGAGCTTGACGACCCTTTAGGATTTTTGTTTGGTTTTTTTCCCGGAATAGCCAAAGGGGGAGATTTGTAAGGGCACAAATTTCCAATTGAGTCCATATATATTTTTGGCTCAATTCCGGAAAAAAACATTTATACATAGGATTGTATTTAATTGTAATATTCTCAAGTCTATGAAAAGTTTGTTTGAAGAAGTAGTGGCAAAGAGTATAAAGCTTCATCATTATTTCGGTTTGCGTGCCTCGTTTCTACGTCATCAACTATGGTTCCATGCTCCCAAGGTATGAATGCAATATTATATATATAGGAGCTTGGAACAAGTTTAATTGGGTGTTAGGTTTAATTAAAACTGTGTTTTATTTTCAGAAATAATTTATAAAGTTTTCTGGGCTAAAATCGTATTTTCCAAACTTTCTGAAAGTTCGTTCGATATGTCGTTCGAACAAGATTATCGTTCGAACCAGGTGTCGTTCGAACGAGATTGCCAACGACTTCCCATTATGGCATACTGGAACTTCGTTCGAAATGTCGTTCGAACGAGATATTCGTTCTAACGAGATTTCTAACGAGCTTCTAACGAGTTCATACTGGAACTTCGTTAGAAGACTCGTTCGAACGAGAGTTCGTTCGAACGAAATGTCGTTCGAATGAGACGCCAGGCGGGAACAGTTTTTGGCAGTTTTAAGCAGTTTTTCTCCCACTTCCCCACTCGTTTCTTAACCAACTTTTCTCAGACTTTATTATGTGCGGGAATAACAGTTTCTGAGTGATCTTTTTCATATCTTACTAACTCCTAGAGAGTGTTTTGAGAGTAAAATCAAAGATGGAAAAAGATCATGTTTTGAGTGAGTTTTTATCAAAGAGAAAAATATACACCACTCAAGTTTACACCCAAATTAGTTTCTTCCAAGTTCCCATATTCATATATCTTGCTTGGAGTTTGGCACTGGGTTCATCTCTTCCGTTCAAAGAGAAGTTTTGGGTTTTCTTATACATCCCATAAAGAAAGAAGAAGAGGTTGTTGTGGCATTACCCACTTGGAGAAAGGCTCCTTGCTCGGGTGACAGTGACCATATAAAGTCCGATCGGTGGATTCCGAGACCGTGGTGGAGCTCCAAGGTTATCCACTAGGAAGAGGTATATACAAGAAGAAGCGTCGGGGCTTGAGAGGGATCGAGTCGTGTGTTGTAAGCCTTTCTTTCTTGTATTTGTAAATTCCGTACTTTGTGGATTTGTGGCTAGGGCCGTCCGAGGTTGTTTCCCGTTGTGGGTTTTTCCTCGTACATCTCAGCGTAGTGGATTAATTGTTTATTTTATCATTTGCAAAATCACCTAGAACACATGCTTAGGTAAAAGGATAAAAATTGGTTTAATTTAATCTCTACGTGTTTAATTTGGGTAATGTGTAGTTAACTTAGTTTAAGTGAAAATGATTTTAATGCATTAATTTAATTTCACTCGGTTTAATTTTAATTTGTTTAAGAAAATTAAAATTTGGTAATTCGTTTGTTTATGAACCATCACACTTCTTTACGCTTCCGCATCTTGATATATATATAAAAGGAAATAATATTTTAATTGAGAAAATTAAAATCCGAGGACCCACAACTTCTTCAAGTATGACCGATTCCGAGGGTCGAGGCCGATTATGAGGACCTAAAGAGTGTGCTGGGGATGATCAATTCTGCGGATCAAAGCCGAATCTGTGGGCTTAGGGTAAAGGTTTGATAACTAAGGTCAATTATGACCTAATGATTGGTGACGATCGAAGATCGGGGCCAACTCTGAACCAAGATTGGTGACAATCAAGGACCGAGGTCAATTCTGACGTCACTCATGTGACAATCTAAGACCGGGGCCAATTCTGACCCAAAAGTGGTGAAGACCGAGGACTGAGGTTAATTTTGACCTAACTTAGGTGATGATCCAAGACTGAGGCCAATTCTGACCCAAGAGTGGTGACGACTGAGGACCGAGGTCAATTCTGACCTAAATCAGGTGACGTTCCAAGACCGGGGCCAATTCTGACCCAAGAGTGGTCACGACTGATTGGACATAAATATTGTATATGTATTCCCCTAATTTCAGTGTATTTATGAACCCGAGTGATATAACCTATATGGATTTGACGCACATTTATGCTACTAACCTTCGCTGGCAAGTATTTCGTGTTTCGTGCTTCTCTTATTTGTTTTACAGGTTAATTATGCAAGCAGTGCAAAAGAGAAAGCGAGACAATGAAAGAAAAGCTAAAAAGGCAAGTTCAAGGGCATTTTGGTAATTCTGCATCCATATCCCAACGGAGGAGTCAACTATAAAGTTGAAGAGATCAAAACAACGAGAACACTGAAAGAAACGGCACCCAAATCCGAGCTACGGTTGATGAATTACGACCAGTTGAAGTTGAAGAAAAATTCAAGGAAGAAAGGAAAGAAAACAAGAAAAATTCTAAGTGTTGAATGAAAGAAAAAGCACCCTAAACCAGCAAACATTCTCGAACCCAAGCGCGAACCAGTTTGGGGGGCGAACCGATTCTGGGTACATGCGAACCGGTTTGGGGGTCCTGATGCGCGAATTTTCCTCCTTCATTCAGATTGGTTCCAAAGGATCCCTTTAGGTTAAAACTCTCCAAAAAGAGTGGAGAACGCAGGTAGGAACCTAGGAATAGCCGTTCTGAATAGTTTTAGGTAGTTTTTTATAGAGAAAAAGAGAGGAGAACATCTAGGAACATAACTTCAATTAATTGTTGCAAGATCAATACACTTCCGGGTTTGTTTTCAAGTTGTAATCTAAGTTTTATTTTTATGATCATTATTCTTGCATGGTAATTTTTCTGCGTGATTTGAATAAATTTTTGCGTTTATAATGCTTAGCCACGTATTTTGATCTAGTGTTATCATGAGTTCTTTCGCATGCAATGTTATTATTTCATGCATCCTTCAGTTTAATATGTCCGGCTAGGTTTAAAAGGCCGGGATGCATGAACCCAACCTATTGTGTTAGTGCATGTGTATAAAATTAATTTGATGAATTTAGTGATTGATTATGATCGTATTGCGTAGTTACATAATGATTGTGGATCTTTATATCTCATTTACCTTTGGGTACTCGTGATGATTTAGAGTACAATTTGAGTGTCATTATCGCGATACCGATTTACTCATCCTCAGATTAGGTATGACGCGGGCTTGAACCTCGTATACATAATGCTTGGAAGTACTAAATTCTGGGTCAGATCAATCCGATAAATTTAAGATTAATATTATCAGCGCACTACACTAGGGTTGGGGGGATTGTATTCCCGTCCTATTTCTCTCATCATTTAAAATAAAAAGTTTTTGAAATCATCAGTCATTCTCCATTTCGTTAGATTAATTTAGTTACATCGTTTCTCATTTTCATTATCGCATTTAGCTGTAATCAATCTCAAAACCAAATCAATTTTTCCTTTCCTTTTTAGAGTCAAAGTTAGGATTTCTCTGTCTCTTCCTGTCATCACAACTCTGTTGTACTTTTTCCCTGAGGATCGATACCCGACTTACTGGGATTATTACTTGAGCGACAGGCTTACACTTTAGCCTAGAGTGAACGTACTTCTGAGACACATTTTCAATCGCGTCAATGACCGAGGACCGAGGTTAACTTTGACCTAACTCAGGTGATGATCCAAGATCGGGGCCAATTCTGACCCAAGAGTGGTGACGATCGAGGACCGAGGTCAAGTCTGACCTAACTCAGGTGACGATCCAAGACTGGGGCCAATTCTAACCCAAGAGTGGTGACGACCAAGGACCGAGGTCAATTATGACCTAACTCAGGTGACGATCCAAGAACGGGGTCAATTTTGACCCAAGCGTGGTGACGACCGAGGACCGAGGTCAATTCTGACTTAACTCGGGTGACGATCCAAGATCGGGGCCAATTCTGACCCAAGAGTGGTGACGACCAAGGACCGAGGTCAATTCTGACCTAACTCAGGTGACGATCCAAGACCGGGGCCAATTCTGACCCAGTAATGGTGACGACTGAGGACCGAGGTCAATTGTGACCTAACTCAGGTGACGATCCAAGACCGGGGCCAATTCTGACCCAAGAGTGGTGGTGACTGAGGACCGAGGTCAATTCTGACCTAACTCAGGTGATGATCCAAGACCGGGGCCAATTATGACCCAAGAGTGGTAACCACCAAGGATCGAGGTCAATTCTGACCTAACTCAGGTGACGACCCAAGACCGGGGCCAAGTCTGACCCAAGAGTGGTGATGACCGAGGACTAAGGTCAATTCTGACCTAACTCAGGTGACGATCCAAGACCGGGGCCAATTCTGACCCAAGAGTGGTGAAGACCGAGGACCGAGGTCAATTCTGACCTAACTCAGGTGATGATCCAAGACTGGGGTCAATTCTGACCCAAGAGTGGAAAAAGATTGGATTTTAATTCTGCTGGAGAAAGTTCTTTGTGATTTTGATCTGAGCTGGGGAGCCGATAGCCGGGGAAGCTTTTTAGGAGACCTCGCAGGGGGGAACAACCTAATTTTGGTGCTGTAAGAGAATTCCGCTGGGGGAAGTGATCAGGCGATCCTTAGAGATCCTCTAGAGCTTTGCCGGGAGGAGTTTCACTTGATTTTTGAGGATTCCGCTGGGGAAAGAGGGGTTCCGCTTGAGGGAATGCAAAATTTTCTTGGTGAACATGTTCAAAATCCATCCTAGGATTTTTTGGAATTTTCCGAGAATTTTTCGGGGCTTTCTGGTATTTTTTGGGAATTTCTGTATGAAATGTGAGGTGGGGTGCCGGTCGGCATGGTATGAGGGTGACATTCGGCAGTGGCACGGACTTTTGGGCTGCATCAGGAAGGGGAGGATTCAGTGCCGATCGGTATGGTAGGGGGAAGTGCCGATCGGCATGGCACTTGGCATCCTATAAAAAGGGGGAGAACCCCCTTATTTTTTCACAGCTTCTTTTGCTTTCTCTCTCTCTGTGATTCTTCTGCAAATCATTCTAGCGTTCCGATCTTCAAGAAATGGCCGCCTTTGTGAGAACTGCAGTCCATCGGGAGTGGTTGACCGTTGATGACTGGGCAAATATGGATTGGAGGGACAGGGTGCCCCTTGCTTTGGGGAGTGAGAACTCCTTTGATACGTTTGAGCCTGTTGCGGATGAGCGGACCTTGCTGCGGGAGCCATCACGTCATTGCTCTTCGAGAGTGATTCCCGACGGTTATGTAAGTAACCTGACCTTTGGCATTCCTTTATTTTAGGGTGATTTTTCTTTTTTTCTTGACTCTTGATGAGATTTTTCCTTTTTGCTAGTCTGATATTTCTTTGAAGAACATGCGTGCGCGCGGGACGACAGGGCTCAAGGATATTTGGGAGCATCTCCCACCTGTGGTGCGTTGGGTGGTCTCATCAGCGGGTTTTGGGTGGTCGGCATCGACGCTGGGTGAGATGCCTCGTTTGACGACGGTCTTGTGCTCTCTGGGATAGAGGTGGTGGGACACTACCCACACCTTTCATTTCGGCTTCGGGGAGATGACTGTGAGTCCCATAGATGTGCATTAGCTGCTGGGGCTGGATTGTGATGGAGAGAAGATAGGGGCGAATCTCTCTTTACGGGTGAGACCGGAGGCAGTGCATACGGAAGTGCATGAGGCAGTGCATGTGGCACTTGGTGATGTGAGGAGGATTGTTTCTGGAGATTCTATCTGGTTGTCCCTGCTAAAAGACGTTCTGTTGAACAGGGTGATCGATGTGGAGGACGGGCTGCAAGTGAGGCAGATGGCCCGGTTATTTATTCTGTTGGTGTTGGGAGGTTTCATGGTGGCGTCGAGCGACGACGTCATCCATTTGTGGTTTCTGTCGTACCTGAGGATATTTTCGAACATCCCTTTCTATGATTGGGGGAGTCTAACCTTGGCAACCCTTTACTCTTCTTTGGATGCATTCAGCCGGTGTTGCCGATAGACCTTTACTGGGGCCACGTACCTTCTTGAGGTATTCTTTAATTTGCGCATTTTCTTTTCATGCATTCGCATTTTCCTTTCATGCCTTCGTATTTTCCTTATGCGTCTCTTTTTGCTTGCGAATTCAGATGTGGTTCTATGAGGTGATTGGGTGTAATACCCCACTGATTGCTCTGAAGAATGACACTATTGGGGACTTCTGCTGATTGTATCGATGACGTAAGTCCAACCGGAAGTCGAAGGGATCTCTCTCCCTGGAGGCGGTGCGTCAGGTCTTGAATGACCTGACCAGTGGTATGGTAAGACTCTTTCCATTTCAGTCTTAATTTTTGCATCTTCTGATTTTGTACTGATTTATGCTCGCTTGGAGATTTTCAGGTGACCTTTTATCCCTGGGGGACAGCCATTCAGGATGCAGGGGTGACCGGGGTGAATGTGCGGATGAGGCGCTTACTGGCACATGAGTTCAGCCATTCCTGGTACCTTGGGAAGAGGGTGATTCGCGAGATTGCTGAGGAGGAGGTGGTGGTGCCACCCGCGCAGCCTCCTACGTCTATGAGGCGAGAGCGACAGCTGTTGGAGGATGAGAGGATCGCGGCGATGATTGGCGAGTCCTACTTGCTATACACCGATACGGCTGCGTCGTATGACTACATGGATTTTGTGACAAGCTAGTTGATGGCGCCCAACATATATGATGCCCTGCCCTTCCTTCCTACGGGTTCGAGTCGAGCGGTGGGATCTTCCCACAGCGGCGGAGGTCCGTCGACATCTGCGACGGCGATGACCTCGGAGGTCCCTTTTGTACGATTGCATACCCCTTCGTATAACATTCAACGGGCTGATGGAGGGATGGTGCCTATGTTGCACCATCCTCATGCAATGGATCAGGAGGAGTTGGGTCTGACAGAGGAGGTCCTTCGACCTGCGGTATACCTTTATGTTCATTTCTCTCTTTCTTTTCTATTTTGGTCATTCTTGCTTTGATACTGATTTTAACTTTTCTTGCAGCAAGTTCGGGTGTCGACCACTTGGCTCAGGGACATCAGAGAATGGATATCTTCGGCGGCTGCCCATATTCGGGACGCGGTTCCTGTTCCTTCTTACTTGGTGTCGTCTTCTTCATTCGGAGAGGACTCTGGCTCTGGTAGTGGTGGTGCGTCATCTCGCCGTAGGGGGAAGAGAGCACGTCGCGGGGGTGGAAGCTCTTGAGAGAGAGAGAGAGAATGTGGGTTCGGGTTGAGTCCGGTTGTTTTTTGCTTTTTCTTTTTATTTTCTTCAAAATTGATGTAAACACAGAACACAAATATATGCGATGCAAATGGAGTTTTTTATTATCTCTTATTAATGATGAATGCAATGCACATGCGCTTTTTACTTTGCTGCTGAGACCGTAAAAAGGAATATTTTTTGAATTTTTTGAAGGAAAGTTTTTGATAAAAAAGGGGAGATTATATAAGGAGAAAAAGGGATTTTGAAATTCTGTTGAGAATATCAATTTATTTTTATTGATTTTTTTTTATTTGTCAAAAGAGGAAAAGGGGAAATTTCCAAAAATGGGGGGTTACCGATCGGCAAGCACCCTGACCTACCTATCGGCAGTTTAGTCCAGTCCCATCAATTGAAAGTTTTGAATGGTACCCTCTTCAGCCTTTGGTACCTTGTTGGGTAGGATTCCCTCCGATTTCTGCAGGGATGATGTCCCTTGTAAGGGTTTTCAAGTATAAAAAGGGGTGAGGGTGGAGTGTTTTCATCACACCTTTGCATTCTTACCCACTTGTCCATTATCTCTTAGCCTTGCAAGATGGCTCTCCATGGTAGCACCGAGTTTGCCAACTACCTCAAAGCCTTGAAAGCTATGTGCTCTTATAATGTCGATTATGAGGCTTTCAACATGCGTCGAGTCTCCTTGTGGCGCAATCGGCCTCTTGAGTGAAACGTGCTGATGGCGGCGATACAATTCTGGTACCCCGAAGACCATGTATTCCTCTTTGGGTTGGAAGAAGCTTGTCCTACCTACGAGGAATTTTCTGCCATGCTGGGTGTAAATTCCAGTGTTGCTGTGACTTTGCTCGAATTTTCCCGTTCTCCCAGGGATTCGTTGGCTGGGCTTCTTCATATTTCACCTTTGGCGGCTAGATCATTGGTTGTTGGAGGAATGATCTCCCTCCCGGCGGTGCTGCAGTCCGTGCTTTTGCGGGAAGTAAGTGATGCTGGCTATGCTGGAGCCGTTGTTCTGGGTCTGGTTTCTAAATTGCTGCTGATGACTGGGGAGTTGCAAGTAGACCCACAACTTGCAGCCATTACTTCATGGATGTCATACCGTCGTAATCCTGTGGCGGTGATACTAGAGGAGACCCTGAATGGCCTAGATGCTTGGAGAGAAGGGCATTCTGACTTTTTGAGGGGTAGCCCTGTAATGCTTGTTCATGTGGTTGTCCGAAAGATTCCGCTTGGCGACTCTTCCAGAATATCCCTTGTCGGCCGTACCCAACTTCTTTTCATGCCACTTCATCAGCGTTGGCCTGTATGTTGAGAACTGGGAGAATTGGCTTGTGGAGCATGGGACTCGTGGTCTGTCAGTGCCTTGGTGGGGGCAGTTACAGCATGTTCTGGAGCTAGGAGAGTATTCCTATGTGCGGCTGGTTGGTCTGAGACAGACCTCTTTTTATTTCCCTTGGCGACTTTTGCGCCAATTTGTCTGGGAGCAGGTCGTGCCCCCTTGGACCTCGAATTTCTTTCCGATAGAAAATTTGACTGAGCGCCTGCGTCTGTTGCTTGGATCTCTGTGGAAAAATTAGCGTTCGTCGATCGGTCCCTCTCAGTCTATCGGGGAGGTTTGGCATGTCCCCAAAGATTATATGAAGTGGTTGAGGAGGAAATTAGTCAGTAAAATGTTGGCAGTGGAGACTGGACAAAGATGGTTTGTTTTATCTGACACCATAGAAGGGGGTGTTGTGGTCTTCTCAAAGATATTTAAGGCTCATCGGTCCATGGAATGTTTACGGCACTCTATTCAGGCAGGGGACACTTGGGGACCTCAGGATGTAGATGATGAGGGTGCAAGCTCCTCTAGTGGCTGTGGGTAGGACTCTTGGAGAGTTTATTTGTGTAACAGATGCGGGGATTTTATTTGGCTTTTATGGTAATGGGGAAGGGAGTTATCCATTACTTTTTCTTATGTAATCCGTGATGAATTTTCTTATTAATGAAATAAACAAGTTTCTGATCATCCAGTTGTGCCTCTCGATGAATTTTGTATTTTGAATTATCTACACTGATCGCTAAGGCATACATAATCCTTTTGTTCAAGTGTTTTTAGAATGAACCGCCGCTCTCGAAGGTAAGAAAAGAATAGTATTTTGTAAAAAAGAAAGGGTCGCACTCATGTGAGGTGTATGAGCTGCCTACGTACCTCTGGGTTTTTGAAAAGTTTTAAAATAGTTTTTGTAGAGGATCAGGCCCACGTAGTTCTGGGTAGAGAGAAATGAAGAGTTTTTTTTCTTTTTTTTTTTGAATAGAAGGGGGATGAGAAGAGTCGTAGAGCGCCAAGATTTCGAACTTAGGGGTAGAATTTCTTGAGTCGGTCCAGGTTGACTGGACGAGCCATCTCTTCCCTATCTAGGTCAGTGAGCATAGTGTCACCGCCAGATAAGATTTTCTTCACAATGTAGGGGCCGCTCCAATTAGGCTTGAATTTCCCTCTAGGGTCCCATATGGGTTCTATTATCTCCTTGAGGGCTAAGTCTCCCTCTCGGACACCACGGTCCTTGACTCTCTTATTGAATGATCGTGATATTCGGCGATGGTACCCCTATATGTGGTACAGTGCTTTTAACCTTCTTTCATCTAAGAGGGCTAGCACATCAAGACGACTTTGGTACTAGTCTTCTTCACTAACCTCGCTTTCGAGCATGACGCGTAGTGAGGGTATTTCCAGCTCCACTAGTAGGACTGCTTCCATTCCGTAGACCAGGGAGTAAGGGGTAGCCCAGTAGAGGCTAGGATTGAGGTTCGATAGCCCCAGAGGGCGTACGAGATCCGGTCAGCCCAATCCCTACAACTTTCAATCATCTTGTTGATGATGGATTTGAGGTTCTTGTTGGCGGCTTCAACTGCACCATTGGTCTGAGGTCAGTAGGGAGAAGATTTGTATCTCTGAATCCCGTACTCTTTGACTACCTCCGTGACTTATGCTTCGAAGTGCAGCCTGTTATCTGATACTAGCTCATGCGGGACCCCATATCGGTAGATGATATTTTTCTTAAGGAATTTGGCCACTTTCTTGGCGTTCAATACTGCATATGATTCAGCTTCGACCCACTTAGTGAAGTAATCGATGGCGAGTAGGATGAACTCATGTCCGTTTGAAGCCCTTGGTGTAACCTTCCCTATGATGTCGATACCCCAGGTGGAGAACGGCCAAGGAGAGGTCATGTTGTATAATTCTCGTGGAGGCAAGTGTTGAAGATTGGAGAATTATTGGCATTTGAGGCATCTCCGGACATAGGCGGTGCAATCCTGGATCATGGTGGTCCAGTAGTAGCCCTTTCGTATGATCTTCTTAGCGAGCATGTGACCATTCATGTGGGGTCCGCATTCCCCGCTATGGATCTTCTGCATTATTTTCTCAATCTCAACCCCAGCAATACAGTGTAAATGAGTTCCATCGAAGTTCCTCTTGAGTAGGGCTTTATGACAGATAATATACTGGGCGGCCAGTCTTCGGAGGGTTGTTTGATCTTTCTTGTTAGAACCCTCGGGATACCTACCATGTTTGAGGAGGCACCAGATATCATAGTACCAGCAATCATCTAGTTCGAGATCTTCGGTGGAGACAAGCTCAATATGGTAGAAATGGGTCGGTTTGTCTTGCTTTTGAACTAAGAAGGGGGTTATTGTTATTCCCATAGGCATGTTGACCATGGAGGCCAAGGTAGCGAGAGCATCGGCTAGGTTATTCTTTGCTCAGGGTAGGTAGTGGAAGGTGATATCTCAGAATCGGGAGGCTAACTCTTCTAGTTGGGCATGGAAGGGTTGGATCTTTTCGTCCTTGACCTTCCACTTTCTGAGCACTTGACTGATGATGAGGGCAGAATCCCTGTAAACATCAAGGTATTTAATACCTTTCTTGAGAGAAACTTTAAGGCCTACTGTGCATGCCTCGTATTCCGTCATGTTGTTGGTGCAAGAGAAATCCAATTTTATGGCGATGGGAGTGTGGGAGTCATCTGGGGCGATCAGGAGTATCCTAATGCCATATCCCTTTTTATTGGCAGCACCATAAAAGAACATTTTCCATCGAAGGTGGTCTTGAGTGGTGCAGAGGATATCTTCATCTGGGAATTCGGAGATCCAAACCTCCGCTTCTTCTACAGGGTAATCGGCGAGGTAATCAGAGATGGCTCTTCGTTTAACAGCTTTCTGTGTGACGTACACAATATCAAACTCGGTTAGGAGCATCAACCATCGGTCCATTCGACTGGATAAGGAGGATTTTTCAAGAAGGTATTTGATGGGATCCATTCGGGATACAAGTTTGATGGGAAAGGCGAGCATGTAGTGTCGCAACTTTTGGGTGACCCAGACAAGGGCGACACACGCCTTTTCTAAAGCAGTGTAGTTGACTTCGTACCCGACCAATTTTTGACTGGCATAATAGATGGCTCTTTCTTTGCAGGAGTCTTCAAGGTATTGGGCTAACAAAGCCCCAGCTGCAGTGTCGATTATGGTTAGGTATAGGAGCAAAGGGAGACCAGATTGTGGTGGCATGAGAACTGGAGGTTGGGTCAGATATTTGTTTATTCAGTCAAAAGCTTCTTGGCAGGCCTGATTCCAAATCTTGGTTGACTCCTTTCGGAGGAGCTTGAAGATTGGTTCACAGATGGAGGTTAGCTGGATGATGAACCGGACGATATATTATAATTTCCCAAGAAAACCTCTAACTTCTTTCTCTGTTCGGGGTGGTGGCATCTCAAGTATGGCCTTCAGTTTTGCAGGATCTGCTTATATCCCCTTTTCGCTGACCATGAATCCAAAGAGTTTTCCCTTTTTAACGCCGAAGACACACTTTTGTGGATTAAGTTGCATCTGATACCGTCGCAGTCGTTCGAAGAACTTCCGGAGAGCGAGAACATGACCTTCTCTAGTTTTGGACTTGATAATCATATCATCCACATAAACCTCGACCTCTTTGTGAATCAGATCGTGCAGGATGGTTGTGGCAGCCCTTTGGTAGGTAGCCCCAGCATTCTTCTGACCAAATGGCATAACGATGTATCAAAAAGGTTCCCCATGGGGTGATGAATGTGGTTTTTTCTTGGTGGTTAGAGTGCATCTTGATCTGGTTATATCCAGCAAACCCGTCGATGAATGACTTGAGAGCATCACTGGCTGTGTTGTCCACGATCATGTCGATATTGGGTAGTGAATAATCATCCTTCGGAGAAGCTTTGTTTAAATCTCGGTAGTCCACACACATTCGAACCTTCCCTCCTAATTTTGGTACAGGTACAATGTTGGCTAGCCAGGTGGGATATTCGATCACTCGAACGAAGCCCACATTCAGCTGTTTGGCCATCTCTTCTTTGACCTTAAGCGACCATTCGGTGCGGAGCTTTATCAATTTTTGTTTAACCGGCTTGTAATCTGGGAGAGTGGGGATCTCGTGCTGAGCTATTTCAGGATCAATGCCGGGAATATCATCATAGGACCATGCGAAGACATCCACGAACTCCTTTATCAATTTGTTGAGTTGTACGCGCTCATGCTCATCAAGGGTGGCCCCTATCCTAATCTCGCGCAGTTGGCTACTAGAACCGAGATTAATAATAACAGTCTCTTCCTCATTAACTTGAACATGGTTATGTTATTTATTATTAACCTTATTTAGATCAGTTAAGAATTATTCATTTGCAAAACCATCATCATCAAAAGTTTGATTAGAATTCAAGCAGTTAATGTAAGGCACAACAAGATACTCAAAATCTTTATTTATTTCATTGATAGGAAAAATGGAATTGAGAACCTCATCAAAAGAGGTCTCGATTACATTTGAGCAAGGATAGACAGCAGAAGAAAAAATATGGTAAACATTGGGTTAGGGGAGATTTCAAGAGGTAGAACTGGCGTAGCATGCCAGTTGAGGAGAGGTGTATCAGCAGCTTTAATCAGACGGGATGGGTCCATTGATGTAGTTTCTGAATGAATCATGCAGAGTGCCAGCCCCAGTATCTGCAAGTTGAAGGGATCTTCATAATCACTTTCCTCAGTCTCTTCGGTATCTTCGAGGAGCAGCTGCACTTGGTGTGGGAAACTTTCGGCCCATGGGTAGCTATCTTAGAAAAAGATCTCCATTCCCAGCCTCATCTTCTTATATGTGTGGTCATACCATGGTTCTGAAAAACTGCAAAAGGGGAAGTCCTCGCCTTCTTTGATGAATCATCCATTTAAGGAGTCTCCTGAGATATTTCGGATGCAGTCTAGTCCTCTCTTTGGTCGAGATTGGCGGATCATTTTGAGCTCTTGTTCTGATGGTTGATACCCCAAGCCGTAAGGAGGGAAAGCTTTCTTTAATTCGATGGGCTCAAGTATCCCTTGCTGCCTTTGCCCTAGCCCCAGTCTGGGCATGAAGTGCATGTTTCTGAACATCTGAAGCACATTAACATTGCCATGAGGGTCATATTCTGGACAAACCCTTTCTTTGAAACCGTCACCTGCCAGGAGTAGGAGTGGCTTAACACGGAATCCTGATAGGATCATATCATTTGACCCGTGTTGTATCTCAAGAATTGGTCTGCTGGTGCTTGCACCCTCGACATTTCCATCGTCGCCCAAAATGGTGATGACTCAGCCATCGGCGAAGAACTTCAGTTTATGATGGAATGAGAAAGAGATACCCTTGATATTGTGGAGCCAGGGGCGCCCGAGAAACATGTTTAAATAAGTTGGGATGTCTATGACATGGAATTCAACGACAGGGTTTATAGGGCCAACCCCTATTATAAATTTTATAGAGTCCATCACCTCACGACGGGTATTATCGTAGGCACGCACAGAGGCGGAGGTTGGAGCGAGGTCGCTTTCTTTTAGGCCTAAACACTTAAAGGTTCTCACAGAGCAAACGTTCAAGGATGATCCGTTATCAACAAGGGAGAGTGGCACAGCCTTTCCCATAACTTCGACGGAGATGTTGAGTGCATGATTGTGATTTGGCCCAATTCTTGGGATTTCCTCTTCAGAAAATGATAGCATTCGGGTAGAGGTCAAGGATCTGACCAGATTTATCGCTTCTTCTGGTGTGGTAGAAGAAGGAACTATGGGTCCAGTGAGTAACTTGATTAAAGCATTTATGTGCAGTTGGGAAGACATGAAAAGCCCCCATATTGTGATGATAGCTTGAGTTTTCTTCAGTTGATCGAGGATCTTGCTCTCCTTAATGGTCATCTCGGGCATAGGAAGGTTTCCAACGCCCTTCCCTTTGTCATTTGTCGGTGGTGAGCTTGGAACCTGGTAATGTCTCCCTGATCTGGTCATGTGATTTACTGAAGAAGGAAAGAACATGAACCCCGTTTCCCCATCAACCTTAGGTTGTTCTGCCACCCTATTTATTTCTCCGAGGAGTTCTTCAAATGATATCATCCCACATAAGTCGGCTATTAGGCCAGTTCTTCCTGAAACTTGTTCTTCACTCAAATCTTCGAATTCTTCCCCCCATCCGGTGGTAACAATATTTTCCTTTCATGTAAAGTCGATGCATTCTACAACTTCAACGGCTTCTTCATACAAGTCTTCCCATTCTGTGGGGATATATATGATTAAAGAGACCAAGTGCCCTTGTAGTTTCAAAGTGTCAAGTAACCCGATGATACTGCAAATGCTGTTGGTTTGCCTGAATAAATCTTCCATAGTCTGGACAACATCATCTAGGCTGACTTCGTCGGTTGGTACCAGCCATTTGTCTTAATCTCGAGCCCATTTTTGTGCTTCTAAGAACAGTGTGCTGAATCTCTGGCAATCGATGACCATCTGTGAGGGCAATTTTAGTCCAAACTCTATGAGTTGGTTCAACACCGTTGATAATTCCATACTTCCATTTTCAGAACGAATACGGACTACGATGCATGCTCTGATAAGGAGAGATAGTGCCTGATTAGTGAGGTTAGTAGGGTGTAGGAGTAAATATGGGCAAATTTGAAGAGGTTTAGGAGAGTATATGGGTGTGATTTGAGTTGAGGGGTTGAAATCCGAGTTTTCTTCCAAGAAGATGGCATTGGCGTGATTTGGGAGTGGATTGTGATTAGTGTTTGCATTAGGATTGGATGGTGGGGCGATGGTACCCCGTTCAATGAGATCTTGGATTATGTTTTGAAGGTGAAAGCATTGGTCAGTGGTATGACCAGCAGTTTGGTGAAAGGCGCAGTGAGCATCAGTCTTAAAGTTTCTTGGGAGTGGATTTGGCAATGGGCGTGGGTCCAAGGGTTTAATGAGGTTTCGGCTTAGCAGGTCTTGGTAAACTTTGGAGACGGGTGCATGGAGCTCAGTATATTCCCTTCGAATGGGGGTAGGGCGACTTTCTGGTGTGTATGATGTGGTTGGTTGAGAGATGTTGTTGATGGTCGAGACTGTAGCACTGGCAGGCTTGTCATACTTTCTAGGGGTGAACTGTCCGAACACCTTCTTCAGTTCAACCTCTGTTTTAATGAGACTTTCCTCGATTTATACTCCAGCCTCTCTGAGAGCTCGGAAGTGGGGATAGTACTGTCCTCCCATCGTCGCTCGAACATGGGGCAAGAAGTTCTTCTTCACTATGTTGACCTGCTCTTCTTCGGATGGCCGATTGGTCATGGTAGCTTCTTGCTCCCTCCACCGGGTTATGAAGTTACTGACTGATTCTACAGGATTCTGTTTGAGCAGCTCTAAATCACGGCGGATGACCTCAAGCTCTTTGTTGTATTTGTACTGTGGCGTGAATTCTCGGGCTGCATCCTCCCAACTACGGATTCTGGATTCCTCAAGAGATAAGAACCATCGGAGGGCACTATCCTTCAAAGTTTGTTGAAAAAATTGGGCCATCACCTCTTCAGAAGCCCCTAGTAGAGTCATGGAACGATGGTAACTGTGAAGATGGACAATCGGGGGTCCACTCCCCCCAAACTTCTCGATATCTGTCATTTTGAACTTCTCGGGTAACCTTGCCTTTGGATAAGGAGACATGTGGGTGTAGTCCATGTAATTCCCAGAGATCCTGACCAGGTCAAACTTCTTGGTGAGCATCTTGAGATCCTCTTTGGATTTATTCAACTTTTCTTCCTTTGGATCAGCAACCATAGGTAAGTTAGCCATAGGCTGGGCAATATTGGGCATTGGGAGCTGGGCAGGCGGCGGCCCATTGGCAGGAGGGGCACGTGGAGCGTGCTGATATTCTTCGGGAACCCAGATAGGCTCGGGTGGACCCATAGCACGAGGGAATAAGGACTCGAGCTCTTGAGGAATAGGAACTTGGTATCGTTGCATCTCTCGAACCTCGATTTGGAGGTTATCAATCTTGGACACGAGCTGAGCTAGGACTGTCGTCAGATCCGGCTGCATGACTGGTACTTGATCTGTATTCTCTATGGAAAATGGATGGATTCCTGACTCAGAAGAAGTAGTAGAGGAACGGATGTAACTCTTGGGTGATTTGACTGAAGACTGAAGACAATAGGTCGCCAGGCCAAGGGCTAGCGATCGACCTGAGAAGGCGTAGGATGAGATTTATTTTTGAGAAAGGAAGAACTATTTTTGGATTTTTTATAAAGAAAGGAGAAATGTTTTTGAATTTTTGATAAAGAAGGGAGAAATGTTTTTGGATACGGACTCGGTATGATTATTATGATTATTATGTTCTCACTTGTATTTAATTCTCCTAAAGGCAATGCCGGACGGGACCCGAGCCTGAAAAAGTAGGGTTCTTAATATATACAAAGCTACGGTTGGACTTGTAACCAGGCTCACGGACAGGGTCACATTTTAAAAATATGCGAAAATTGGGCGGTAGATCGACCCGAAATTTCGACAGAGTTTTGGGTTGAAACCGGCAATCTAAAGTGCATGTCCTAGGTTTGACAAATATATGCGAGTATGCAGTTGGTTAGGTGAATCGGCATGGGTTCCCCCATTTAGCGTGACTTCCACGATATATGTCTTGCTCTTACGAGCAATCGGTACGTGTGGACAAGCCATTTGATATACCTCAGTGTACGTGAATTGCCTCACCATATACCTCGTGGTGACGGTACATGTGAAAGCGAATTCGATATACTTGACGTACATGAATGAATTCCCTGCGATATACCTCCCGTCATGACTTCGGTCAAGTGGTATGATGCGGGGGAACCGTTCGATATACGTCGAAGGTACTTGGCCAATGGAAGATGAGAGTCATATCGCTTAGGCTAACTGCGACCTGTCGGACCAGCGCCCATCACGAAGTGACCCTCCAGTTACTTGGTAAAATTTGGTCAATAGCAATGCTCTTTGGTGATGTTGTGTGAATCATGCATGACTCTCTTATTAGTATCTTATGATGAGAATGCCTTTCTTGATTATGCCAAATAGGGAGCAAAGTACAAGTACCCCAAAAGGTACACCAAGTATGGATAGGTGATGCGTGCAACATGGGGATATATATATGTGATCCTAGGTGCACGTGGTGCGAAGTGTTCATAGAGGAATTTGTACAAGTGTGTGAATATAAGCATAAGCATTGGATATACATAAGAAAGGGGAACATGCGGATATGGGCGAAAACATAAACAAATATAGCATCCATGTAAATAGAGACAAGCCCACAAACAAACACATATCACCAGCGGAGTCGCCACTGTGTCCATCCCCGATCCCCGCCGCGGAGGAAAAGGATCCTTCGGGTCCCGCGCGTCCCTCTCGGGAGAGCGTTTTGGCCGGCGTCGTTTGAGATGTGGTGTAGAAAAATGGAGAGAGATTCAGAGTCGCCAGTCTATTTTACTCAAAACAGACAAAAGAAAAAGGGTAAGCCACCTCGAAGGATGGCATCTAAAGACATACTGGTGCGTGCAAAACCAAATGATTCGAGAAGGGTTCGGAGGCTTAGTTACGAAATGGGAAGGTGTTAGGCACCCATTCCGCCCTTTCAGTCTCTCATGGATATTTTCTATTTTCCCTTATGTTTCCCCCCATGATATGTGTGCATGTGTATATATAGAATGGAGGTAGGAATCCTCGACTTATATCATGGAAAAGATAAAGTGAGTCATCCGTAGGAACGTATAAGAATAATATTAGAAAATAAGATTTATGCGATTACCCCTACGTTGATCGTTATAATGGAACGATAACGCATATGGAGTAATACGTTACTAATAATAAATATATAGAATATAAGGAAAATGGGTTTAGAGAAAATAGAAAAAGAGAGAAAAGTGAGAAAAAGGACTCGAGTCTCGGGTTTTACCCCAAGACGCCTAGGCAGCCTATAAAGGCATCAAAGTCCACGTAGTTTGCATACAAAACGAGGGGTGGGGTTTATCCCATAAATTCAAATGGGGAATCTCTTATTTGTGAGTGTGTGTGTGTGTGTGTAGAAAAAGTGTTTTAGTTGTGAGAAAAATGTGAGAATACCTACTTGGAGTTTATGAGCAAACCCTCTTTTTCTTGTTTTGGGGGTTTTTTATTTATATGAAAATAAGAGATGTGCAATAATACTAAATAAAAAGTATATTAGGATGTGTGAGATGAGATAATAAAAGTGCTAAATAATAAAACAAGTTATTGAGAATTTAAGAGAATTAAAGAGAGAGTTTGAGAACGTTGGACCTTCTTGAAGATCTTGAGCTTGATCTTGATTGTTTGGAGAGTAGCCCTTGCACTTGGAGGATGATGGAGAGTGGTTAATTCACCAAGTTTGATGAAAAGGATGATGAAAAGTGGAAGTAAAAAAGGGGATTTGGAAGTTGAAATCACGCTGCCTTCGAGAGGGGTTTTTGGGATTCGCTGAGAGAGATTTTTATCAGATCTGGGATCCCCTGCAAATGAGGTGAAGGCCTCCCTTTTATAGGCTCAGTTCAGTGCCGATCGGCATAGACCCCTTCCTGCCTATCGGCAGGCAGGTGCCGATAGGCAGGGTCTGGAACCTGCCAATTGGCAGTGCGCTTCACGCTTTTTCGAAACATTAGCCACCGAGGGCAAACCGTTGGTCAGAATAGCGCACGGGGCATACCGTTGGAAAGTTAATTCAAAGACCTTCAAAAGTCCTTTGGACCACTCCCGGGTTTGGGAGTTGACTTTGGGTCAAATATGGCTCGGAATCATTTGTCGGTCCATTGGACGGGGAATCGTGCGGACGCAAACGGATCGTTCGTCCATATGGTAAGCCCGAATCGTGCACGGGGCGGACCGTTGGAAAGTTTAGGAGATGTACTTAGACATTCCAAAGAGTTTGACCCGGTTTGGATAGTTGACTTTGGTCAACCAGGTCCGAGAAGCATTCGTCGGCCTCTCGAAGTCAAACGGATCGTTCGTCCGCATGGAAAGTCAGAATCGCGCACGGGATGGACCGTTGGAAAGGGGATCTAGTGCCCTTTGAAGATTCATTCAGCCTCGGTTTGGATGAAGAGTTGACATAGGTCAAATAGAGCCCGGGAGCGCTCAGTGGCCTCTGGATCAAGTTTCGAACGCAAACGGATTGTTCGTCCGCATTGTAAGTCGAAATCGCGCATGGGGCGGACCGTTGGAAAGGGTATTTAGTGCCCTTCGAACATTCATTGAGTCTCGATCAAGATGAAGAGTTTGACTTTTTAGTCAAACTGAGTCGGAGAGTGCCCGATGGCTTTTAGGTCAGTACTCGGGATATGACCTATGTTTTTAGTGGTGACAGGAGGTACTAGGGACCTAAAGAGAGTTAGGGGGTAACAGAATGGGGTGTCTACACCGCGTTTGTACCCTCATGTGTAAATTTCAAAACATCCCAAGCCTCTTTAGACGTGGGGCACGTCATAATTCGGTGGAACTCGTCAGGAGTGACAGCTCCAAAAATAGCACTCAAACCACGGGAATTAAAATTGGATATTTTTTAAACATCTTCGGTCCAGGCTGACACGGGTTTTAAAGAGGTGATGTTATTAACAGTGACTATGGGAGGAGTCCACCCATTTTCACAAAGCAACCAAACACGCTCGTCATTAGCTTTTAAACTAGATTTCATTTGAGCTTTCCAATAGGCATAATTATTTCCATCAAAAATAGGCACCTTATTAAATGAATGTTCCATTGAAAAGATTGCGATTTTTCAAAAGAGAGCCAATATCACACGATTTTGCGAAAAATAGGAATACGCGATAACTTAGCGTAAACTGCTCTGATACCAATTTGAAAAGCGGAATAACGGCGGTGTGATAATTGATTTAAATTAAATTCGCAAGTTTCCAATCAACCTTTATTTAATTCAGCCCCTAAACATGCATCTAAGGTGCGTGTGTCAACCCATAAGTAAATAAAGCATGTGACACAAAAATATGCTGAGACACAGATTTCAGGAAAACTAACCTTTCGGGTAAAACTTTTATTTCACTAAGAATATATGAATCGCAACTTACAATTACATAGAGAAATCTGTAATGGATCAACGCGCGGCCAACCCACAAAGACACGCAGTCTTGAACTCAACAAGAGAATACACGCAGCACCCTCCAAGGACTCGCAGCCAAAACAACAAAGGAAGAACCGCAGCTCTCCTCAATGACACGCAGCCATAACACTTTGTAGAGACTCCCTCAGAAATGACACATAGCCCTCAATTGCAAAGATCTCCCCACAAGGTTGAATAATAACAAAGCTTGTGTTCTAGGGTTCCAAAAGATTCACAAAAGGATGAAAAGTTGTGTGAATCAAAACATGAGTCTTGGGACTCAAAAAGGTGAAGACTAGAGTAATTAGGATTCTTAAATTTGTCCCCAAAAGTCTTAAGAAAATACACCCACGAAATAGGTATATTTATAGGAAATATGAGTTGGTGGAAACAATTCTCACAGAACTGTTCGAATTTATTAGAAGCAGATCGGTCTGTTTTTGGAGGCGGATCGATCTGTGATCGGTTCATTTTCTCAAAGGGCTTCTTCAGTTTGCAAGCAATTCGGGGTATACTGGTTCTGTTGCAAAGAGGATCGGTCCGGTATAGAGGTGGATCGATCCGAAGGTGGATCGGTTCATTTTTAAAATAGGCGGACCGGTCCGGTTATGCAGAAACCAAATTCCAAGTTGAAGATGATTTTGATATTCGGATCCGTTGATGTAGATGTGATCTTGAATTTCTTCAACGGAGTAACGGTGTACAACATACAAATTGATAATGGACAAATATGTCCTTACATTCCCTAACCCCTCTTCTCTGCCCTTTCTATTTTCCCCTTTTTCCTTCAATCCATCCTCAAAATCTTGCTCCATGATTCGGGCCACCTCAACTAGCTATGAGTAATTTCTTATTCTAAGTCTAAACACTCATATGTAGAGTCCCCTCTTCAAACCCAGATCAAACTTCTTTGCTTTCTTCTCCTCTGTGTCTACTAGATAGGGTGAAAGTGTGATAACTCTGCAAACCTTGTCTCATATTGAGCCAAAGACATGGTTACTTGAGTTATCTCTATAAATTCCACCTTTAGTTTCTCCATAGCCGTGGTAGAGAAGTAATTTTCCAGAAAAAGCTTTTTGAATCTGGTTCAACACTTGGTCATGACCTCTTCCCCCCTTTGAGTCCTTTTGATCAAAGACCACTAATGATCTTCATCGGCCTCAAACATGAAGGAGGCAAAGGACACCTTTTGCTTCTCAGTGAAATTTAATATGACAAAAATCTTCTCTATCTTTGTAATCTAGGCATCGACCTTCAAAGGGTCGGCATCCCCCTTAAGAGGATTTGATTTTAACTTCTTAAAATGTTCAATAGTCGTGAAAATAGGCCTTGCATCGATCGACCTTGCAGCCATTGCCCTTGCTAGAGCTTCTGTAAACCCAACTACCACCTCAGGTACAACATTGGGGGCCTCAATATTGTCCACGGCTCTTCTAACTCTCCTTCCTCTGACCATATTTTCCTGAGGAAAATTTACTCACGTCTGAGTCTATCACTTCTAAAGTTAGGTCTCTAAATATATTAAAATTAAAATATTTCTAACACTCCTACTTTTCCTAGGTCGAATGCTCTGATACCAACTATAATGCCCAGATGCCTGCCCTATCTAGACACGTTCGTTATGTCACATTTTAATCACTATTTAAATTTTACTCAATTCTAATTAGGGCTATTCTTACACGGTCATGACTTTCTAATAAGGCCTCAACCTCATCATCAGAGTTAGCGGAATATACTCAACAATATAAATAGAATGCCTCAATTAAATTATTAATACTGTAGAGGGAGGTCCAAGCTCAAACATGATTAGCAAAACCAACATTACACAAATGGAAGATCAAAGATGGTCATTCACATAAGACTAATGTTGCTCGACGGATCTCCCACAAAGACCAAGCTCAATTGAGGAATATGGAAAATGTATTTTGTAATAGGGATATGTATTTTTATTAAGTTTTTCTTATAAATATTAAGTTTAACTTGTAATATTTGTGAGGTTGATCGGTACCCTCGAGGGACCATGTCTGACAGGGCATGGGAGAGCTCACATGCTCTATCGAGCAACTTCATCTTGGGTACCTCGTAGCGATTTGGTTTGAAGGATTAGGAGCAAGGCAACATTGGAAATACCAACCCCTTAAGATTACATAGGAAAAACCTTGGCTTGTACAAACATAGCTAAATATGAGCTCGAGCTACCATCTGCTGGGGAACCTCCATGAGGGACCTTAGTCCTAACATTTGTCCCAAAACTTAGCATTTGTTCTTGACATATAGTTCACAAGTTGCTGGAGCAATCATCATCCGAGCAACCTTCGTTCGATCAATCACCTTTCTAAGTTATGTGATAAAATGCATTTTTAGACTACTACTTACCAACCCTATGACGTCATAGCATCTGACATTTAGGAACTCGATTAAATAGCACTTAAGTGAGTTTATTCCTGGGATGGTAAGTCTATGGGTGATAGATCCCATCCCATTTAATGCTCCCATACCTCTGATAGGGTAAATAGAATTCTTGAAAAAATATTATATTCTGGGCATTTAATGTATTTTTTTTGCATTTATTATGATGCACTGTTGGCATTAAAAGCACTCAAGTGCATTTAACATAAGCTAGATCACTCGAGTGACCTGGCCTCATATAAATACTCCCAAGTTGTGTCCTTTTGGGAATCATCACAATTCAAACCTAGAATTGCTACTAAAATCCTTTCAAACAAGAGATTTTACTGTGAGACATTTTATTGTATGACCACCCTCTTCCTCCATTAACACCATTATTGAGAATTTACTGCCTTGCCTTGATTGCGCTAAAGGTGCTTATTCCTTCTCCCTCCGATCAAGTTACCTGTGGACTCCCTTCTATTTATAACATGCCCATATCATTTATGTTGTAAAGACTCATTTAATACAGGAGTTTGGGTATTGAAAATTGTTGATCTTTGACTTAGTTTGACACTAATCATCATCTTGATAAGCGGTTACGCCTCACATGATACTAATTGTATTTAAAGAACCCACATCTTACAATATATATATATATATATATATATATATATATATATATATATATATATATGTGTGTGTGTGTGTGTGTGTGTGTGTGTGTGTGTGTGTGCGCGCGTGTGACTATGGGTAAGAATTGTTTGATTTGGGTAGTATGATTGTCAATTGTTTCGCTTTTGCTAGCTTGTTTCATTTGGTATGCATATATTTTCCTTTAACAATTTAGTGCAAAACATGGTAAAATCAAATTTGAATACTCCAACGTTTTCACATCAATTTTTTATTATTCATTTAATGGATTGTGATAAGCATCCAAAAGTGTTAAAATTGTATCACAAATAGACACGTTTTAATTGTTAGTTCTCGGTAAATTGGCCTGATGCATGTATTTGTTTATCTTATGGGTCAATTTGCATTTGCGGTTTCAAACGTGTTATATTGTGGAAAATGTGGCAATGATGCAGTTAAACAAGCTTAAACCCTATCTCGTTACAAAATACCCATGCCAAAACTATTTCCCTAACCTTTCGTAATTCCCTGTGTGTGTATTGTATTTCTATTAATATTTTATACATAATATTCTGGGGTCTTTTACATATTTTTAGTATTTTATTTATGTGTGTGTCATTTTATATATAGTAGTGTTTAGGTGTTTATATTAATATATTAATATGTGTCTTATGTGAATATATATATATATATATATATATATATATATATATATATATATATGTTGACATAGATCGTGACAGAAACCAAAATGGTAAACCATTCTCTAATTTCTTCATTTCACTTTTTGTCATTTTCTCCACTAAATTATGCAATCTAATCTTGTTACTTTAATCCAATTTGATCTCTCTCTCTCTTTCTATATATATACGAGTGCAAATTATTCACAATAAAGAAAGATTCCAGAAAGCATTTAAGGAACGAATAAAGAGATGTCAATCACACAACACAAAAGTATACATGGTTCGACAAATTGGCTATGTCCATAGAGAGGTCACTGTTTTTTTAAAAAGTTCTCTCAACTGCCGAATTTTTCATCCCCTTGACCCAAGGGCGAGGGTTACATTTATAGTGGTGTAAAGTGGTTGAGTTGTATAAGGAACTCCCCTAGCTTGCTATTGACTCATGTGGTTATCCTGAATATCCCCTTCGAGATTGTTGGAACTGTTTGATCTTATCAAGGTTGATATGATAAATGTTTGTATTTATTCATGTGATAAATGTAGTTGCTGATTTCTTTAAGTGGCTTGGGTCGGGCATATCCACAATCTGTTGGGCCTGGTCGGTCGTCCCTTAATTAGGCCTAGTTAATTATTTAGGTCCCCACAATATGTGTGTGTGTGTGTGTGTTCTTAGTTGCATGTTTTTTTATGTATATATTAGGTCATCATGTGACTATGAGGTCGAATTTACAAGAAAAAAATTGTGCTATAAACATCATCATTTTCTATGGCTTATTCTTAACAGTTTAGTTAAATAACTCTAGGTGTTGATTCTCTTTCTTCTTCTTTTTTTCAAAGCCCTCATTTTTTATTTTTTTTATTCATTTCAAAATTTCCTCATTTTTCAGTTTTCTTTATAAATATAGGAGGATTCCATAGAAGTTTTAATCATGTACTTAAAAGATCCTTTTATTACAAATGTTGATTGATATGACTCCATTGGGTTTAATGATTGATGTTGATTCTTAACACTCCCCCTCAATATCGGCTCTCTTTCTTCGCACCACATTGAGTTGACAAGGAATTTTCTAACATGCTAGAAGTCAAACCTTTTGTGAACAAATTCGCATCTTGATCATCCACCATAATCTGTCTCATCTCAATATCTTCTTCTAGAACCTTTTCTCTAATAAAATGATAGTGTGCCTCTACATGCTTAGTTCTTGCATGAAAGACTGGATTTTAGGCCAAACAATCTACCGACTAGTTGTCACAGTATAATAGAACTGCATAATCTACTAGTTGATGTAAATTAGTCATCAGATGTATCAGCCATGCACTCTATTAAGTTGTAATTTTATTTTTCGGTACTCTGCTTCCGTAGTTGATAAGGATATAGTCGGTTGTCTCTTGTTGTACTAAGAAATCATTCTTGAACCAAGCTTAAACACATACCTGATAGTTCATCTCCTAGCATCATGATTTCCTCCATAGACAGCGTCGTAATAACCAAATAGCTTTCAGTCGTCACCTTTCTTCTACAAAAGACCATAGTCAATTGTACTCTTCACATATCTTAGTATTCACCTAACTACTTCCAAATGAGTTTTTTTGGATTTTTCATCTATCGACTCATCACACCAACTGCATAAGAAATGCCAAGACGAGTAATCGTCAAATAGATCAGAGTACGTACCAATTATCGATACATTATCACATATTCCAAGTCATTGCCTTTATGTTCACACATCTTGACATTGGCATTGAGATTGGATTGCAATCAAGTATCCCAAACTTCTGCAATAAATCTTATGCATATTTCTGTTAACACATAAATATCTCGCTCTTGTGTGAGATCAACCTCTAGCCTAAGAAAGTGCTAAAGTTGTCCAAGCTCTTTTACCTGAAAATGAACTGATAAATTCTCTTTTATTTGGTGACTTCTATCTCGACATCACCAGTGATGATTAGATCATCCACATATAGTATCTCATCATCTATCTTTCCTCCATTGGCTTTGACGAATAAGTTGGAATCTGTAGATGTTACTGAATATCCACTTTGAGTAAAAAATCCAACCACCTTACTATATTACGCCCTTGGTGTTTGCTTTAATTTGTAGAGTGCCTTTCTCAGCTTACACATGTACTCGGGATGAACTTTGATCTGAAAGATCATTGGTGGAATCATGTAGATATCCTGATCTAACTCTTTATAAAGAAAATTATTCTTCACATCCATCTCCCACAAGTTTCAATCTTTGATGGATGCAAGTGCAAGCAAGACTCGTGCAGTTGTAAGCTTGGCCACCGGACTAAACGTTTCATCATTATCTAGTCCATACTGCTGAGAGAACCCTTAAGCCACCAGTCGAGCCTTGTATGACTCGATTTATCCATTTGGACGATCTTTATCTTCTAAACCCATTTTGAGGATATAGGTTTCATATCTCTTGGCTTTGACACTGGATCCAAGTCTAATTTTACTCTAGCGCAGTGATTTTTTCTTCCATAGCTTTAATCCACTCGAAACTCTACGATGCTTCTTCAAACATCTCGGGTTCTTTTTCAATTTCCTCTGTTATGGTTGCATTGGAATATTTGGAATGTGTTTTTTAGATTCTCATTTACCTTCTGAGTTATGATTGTGGAGTTGGTTATTCCATTTCACTAGGCCTATCTTCTTGGACTGATTGTTGATACATCGCCATTTTTCAAGGATCATTAGCATCGTGCGAATCTTCAGGCTCATTAGAAGTCGGTTGGATTTTAGCAGTATGCTCCCCCATATTCTGTTGCAACCTATTTTCAATTTCCATTGAATCTAAAAGCTCCTCATTTTGTAGGGACCACCTTGAAGAGGCTTTGTTAAAAACCATATTTCGTAATGTATAGCACTTTTCACTCGTAGGATAATAGCATTTTCACCCTTTTCTCTGGTTGTCGTATCCCACAAAGATACATCTAACTATTTTCTTATCAAACTTGTTACGTAAAGGACTTGGAATAAATACATAGCAAACATAGCGAAACACCCAAGAGTAACTATAGGTTTCGTATCCCACAATTCTTCAACAAATCCTAACCTTGGTTAGGAAAATCTGTTGATCACATGGGCTACAGTACTCATGGCTTCAACCTAAAATCTTCATGGTACATTATTCGCATGTATAATACTCCCACAAACTCTGTAATATGCCAGTTCTTTCTCTCCACTGCACCATTTTGTTGTGGTGATTGGCACAAGTGAACTGATGATGTATTCGGCAGTCTCATAGATAAGGAGAAAACTCATTAAAGGTATATTCTTCTCCATTATCTGTGCATAAACAAATAATATTTTTACCACTTCTCCGTCATTTATTTTTTGAACTCTTTCAACTTGGAAAATGTGTCAAATTTTTCTTTAATAAAAAAATCCACGCATACCAGGACAAGTCATTAATGAATGTGACCATGTACCACATACCACTAATTGATCATTGTATGACAAGCTCAAACACATCAAAGTGAACTAACTCTAATAGCTCTTTTACTTTGAATTTTGAACCTTCGTATGGTAATTAATGCGTCATACCATAATGACATCCCGCACAGATCGTGTCTATTATCACATCAAGTTGAGAAAGACCCGTAAGCATTGACTTCTTCATCATCACACTTAGCTTGTGATAGCTAACATGAACCAATCTCATGTGCTATTAATCTATTGTCCTATTCCTCCTTGTGTTCTCCAAATATGCAGACTCTTCTTACATTACATACACTAACTCCAATCGTCATCCCTTCATTGTCGGCGTCTCTGAGATCTTGAGGTCTTGATATACCTTCACATCCCGTGGACCGAACAAGATATAATGTCCTGACAATGTCAACTTCACCACTGAAAGTAGATTTTACTTCATGCTCGAAACATGGTAGACATCTTTAAGGGGCATATGGTTAGGACTATATCGGGACACAATTATTGTTTTACCGATGTGGGTTATCGGTAACTTTAAGTTATTAGCTATCACTTCCATACGGTCTCCCTTGTAATCAATTGGGTTCTATAGCTTTTGTTTATCACTCGTCGCGTGATTTGAGCATCCAGAGTCGGCGGTCCGATCATTATCGCAGTCAATTCTTTTATGCATTGTTCTTATGAGTGTTAACTCCTTTCCCTCCTTTGGCATCCTAAACATCTTCAATTTTCTCCTTTCTGTTGTAAGTAACAGCATTATTCTCGACGGGCATTTTATTGGACCAACAATCTTTCGCTATATGGCCTTTCTTCCCGCAGTTGTAACATTTGTCCAAAAAATTTCTATTTTGTTTTGATTGACTATTGTCGCCACGATTTGTTGAAGCTCCCTCTGGACGAGATTTTCCCTCTTCTTCATGACCTTTTGCCTTGTCACCATACTTTTTATATCCACCTTCAGCGTGCTGCTTGAAGTTTCCTTTTATTTTTTTGGTGTAGAGCACTTCCTCCTCACCCTTCAGTGAGACCCCTCCCATTTGCTTAGCCATTGCTTCTTGACCGGTAAGAAAATTTTCAAACTCAACAAGTGATGGTTGAGTCGGACATCATTGAACAGCGGCAAACTCAACAACTTTTCTAACACACGTACACACACACGGGAAATACCTCACTCTAAAATGTTGTGGTTCTCACAGTAATTACTCTAGTGAGGAAGTAGTTCAAGCGGGCTATGCTCATTTTGGCACTATGACATGCGCATTGCTTACATACATGCATTTTATTATATAATGACATAGTTTTCATGCTAAAAAATTTCACCCTCGACCAGTCCCCATTTTATTTCAGTGCCGATGGGATCTCCATCACAAACCTAACACTGGGAAAAAAAAGGATAGGGAAGATCAAATTTAGTTGTCATTGACAAAGATCTTATATAATGTAATTGTCGAAAATAGCGACCTTATGCAATTACGAAGTTCTTGACATCTACTTACGCCATTGAAAAGTGCGAACGCCCCCTATTTTTTAAATAACCTTATTTGTTAAAATCAATTTCCTTGTTGAGATGCGGAAGCGTAAGATGGTTCACAAAATAAATAAACACCAAATTTTAATTTCTATTTCAAATTAAAATTAAATCAAGTGAAATTAAATTAGTTCATTAAATCATTTTCACTTAAACACAATTAATTCATCTAAGTCCTAGAATTTTCCTAAGTCATATTTATCATTATTCCAAATTAGGCCAAACCAGTTTTAACAATAGACTTGAATTAAATAAACAAATATCCAAATTTAATTAGCACCCAATTAAATTAAGTGTGACAATTAAAACCATTTTTATCTTGAATTATCCTAAGCATGAGTTCTAAGTTATTATTCAAGATAAAAATAAATCAATCACACTACACCGCGATGTACGAGGAAAAATCCACAACGAAAAATAACCTCGGACGGCCCTAACCTCAAATCCACTAAGTATGGAATTTACAATTACAAGACAAAAGACTTACATCACACGACTCAATCCCTCTCAAGCCTCGACGCTCCTTCTTGTAAACATCTCCACTTAGCGAATAACCCCGGAGCTCCACCGCAGTCTCGGAATCCACCGATCGGACTTTATGTGGTCACCGTCACCCGAACTAGGAGCCTTTCTCCAAGTGGGTAAATCACGAAAACCTCTTCTTCTTTATGGGATTTAGAAGCAAATCCAAACTTCTCTTCAAACTAATGTAGAGATAAACCCGGTGCCAAACTCCAAGCAAGATGTATATATATGTGAACTTCGATAAACAAAACTATGGGTGTAAAACTAAAGTGTATCTTAATTTTTCCTTAAAAAATGACACTTTAAAACAATGAACTTTTTCCTAAAACAATTTTTCTCTCAAACACTCTCTAGAGGTTGGTAGGATATGAAAAGTTAAGTTAGAAAAAGTTATTCCCGCACATAGATATTCAGCAAAAAGATAGTGGGGTAAAACAAGTGGGAAAGTGGGCAAAACTGCTCAAAACTGCCAATAAACCTATTCCCGCCAAATCTCGTTCGAACGACATTTCGTTCGAACGAGTCTTCTAACGAAGTTCCAGGATGAACTCGTTAGAAGCTCGTTGGAAATCTCGTTAAAACGACCATCTCGTTCGAACGACATTTCGAACAAAGTTCCAGTATGCCATAATGGGAAGTCGTTGGCAATCTCGTTCGAACGACAATCCCGTTCAAACGACACTTCGAACGAACTCACAGAATGTTCAAAAATTCTTTTTAGAAAATATTCTGAAAACAAAACACAGTTTTAAAAACCTAACACCCAATATTAACCGTTCCAAGCTCCTATATATATATGTAATGCATTCATACCCTGGGAGCATGGAACCACTATTGATGACGTAGAAACGAGGCACTTAAACTCGGTATTTTGATGAAGCTTTATACACTTAGCCGATACGTCTTCAACAAACACGTCATCGGCTTGAAAGATGATCAATATACTCTATCCTATGACTCAAACTTTTTTGTCCGGAATTGAGCCAAAACTACAAAGGACTCAATTGGAAATTTGCGTCCTTACAAATCTCCCCCTTTGGCTATTCCGGGACAAAAACCAACAAAAATAAATAAAGGGCCGTCAAGCTCTACTAGACTAATAAAAAGTCCCACCCAAAATAAAATTACAATGCTTGACTCAAACAACCCAAAGGATCAACAATCTTTGCCATTGAAAGTTGCTGCTTAAAAATAATTCCTGCACACTTAAGCAAACACATTACACGCATAGGGAATATCAAAATATTTAATGCATGTAAAGTAACTACTCCCCCTAAACTAATTATCTCCCTTTATCAAGTATAATCAACTTAGAAAGATGTCTCCCCCTAAGATAAATCTCCCTCAAACTAAGAAACTAAGATACGATAATAATCAGAATAGATACCATTTCTACCATTTCTCCCCTATGATTCTCCCCCTTTTTGTTCAGGAATACACAAAGGCGTAAGGAATATGGGCAACAAAAATTCAACTAATCCAAAAAAAACTTAGAAAATGATACCAATATGATAGCAACAAAGAATGCAGTAAGATGGATACCAAGTATGAATTAAAGCATATATGGATTAGAAATCAAAGCAAAGACTAAACAAAAATATCAAATATATGTGTACATAATATATACCAAAGAAACTCAAGTACACATATATAGATATAAACACACAAATGACACACACAAAATACAATAGGAGTCTTTCACACTCATATGGCAAAAATGTGTCATATGGAAACGGAAGTGCTGGGGTGTGAACTAGTAACGATTAAATTTAGACCCAATCACTTAAAACATGTTCACAGAGTTCTCAATTGATTGCAAATTTCATCACATTTGAATATAACCTCATGTGACAATAAAGATTGAACCCAATGAACAAACATACACAATGCACATAAGCCTAGCATGTTGATGATTCTACAAAGCAATAGAGTCATGACATTAAAAGTGCAACTAGGATAAACGAACATTGTGCAAACCGTTGATATACCATCCAATCTCTCTCAATATGCATTTATATTAATTTTGAATGAATATATCAATCAAACATAGGCCTTGGCAAATTGTTTTTCTTTTTTATGCCATATTTTCTGTTTTTAGGCCTTTGGACCACGTATTTCTTTTAGGTCCATTCAAAATGGTGGCTTACAATCGCAAATGATCACTAAGTCCTTTCGGAGCCCTTCCCCGTGCACATTTTTATTTATCATGTTTTCATTTTTTCACACAAATCTCACGTGCAACGAATTTTGACATGCACTAGTCCTCCGAAGTCACAAATATGTAGATGACAAGATTGGAAGGAGAACACCTCACATAGCTCAAATATACATATGAAGATAAAATATTAAAAGAGCTCGTGCATGTGTGAATAGAGGCATATAAAAATAGAATCCATTTAATCAATACAAAATCCAACTACTCCATAAAAATATGGTAAAGAACATTTTAAGGATTGACAATCTAAACCAAAAGTTCTAGCCACATGGGAGAGTTAAATTAGGGATTCAAACACAAGTATATGCCACATAAAGTGTGTAAAACTAAAATACACAAAAAAAATCTTTTTGATTTTTTGAAATTTTTTAAACAAAAATAAAAATATTTACTCAAAAAGCAAACAAAAATTATTTGAATTTTTCATTAAGCTTAAATTCCAATAGATAAAAACCCAAATGATAAACAAAAATCTTTTTGTATTTTTCATTTAATGCGAACACAATGAAGAAATAAGATACAAAATATAAAGAAAAATCATTATTCTAGCATGAGATTAAGCAGGGGCATAGACTAGAAAATGATTAAACAAGCATACATTTAGCATGTGAATATAGCATGAAGTACAAAAGCTAAAGTATGAAAACACTAATACATTCAACCTTTAGATTTAGCAAGGGAGGAAGCATGTGAAAGTAAATGAGAATCAAACGTCCCATTTTGCACGGCAACCAAGTCGGATCTCCTAACCCAAATTAATGAAGAATGACTATCTTGGGGTGTAGGAATTTTAACTACCTTGGTTGTTTTACGTTTGAATTTTCTAGGAATTCGTTTAAGATCAAAACAAAATTTCCTAAGATGACCTCTTCGACCACAATGTGAATAAGTAAAATTACGTCGAAATTTGGTACCTAAAAAAATGATCTCTAAAGACATTCCTAGTAGATTCTCCTAAAACATTGGTTTTGACTTTATGAATAGATTGATTACAAGTATTGAAGCCTAAACCACACATGTCATTCTTAATTTGGACCGTTCCTAAGATTTTATCTAATTTTTCCGAACGACACTCCAAATCAAATTTGACATTACTAGAGTCTTTTAATTTATTTTGAAATTCTAAAATGTTAGACTCTAATAAAACATTTCTCTCTTCAAAAGCAAGAAGCTCCTTTTTCAAGGATTCCATTAAACCCCTAAGGCTATCTCTCTCGCCTTCTACATATTCAAGCTTCTCTTGAAGAGTCCTCTCACGTGTCTTAAGGTCTTCTACCAACATACTATCATCAATGACCTTGATACGCTCTTTTAAACTAGCTTCTAACTTCAAATTAGCTCTTTTTAATTTAATTGATTCTGCATATAATTCTTGAAAATCATTTTGAAGTTCACTCACATTAACCTCATCTTCATTTTCATTCTCTCTTTCTTCTTCACTCTCACTACCATCAAAAACAGGAGATTCATAAAATTTGACCTCGGAAGTGTCATGTGTTTGAATATCTTCAAGAGAAGATTCATTATCGATGCTCACATGACTAGCCATAAAAGCCACAAAGTTAGGCTTAGTGGGGAAATCGGGTCCCTCTTCCTTATCACTATCACTAAGGGTCGCATTATATTGAATGGGTCGTTTACCCTCTTTCCTTAGTTTAGTGGGGCACTCAGAAGCCCTATGGACATAACCCTCACAACCAAAGCACCTATTAGACTCGTCCCTATTTAAATTTTCATTAATAGGTTTAGGGATCCTCTCGGCTTTGTCATGCTTAGAATTTTCAAATTTCTTAAAATCATTTTTAAATTTATCTTTGTTGAATTTAAGAAATTTTCTAAATTTACGAGCAAACAAAGCCATGTCTTCCGAGTCACTATCACTCTCGCTCTCTACTACTTGTTTGACCTCTTTTCGGGCTTTTAAAGCAACGCCCTTTTCTATTTTCTTTTCAGTTTTAGAGGGAAACATGTCTAGTTCATAGGTTTGTAAATCACCTACAAGCTCTTCTAATTTCATAGAGGCTAAAGTTGGTAAAGAATTTAAAACGGTCACTTTTGGAATAAATCTATCGGGTAGGGACCTTAAAATTTTCTTTACAACTCGTTTGTCGGGTATTTTCTCTCCCAAATTAAAAGATGAATTGACAATATCGGAAAGTCTAGCATAAAATTCATCAAAAGTTTCATTATCGTTCATTTTGATGATTTCAAATTGAGTGGTGAGGTTTTGGAGTTTAGAAGCTTTAACAGCACTTGTACCTTCATGAGTGAGTTGCAAAATATCCCAAGCTTCTTTAGCGGTCTCACACGTCATAATGCAACGAAATTCATCCGGTGTGACAGCGCTAAACAAGGCATTTAAATCTCGGGAACTAAAGTTAGAAAGTTTAAATTCACCCTCACTCCATCTATCAGCGGGTTTGGTAACACTCTCACTATCTACTAAATGAGTAGGTGGGGACCACCCGTTAACAACAGACATCCAAACTCTCTCATCGATAGATTTGAGTGTCGATTTCATTTGCACTTTCCAATACGCGTAGTTTGAACCATCGAAAATAGGAAATTTTGAAAATGGGGAAAATTTCATTTTAGCCAAAAATAATTTAAAGGATCTTAACAAAATAAGTTATCGCTTTGGCTCTGATACCAATATGAAAAGTGCGAACGCCTTCGATTTTTGAAATTAACTTATTCGTTAAAATCAATTTCCTTGTTGAGATGCGGAAGCGTAAGATGGTTCACAAAACAAATAAACACCAAATTTTAATTTCTATTTCAAATTAAAATTAAATCAAGTGAAATTAAATTAGTTCATTAAATTATTTTCACTTAAACACAATTAATTCATCCAAGTCCTAGAATTTGCCTAAGTCATATTTATCATTAGGCCAAACCAGTTTTAACAATAGACTTGAATTAAATAAACAAATATCCAAATTTAATTAGCACCCAATTAAATTAAGTGTGACAATTAAAACCATTTTTATCTTGAATTATCCTAAACATGAGTTCTAATTTATTATGCAAGATAAAAATAAATCAATCACACTACGCCGCGATGTACGAGGGAAAACCACAACGGGAAACAACCTCAGACGGCCCTAGCCTAAAATCCACTAAGTATGGAATTTACAATTACAAGACAAAAGACTTACATCACACGACTCGATCCCTCTCAATCCTCGACGCTCCTTCTTGTAAATACCTCCACTTAGCGAATAACCCCGGGGCTCCACCGCGGTCTCGGAATCCATCGATCAGACTTTATGTGGTCACCGTCACCCGAACTAGGAGCCTTTCTCCAAGTGGGTAAATCACGAAAACCTTTTCTTCTTTGTGGGATTTAGAAGCAAATCCAAACTTCTCTTCAAACTAATGTAGAGATAAACCCGGTGCCAAACTCCAAGCAAGATGTATATATATATATGAACTTGGATAAACAAAACTATGGGTGTAAAACTAAAGTGTATCTTAATTTTTCCTTAAAAATTGACACTTTAAAAAAATGAACTTTTTCCTAAAACAATTTTTCTCTCAAACACTCTCTAGAGGTTGGTAGGATATGAAAAGTTAAGTTAGAAAAAGTTATTCCCGCACATAGATATTCAGCAAAAAGATAGTGGGTTAAAACAAGTGGGAAAGTGGGAAAAACTGCTCAAAACTACCAATAAACCTGTTCCCGCCAAATCTCGTTCGAACGATATTCTCGTTCAAATGAGTCTTCTAACGAAGTTCCAGTATGAACTCGTTAGAAGCTCGTTGGAAATCTCGTTAGAACGACCACCTCGTTCGAACGACATTTTGAACGAAGTTCCAGTATGCCATAATGGGAAGTCGTTGGCAATCTCGTTCGAACGACTTGTGGTTCGAACGACAATCGCGTTCGAACGACACTTCGAACGAACTCACAGAATGTTCAAAAATTCTTTTTAAGCCCAGAAACTTTTATATACTTTATATATAAGTTTTAATAGAAAACATTCTGAAAACAAAACACAATTTTAAAAACCTAACACCTAATATTAATCGTTCTAAGCTCCTATATATATATGTAATGCATTCATACCTTGGGAGCATGGAACCACTATTGATGAAGTAGAAACGAGGCACTTAAACTCGGCACTTTCATGAAGCTTTATACACTTGGCCGCTACATCTTCAACAAACACGTCATAGGCTTGAATGATGATCAATATACTCTATCCTATGACTCAAACGTTTTTGTTCAGAATTGAGCCAAAACTACAATGGACTCAATTGGAAATTTCCGTCCTTACATCCATCAATAATGAAATTATCTAACGCTAACCTAACTTCACAACGGATGACGTGGAGATGTCGTAATCTCACGATCGGTAACATCAAAATGACAAAATGCGTAGTTTGGGGACTCAGTTTGAAAGTGCAGCATTTTTGTAATTATTTAATTACAATTTTTATCAAAACAAATCCGGTAGAAATTTGAATGCAAGCTAAAAGAGCTCCAAAAATAAAATAAAAAAGATTGAGAAAATTCCCTTGAACAAGGAAAAAAAAGAATGGGAAAGTGCGTATTATTGGAATATTAAATAAAATTCATCAACATATTAGATTATCAAAATTACCTTATAAAATATTTATAGGAACTGAGTACCTGAATCCATAGTGAATAGGAACTGTGTACCTGAATCCATAGTGATGATTGAGACTAGGGGGTTGGAGGTCTTCCACAGACTAATCCCCCCCTCTCTCTCTCATTAATGGGAATGAGGAGGAGAATGTTTGAGTACATTAGCCTTGGGGAACATAACCCTTCATTATATTTATAGACATTTAATTAGAACCCCACAAATTCTAATTAGTTGACTCTTGAGTAACCAATAGGTGACTCTTGAGTAACACGACTTTTAAGTATCCAATAGGTGACTTTTGGGTAACCACACATTTAGATTCCATTCTTACTGATGATGTATTTTGAGCTTACCTAATTAGATCACTTCATTTGCCCATTTAAAAATTGAAGCTCAAATATAATTACTATTTTAATATGTGAGCCCACATTAAATTATTTGGAATATATAAAATATTCCAACAATCTCCCACTTGGGCTACATAATAATTTCGAATGTAATTATTTTCAATAACCTTATGTTCGCACCAAATTACATTCTATTCTTAAGATATCTACCGAATCAATCTCGTCCATCTCCTATACCGATATGAGACCAAAGCGACCTTCATTATATTTATGTGGTAACTCGATCCATCAATGATCACCATACCAAATATATTCAACGACATAGATCAAGTATGGATGTGTGGCTGTAAATTACATACAATGTGATCTCAGACATGCCAATTTCCAATTGGTCCTAACTTTATTCTGTAGTGAGATCAAACCTTAGTCTTTTAAACCTTATGTTATACCACAATTAAATGACAATACATTCAGAGTAAACGACAAAATGAAAATACCATCAACTTTATTCTGCAGAAAACTGAAACATACATAAAGTATATAAGTAGTGTCAAATAAAGGAACATTAAACCGAATACAAACTCCCACTAAAGTTGAATATCATAAAATTGAACAACACACATATGAGCAGTGTGCTCATGAAAGACCTTGGGTGGTAATCCTATAGTAAGGGGATCCATGAGCACGGAGTTTGCCCTTATATGTTTAATAGAAAGTATCTTACTCTGAACTCTTTCCTTAACAACAAGAAACTTAATGTATATGTGCTTAGACTAATGTATAGTACTACTGAATTATTGTCACAATATATCTGTAGTGGTCTTTCAATTCTATCCAAAATATGCCGCCCAGTGACAAAATTTTGCATCTATATCGCATGATTTGTTGCCTCATAACAGGCTATGAACTCTTCTGTCATAGTGGAAGGTGCAATGAGTGAATGATTAGCACTCCACCGAAAATAGCACCTCCAGACAACATGTATACATAACCAGAAGTGGATCTCTTAGTGTCTTAGCAACCCGTAAGATTAGCATCAGAATACCCAATGATCTCCAAATTATCTGACTTCCGATAGATGAGCATGTAATCTTGTGTTCCCTATAAATACATCATAACCCATTTGGCTGCTTTCTAGTGATCCATTCTAGGGTTACTCAGATATCTTCCTAACATACCCATTATGTACACTAAATTCGGACGCGTACATACTTGAGCATACAAAAGACTCCCTATAGCTGAAGCATAAGGAACCTTTTTCATTTCTTTTACTTTCAGACTCATTCGTGGGGCATCGACAGAGACTAAACTTGTCTATCATAACAATAGGAGTATCTCCTTGTGCACAATCTTTCATGCCAAATCTAGTAAGTACTTTCTCGATATAGCTCTTTTGTGATAACCCAAGGACACCCCAAGAATGATCCCGGTGTATCTTAATTCCCAATAACAAAGAGGCGTCCCCAAGATCTTTCATTTTAAAATTCTTAGTTAGAAATCTCTTAGGTTCGTGTAATAAGCCTATATCGCTGCTAGCCAATAGTATGTCATTGACATAGAGCACAAGAAAGATAATTTTACTCCAACTGAACTTATGATACACAGAGTCATCTACTTCATTAACCTCAAAATCATATGAGATAATTACTTTATAAAAATTGTGATATCATTTACGGGAAGCTTGTTTGAGACCATATATGGATTTCTTGAGTTTGCAAACTGATGTACCCGTTTATACCCTCAGCATGGATGAGGATTACCTAAATACGGACGACACTACGAGGGGACGACCCTTCACCAGGCCCCAGCTGGCCACCACCAGGTCCAGACGACCCTACGAGGGGCCGACCCTCCACCAGGCTCTAGCCGACCCTACGAGGGGCCGACCCTTCACGAGGCTGTAGCCGACCCTACGAGGGGCCGACCCTTCCTCATGCTCCAGACGACCCTACGAGGGTACGACAGTACGAGGCCAGAATCAAACCAGGCTCCCTACCGGAAGAAACTTTGCCCTCGGCCTCGGCTCATAGGCCGAGGGTGACATCATGACAGCGCGTGGTCCGGGACACGCGTGGAACAGTGCGCGTCAGGCTCATATGACACGTGGCAGACCGTTATAACCAAATCACACCCTCACGTGAGGGAATATTATGTCATCATTTGGCATCTACAGGTGTCAACAGGGGATAGGTTAGATCATCATTCACATGCACCATGCTTACTTGGGGGGTACACTACACCCCCCAAGACCTATATAAACTTGTCACCTACAACCCTACAGGGGATCGATCCATGAACAGGAGCCCTAGCTAAAACTCTGCTTGAACACACACAGTAGAGAGAGAGAGAGGGATATGTGCATTGTATCCAAGGCCATTAGTGCCCATACTTAGTGGATCACACACTCACAGTGGATGTAGGCCAATTTGGCTGAACCACTATACATCATTGTCTAATTTCCTCTTATACTCATCCCCTTCTATACACTTACATACTTATATACTTGCATCTCTATGGCTGCTACTGCTTGAGCTCACTATCACTTATCTGGTGGTGCTAAATCTTAGCATCATCAGTTTGGCGCCGTCTGTGGGAACGAGAAGACATCTCTTCCTTTGTACAGCTTGACCTCACTGGGCACTCTGGTGGTGAACCAACACTCCCCCTGAGAGGAGGTGTTTCACCATTGAAAGAGACCCACTAAGGTTCCCAAGCTCACCAGTATTTTCTTCAGTTCAACTTTTCATAGCTCAAGCACATGGCACCTGAGATGCCACCACCACCTCTTCCCCCGCCGGATGAGGGGGGAAGACCCAGTTCCAGTCAGCCGCCGCCTCAGTTTGAGATGGCAGATGTGGCAGCAGCCCTAAAGTCTCTGGCAGCCAGCCAACGGATGATGCAGGAGCAGTTCACAGCCCTAAGTCAGAACATACTGAGACCACCGGGGGTCTCACCTGAGATGATTACCCCGGCAGCATCTCCAGGACAGCATGAGGCCAGGGGACCACCCCAGGCACCACGTAAAGACCTGCCACCCCCTCAGCGGCGTAGGGATGTTGCTGACCCCCGGCGTTTACGCCTGGGGAGGCAAGGAAACCCTTGCCCTGAGGACAAGTATGACGATCTGGAGGAAGAAGAGGCTCCAGTAGAATGCTGGGAGCCGTATGAGGTCTCCAACAATACTGTACGACCTCTCCAGGACAGTAGAGGAAAGTACGGGAGACCAAACCCTGATGATCGCCCAAGAGGCTCCGCTTTTGACCGCCTGAGCAGGGGGTCGGCCTTCGAGAGGCTGGGCCCAGTGAATGACCTGCGGGACAAGTTGGCCAAGTCAAGAAGCACAGCGAGATCTAGGAAAGAAGCAGAAGGCCGACCCCAAAGACGAGACGACGGCCAAAGGGAAGTAAATAGCCGACACGGGCCTGCCGTAGCGGAGCCCTCCATCCACCTCCGAGAAGCAGCAGGGGATAACATCGGCCAGGCCGACCCTGTGAGGCCCTGGAATGACTCAATCCAGCGGTTAGAGGATAAGATTGGCGACATATTAAAGAGCCGGGACCCTCTTCAGAGGGGGTACACCGTAGGCTCACCCTTTGTGGCAAAGATAGTCAACTTCCCCACGCCGTCAAAATTCAAGCCTCCTGTGGTCACCCCAAGATATGATGGGAGCACCAACCCTGTCCACCATGTGGAGATGTATCAATCCGCGGCAGACATATACTCTATCTCAGATGAGATGAGATGTCGTGCCTTCTCTGGTACCCTGACAGGGGCTGCGCATGTGTGGTACACGTCTCTTCCAAAAAATTCTATTGGAAACTTTAAGCAGTTGGCAGACCTGTTCATCCATAATTTCTGCTTTGGGGTGAGGCCACAGAAGAAGACCACACACCTGCTCTATGTTAAGCAGGGAAAGAATGAGACTCTGAGAGACTACATAGCCAGATTCAATAAAGAGAAGCTGGAGGTGGAAGACTATGAGGAGAGCATAGCTATGACAGCCCTGATTGGAGGGCTCCAAAAGGGGAAGCTATTATGGAAGCTTGCCGAAGACCCTCCGAGGACGATGGCCGAGCTGTTGTCAACAGCAGGTAAGGTGATGAACGCCGAAGAGGCGATGGCTGCAAAATATGAGGACGAAAGAGGAGGTGCAAGTGCAAGTAAATACCCCAAAAAGTACAAAGAGGGGAAGAAGAGAACCATGGATGATAAGTTCGCGGGGTACACCCCTCTGACGGTCAGCTGTGAACAGATCCTCAATGAGATAAAGAGTGACCGGACGCTGAAGTGGCCTGAGAAGCTGAGGGCAGCCCCCGGCAAGAGGAATAAGAACCTGTGGTGTGAATTTCACCAAGACCACGGCCACGTAACAGACAAATGCTTTGCTCTGAAAGATGAGATTGAGAAGATGCTGAAGGAAGGGAAGCTCAGAAAGTACGTCGACAAAGCCGACTTCAAGAGGGGCCGAGGGGACGACCCCAGAAAGAAGCGAGTCGATGCCTGCAGAGAAGATCCTCAAAAAAGAGGGGACGACCCCTCTGATGATGAGGACGACCCTGATCTCCCGCCGAGAGACGACCACGGCCCTGTCAAGAGGCTCAATATGATCTCGTTCGGGGTGGGGATGATCTCCGGGGGACTTGCAGGAGGAGGGTCTGAGGTCGCCGACAGGAAGGCCCATGTCGCTGAGGCTAAGGCAGTGACGAAGATGGTGCACTCAACCTTCCTAGAGGTCAAGTCAGAAAAAAGGAAGAAGGTTGATATGGACACCTTGATTGTGGGATTTTCAAGAATGGACTTCAAGGGTCTCTTGGCCCCGCACGATGACCCTCTCGTCATCACCACCAGGGTGCACGGGTGCGAAGTGCCGAGGATCCTGGTGGATGGGGGCTCATCCGCAGATGTGATGTTTTGGCCATGCTTCAAGGCCTTGGGCCTCAGTCGTGCCAGACTTGTCCCATACCATCATCCATTGATTGGGTTCAGTGGGGAGAAGGTTCACCCCCTAGGAATATATGAGGCTGATGTCAGGATGGGGGATGAATGGCCGAGATGGCTCACCAAGAGGGTCAGTTTCTTTGTGCTGGATGAGCATGTGTTTTCGGCATACAACATCATACTGGGACGTGTGGCCCTCAAGGGGTTTGAAGCTGTGCCGTCCACGGTCCACCAGATGGTTAAGTTCCCTACCCCTTATGGGGTGGGGGAAGTCCAGGGAGACCAGACGACGGCGAGAGAATGCTACTACAACTCCGCTGAAGAAAAGGAGGCACACAAGAGGGCTACAACCACTTACAACATTGATACCCTAGACCCCAGGGACGAGACGAAGCTCAAGAAAGGAGAGGTCGCTGAGGAGGTAGAACCCATCATCCTCGATGAGGATGACCCGGGAAAAACCGTCCAAGTTGGCAAGTCTCTGAAGCCCGATATCAAGGAAGACCTCATCAAACTGTTGAGAAGAAGGCGAAGCATCTTCGCGTGGAGTCATGTAGATATGCCAGGGATCGACCCTGAAATCATGTGCCACAAACTCAATGTGGTAGAGGGAGTGAAGCCGGTAAAGCAGAAGAGGAGGATTTACTCTAGAGAAAAGTACGAGGTCATCAGGGATGAGGTTAAAAAATTACAAGACGCTGAGTTTATCAGGGAGGTCGTCTACCCTGAATGGCTGTCCAACGCAGTCATTGTCCCAAAGGCCAACGGGAAGTGGCGGATGTGTGTGGACTTCACAGACCTCAACAAACACTGCCCCAAAGACAGCTTCCCTCTCCCTCGCGTTGATCAGATGGTAGACGCTACCGCAGGCCATGAGCTCATGAGTTTTATGGATGCCTACTCAGGGTATAACCAGATCTTTATGAACCCTGATGACTCGGAGAGGACTGCCTTCATCACTGACAAGGGGACATACTGTTACAGGGTCATGCCCTTTGGCCTAAAAAATGCGGGGGCAACGTACCAGCGCCTCGTAAACAAAATGTTCGAAGATCAAATTGGGAAGTCTATGGAGGTTTACGTAGATGACATGCTGACTAAGAGTCTGAAGGCAGAGGATCATGTGGCAGACCTGGAGAGGACCTTTAATACAATGGACAAATACAAAATGAAGCTCAATCCGGCCAAGTGTGTCTTCGGGGTCGGAGCGGGGAAGTTCTTGGGGTTCATTGTCAATCAAAGAGGCATCGAGGCCAATCCTGAAAAGATAAAGGCCTTTATTGAGATGAAGGCCCCCAAGTCCATTAAAGACGTTCAGAGGCTCACAGGGAGAGTGGCTGCCTTGAACAGATTTGTGTCAAGGGCTACAGACAGGTGCCTACCATTCTTCAAGATCCTCAGGAAGGCCTTCGAATGGAGCGAAGAGTGTGATGAGGCTTTCAAGGAGCTAAAATCATACTTAGGGTCTCCCTTGCTGCTGTCACGACCCGTGCAGGGTGAACGACTTTACGTGTACCTTGCTGTCTCAGAGTCCGCTATCAGTGCAGCAATCGTAAGAGACGAAGACGGGATACAAAAGCCTGTATATTTCAACAGCAAGGCACTCCAGGGGGCAGAGCAGAGATACCCGAGGATGGAAAAGTTGGCCTATGCCTTGATCCATGCCTCAAGGAAGATGAAACCGTACTTCCAGTCCCATACTATGGTCATCCTTAATGACTCTCCTCTTAGACAGGTCCTACACAAGCCTGAAAAATCAGGAAGGCTAATGACCTGGGCTATAGAGCTGGGGGAGTTTGACATTGTGTATCAGCCTAAGACAGCCATTAAGGGGCAGGCCTTGGCAGACTTCGTGGCTGAGTTCACCTGGGAAAATGATGAAGCCGAGGGTGAGACCCTCGGGAAGGCAGATACAGAAGACAGACCCGCAGACACACCCGCAGATATGGTTGAGACGGGCACCGCTAGAAGGAAAGTGACTGAAAATGAAGAGGGAAGATACATCTTTAGACAGGGGTCCCTCTCTGAGGGAAATTTTTCTGAAGGAAAGACTCCGTGGAGCCTCTTCGTTGACGGGTCCTCCTGTGATAGCGGAAGTGGTGCTGGACTGATACTATCAGCACCCGATGGCACAGACATCGAATACACCCTGAGGTTCAACTTCAAAGCCTCCAACAATGAGGATGAATATGAGGCCTTAGTAGCAGGCCTCTCCTTGGCCAAGTCTCTTAGTGTCGGCCAGATTTTGGTCCATAGTGATTCAAGGCTAGTCGTAAATCAGATACTAGGAGCCTACGAGGCTAAGGACGAAAGGATGGCTAGGTACCTCGAGAAGGTGAGATCATTACTGAAGGGCTTCAGAGAAGTGAAATTAAGGAGGGTACCTAGGCTTGATAATGGCCGCGCTGATGCCCTTGCTAGGCTGGCCTCGGCAACAAGAACAGACATCAGGAGGACGGTCCCAGTGGAAATTTTGTTTCAGCCAGCTATCGAAGACGCCGAGGGAACACTTGGTGTTTGCATGAATGTTTCTCAAGAACCTTCATGGATGGACCCTCTGATCAAATACATTAAAGAGGGAGAAATGCCAGAAGCAAGCCAAGAAAGGAAGAAGCTAAGATACAGGGCCGCAAAATTCACTGTCATCGGAGACACGCTGTACAAAAAGGGGTTTCTGCTCCCTTTACTTAGATGCGTGCATCCCTTAGAAGTCCCTTCCATTCTGCAGGACGTACATGAAGGGACGTGCTCAAGCCACATTGGGGGAAGATCCTTAGCGAAGAGGGTGATCACCCAAGGCTACTGGTGGCCGACCTTGGGGAAAGATGCTGCCGCATATGTTAAAAAGTGTGATAAATGCCAAAGATTTGCTACCATCCCTCACCAACCTCATCAGCCCCTCACCTCCATTACATCCCCATGGCCGTTTGCAGTGTGGGGGATTGACCTGGTAGGACCCTTACCGAGGGCAGTCAATAACTATCGGTTCCTCATCGTAGCAATTGACTACTTTTCAAAGTGGGTAGAGGCTGAGCCAATGGTCATGATCACAGAGCAGAAGACCTTTCAGTTCATCTGGAAAAATGTGATATGCAGATATGGTCTACCCAACACCCTCATCTCGGATAACGGGACTCAGTTCAAGAATGCCTCTCTGCAGAAGTACTGTGAGAGGGTAAGTATCAAACAATTTTTCTCCACCCCAGGCCGACCTCAGGCCAATGGGCAAACCGAAGTTACGAACAGGACAATCCTAGATGGGATTAAGAAGAGGCTTGAGGAGGCAAAAGGAAGATGGGTCGAGGAGTTATATGCAGTGTTGTGGGCATACAGGACGACAGTAAGGACCTCTACCGGGGAGACCCCATTCATGTTAGCTTATGGATCAGAAGCAGTCATCCCCACCGAAGTCGAGTTTCCCACTCATAGGGTCCAAGTGTATGACCCCCAGGGAAATACAAAAGAGAGGAGACTTGACCTGGACCTGATTGAGGAAAGAAGGGAGGATGCTGAGATAAGGCAAGCTTCCTACCAGCAGAGGACCGCAAGGTTTTACAACCAAAGGGTGAAATAGAGGCCTATCGCAGTGGGAGACTTGGTTCTTAAAAAGACTTGGCAGAAACCCAACAAGCTCCATCCTAATTGGCATGGCCCATATAGGGTCATCGATGAAGTTGTCCCAGGGACCTACAGGCTAGAAAACTTAGAGGGGGAACCTTTTTCAAACCCCTGGAATGCAGATCATTTGAAGAAATACTATCAGTAGTGTTGTAAGGTCTTGAAAGGCCATAATTGTAATTAGGGTTGCTCCAACAGAACACTTGGAAAATTAATGAGAGATATCAGTGTTTCCTTCATCCTATTGTCAGTCCTAGCATGCATGGGAAGTTGATCCCTCGGCTATAATGGGGACCAGTGGAGGGGACGACCCCTCCACTCTCCTCAAAAAAGACGAGGGAAGACATTAAAATCCATTCATTTGGTTAGTTGATCCCTCGGCTATAATGGGGACCAGTGGAAGGGACGACCCCTCCACTCTCCTCAAAAAAGACGAGGGAAGACTACATAAATACCATTAATTTGGTAAGTTGAACCCTCGGCTATAATGAGGACCAGTGGAGGGGACGACCCCTCCACTCTCCTCAAAAAAGACGAGGGAAGACTACATTAAAATCCATTTATTTGGTTAGTTGATCCCTCGGCTATAATGGGGACCAGTGGAGGGGACGACCCCTCCACTCTCCTAAAAAAAGACGAGGGAAGACTAAATTAAAATCCATTAATTTGGTTAGTTGATCCCTCGGCTATAATGGGGACCAGTGGAGGGGACGACCCCTCCACTCTCCTCAAAAAAGACGAGGGAAGACTAAATTAAAATCCATTAATTTGGTTAGTTGATCCCTCGGCTATAATGGGGACCAGTGGAGGGGACGACCCCTCCACTCTCCTCAAAAAAGACGAGGGAAGACATTAAAATCCATTCATTTGGTTAGTTGATCCCTCGGCTATAATGTGGACCAGTGGAGGGGACGACCCCTCCACTCTCCTCAAAAAAGACGAGGGAAGACTAAATTAAAATCCATTAATTTGGTTAGTTGATCCCTCGGCTATAATGGTGACCAGAGGAGGGGACGACCCCTCCACTCTCCTCAAAAAAGACGAGGGAAGACTACATTAAACTCCATTAATTTGGTTAGTTGATCCCTCGGCTATAATGGGGACCAGTGGAGGGGACGACCCCTCCACTCTCCTCAAAAAAGACGAGGGAAGACATTAAAATCCATTAATTTGGTTAGTTGATCCCTCGGCTATAATGGGGGCCAGTGGAGGGGACGACCCCTCCACTCTCCTCAAAAAAGACGAAGGAAGCCTATATTAAAATCCATTAATTTGGTTAGTTGAACCCTCGGCTATAATGAGGGCCAGTGGAGGGGACGACCCCTCCACTCTCCTCAAAAAAGACGAAGGAAGACTTAAAATCCATTAATTTGGTTAGTTGTTCCCTCGGCTAGAATGAGGGCCAGTGGAGGGGACGACCCCTCCACTGTCCTCAAAGAAGACGAGAGAAGACATTTGGTTACTTGAACCCTCGGGTATAATGAGGCCACATTAGGGGACGACCCCACAGTGGTCCTCAAAAAAGACGAGGGAAGGGTTAGTAGCATCAACAGTGAGCAAGCCATAATAAAATGAAATCAAGGAAGACAACAATTATGGAAGAGACTGGTATTAATCAAATTTAAGTGTTTTTACAAAGCCTTTGAACAAAATTACAAAAATAAGAGTATGGGCTACAGGCAGCCACCCTAGGGGACGACATCAGAGGGCAGAGCCTCATCATCAATGGGAATGGTCTCCTCAGGTACTAGCACCGGATGATCTTCAGATGTACCGACCCCTTCGAGCTGGACTTGGGCCTCCACTTGGTTGAGGGCCTCGGCAATCAGGGGGTCGTCCAGTTGAACACCCTCTAGTGATGGGCGAACAGAGGAGACGACATCACCAAATTTGAGGACGACCCATCGGCAGGCCGTCCTGATCCCCCTCTCAAGATATTCAAGGCAGAAGCCCTGAAATTCATCTGAAGTCTTGTATGCCTCCACAGCATCAGCCTCAGCTTTCTTGATGGCTGCTTCCAGATCAGTCTTATGACGGGCCTCCAAGTTGATCAGAGCCTCATCCTTGTCCTTGATCAACAAGTCCTTGTCTTTGATCAACAAGTCCTTGGCCTGAAGATCGGCATCATGCTGCCTCGTCAGCTCATCAAGGACCCTAGCATGCTCAGTCCTTGTGCTCTCCAGCTCGGCCCTCGCAGTGTCCAGCTCTATCCGTAGGTCAGCCTCTTGTTGGATGGCCCTCTCAGCTTCATGGAATTTCTGTTGATTCTCGGCCATCCACTTGGTGGCAGAGGTGAAGGCACAGACAGACTGCAAGAAAAATAAAGATATATCAAGGGGGGCCGAGGAAACACCGAAAGAATGAAATTAAAGGTCAGGGCCAATACCTGAGCAAGGGAGTGCAGACCGTAGTCATACACTTTGGCTGGAGGCATCTGCGCCAAGAACTCGAAGTCGGAGGCCGACGGTGCAGAGAACATAGAGGCCTTTGCTGCCCTCAGGTTGGCAATAAGAGATGAGGGGTCGGCCCTCAGATGGGACAGATTTTGAGACCAGAAGGCCCCCATGCTTGATGAAGAGGTTACTCCCTCAGAGGCCTCGGCCCTGGCCCTCGTCTTAGGGTCAGGACGAGGCTCGACTGGAGCCTCAGGCTCCTTCCTTTTGTGGCTAACAGCTGTCGGCTCAACAACTGTCGGCCCTGAGGCCCTTGTCTTCTTAGGAGCTTGCTGAGGCTCCTTTCCCTTCTTCTTTGACAGACCAGCAAGAAGGCTTGGAGCAGTCATATTCTAGAGATAATCTGACACGCCTGCAGGACGACCTGAAAAGGATACGATGAATCAGAAAAGTTCAGAGATAAAGAGAGAACACTTCAAAAATAAGTAAAGAAGGGAAAATGTTCAGTATAACTCACATAGTTCTGTCAGAGGGCCGACCCTCAGACCATCTTCTTTAAGGAAGCGAGGGGTCATCAAATCTTCAAACTTTGGGATCTTACCCTCTCTCCCTCGTCCCCTCAGATACTCAACAATATCCCTCTCCTCCAAGCTAAGTCCGGGGTCTGACCTAGCTTTCATGGAGGGGTTAGACCATCTGTTAGGAACCCTCGGAGCATCGGCAGAAGGGGACGCCTCGGTGGAGCTCTCCCATGCCCCAGATATGAAGAAGAACCTTTTTTTCCATACATGATTGGAAGTTTGAGCCACGTGGAGCAGCTTCTTCTCAGACCTTCTCGCTCCCAGATGATAGTATCCGGGCTGTTTAGATGAAGAGGTGATATTGTAGCAGGCCAAGAACACGTCGGACGAGCGCTCGTCAGTGAAAGCGTTTTTCCACAAAGAGATGTACCCCAGAATCGTCCTCCAAGAATTGGGTGGAAGTTGCGAGGGGGAGACGCCCAGAGCCGACAGAATATCTATAATGGCAGGGTGAAAGGGAAGTCTGACACCTACTTTAAACATTTGCTCGTAGACTGCAACTTCTCCCTCTTCACCCTCAAAGACCCTCTCATCCTCAGAGGGAACCCTCATAGTCACCCCAGGTGGCACTCCGTAAATATGCCTCCATATCAGAAGATCCCTATCCCTGACAGAGGAGATAAAAGACGAGGCATGGAAGGTATCAACCTCCTCATCTGTATCTTCGTCCTCATCCTCCTCATCACCTGCAGGAGGACCCTGAGGGAATGCCACTTGGAAGGCGTTGGGGGATAGGGTTGTCACAGGGACAGCCTCAGAGGGGATCGTACCCTCGGCCTCTCGGGGAGGGCTAAGGTCAGGTGAGTCTCTTCTACCAGAAGTTCCAGCACCAGTTGGAGAGGAGGTTCTCTCGTCCATCTCACTTGGGTTGGGTGTCTCGGCTGGACGAGACGACGACCCACAAGACTCAGAGGGTTCAGATGGTCTAATGGTGGCAAGAGGAACGGGAAAGATGGGTCGTACCCAATTAGGGTCGGCCCCTCGTCTCCTCTCTTCCTCTTCCTCTATCCGTCTGATCTCGGTAAATAGTTTCTCTCTCAGGGATGGGAATTCAGACACCAGGTTGTAAAGCCTCCTAAGCATTAAGGGGAAGACCCAACACTTAAAGAAATTATGCTAGACTTGGCTAATTTAACCACAAACACTTGGGAGATTGACCAGGATTGATCTTTGGATTAAATAATGAACTCGAGGGTTTTCGTCAAGAACGTTCGAAGAACCAGTGACCGGAGAAGACGCCGGAAAAAGCTATGGGGGAACTCTAAGAACCAGACGACCTACGACCCTAAAAAATAGACAGAAATGAAGACAAAAGAAGGCAAAAGGAGAAAAAGGTTACCTGATGAGGAGAAGGGCAAGAACGCTGCTGAGACCTGGGAAATCGGAGGCTGAAATGGCAATGGGAACTGGTTCTAGAGAGAGAATAGACTTGGGCGCGAAGAAGAAGAAGATGAAGAGAAAGTTTGAAAAATCACTTAAATACTCTTGTAATGAGTGGACCCATTTACCGAAGAAAGATATAATTAGGGCACAAGGCCCCAAGCGTACTACACAGCTGCCCTGCCTTGGAAACTGGAACAGCAATGAGTATCTGCACAGGTGTCACTCACCTAACTGATCACACGTGTCTCGAATTCAGCAAATATCCCTCAGCCATCCCAATGACACCTATGGCTAAGGGCTGGGGGGTGATTGATGTACCCGTTTATACCCTCAGCATGGATGAGGATTACCTAAATACGGACGACACTACGAGGGGACGACCCTTCACCAGGCCCCAGCTGGCCACCACCAGGTCCAGACGACCCTACGAGGGGCCGACCCTCCACCAGGCTCTAGCCGACCCTACGAGGGGCCGACCCTTCACGAGGCTGTAGCCGACCCTACGAGGGGCCGACCCTTCCTCATGCTCCAGACGACCCTACGAGGGTACGACAGTACGAGGCCAGAATCAAACCAGGCTCCCTACCGGAAGAAACTTTGCCCTCGGCCTCGGCTCATAGGCCGAGGGTGACATCATGACAGCGCGTGGTCTGGGACACGCGTGGAACAGTGCGCGTCAGGCTCATATGACACGTGGCAGACCGTTATAACCAAATCACACCCTCACGTGAGGGAATATTATGTCATCATTTGGCATCTACAGGTGTCAACAGGGGATAGGTTAGATCATCATTCACATGCACCATGCTTACTTGGGGGGTACACTACACCCCCCAAGACCTATATAAACTTGTCACCTACAACCCTACAGGGGATCGATCCATGAACAGGAGCCCTAGCTAAAACTCTACTTGAACACACACAGTAGAGAGAGAGAGAGGGATATGTGCATTGTATCCAAGGCCATTAGTGCCCATACTTAGTGGATCACACACTCACAGTGGATGTAGGCCAATTTGGCTGAACCACTATACATCATTGTCTAATTTCCTCTTATACTCATCCCCTTCTATACACTTACATACTTATATACTTGCATCTCTATGGCTGCTACTGCTTGAGCTCACTATCACTTATCTGGTGGTGCTAAATCTTAGCATCATCACAAACCATGGACTTTAAATCAACTGAGTCAAAGTTTTCTGGTTGCACCATATATATGGTTTCCTCAATATTACCAATGAGAAAATCCCTATTAAAATCCATCTGATTATGCATCTCTAAATCAAAATGATCTACAACTGATCATGAGGTTGTTGAGTTTGCTCTTTTGTAATAATTCTTATATTTTGAGTAGCTAAGTCCTCAATGTTGTCTCCTCCAACACTATCAGCAGGCTGAACAATGTTTGGGAGAGGAATTGATTCCTCGTCAAAGATAACATTCTTATTCTTAACCATATTTTCCCCCTCAAACTCAACATCCTCAAGAAATCTCGCATTTCCCATCTCGAAAAAAAGGACTTAGTTGATGGATCATAAAATTTGAAACCCTTAGCCTGTTCAATGCACCCATCAAAATAGCAGCTAATAGTTCTTGAGTCTAGCTTCTTTTCAATTGGCCTATAAGGCATTGCCTCAACTGGACACCCCCAAATCTATAAATGACAGGTTTTCAGCATATCCATAGTTCATAAGGAGTTTTAGCCACTGCTGTACAAAGTACTCCATTTAAAATATATACTGCAGTCTTAAGTGCCTTTTCTAAAAGTAATTCTATCAAAGAAGAATGATGAATCATACTTCTTACCACTTCCTTAAACGTTTTATTTTGTCTCTAGGAATTTGGCAAAAGGTTCTAGACATTGTTCACCTGATCTATCATATCTGCCATAGGATGCATCGCCATAGTCATATTTGATAGCTTTAATATTCTTGCCTAGTTAATAGGCCTTAACACGTCCAGAGCTTGAGACTTCTAATAAATTAAATATAAGTACCCATAATGAGAATAGTTGTCTATAAAAGTGATAAAATACTGTTGGCCATTCCATGAAGCCATAGGAAATGGACCGCAAATGCCCGAATGTATGAATTTTAAGACATCAAAACTCCTTTTGGTCCTTAATTTCCTTATGTTTGTCTGTTTCCCCTTTATACACTCGATACAAACATCAAAGTCTGTGAAATTAAGGGGTTTAAGTATTTCGTCTGACACAAGCCTTTTAATTCTCCTTTAGGAGATATGACCCAGACGCTTGTGCCATAAAGCAATGAAATTCTCATCAGTTAATTTTAATTTTAAAAGGTTTCATTAAATGAAGCATTGGTATTTAATAAATAAAATTTATCAATTAAAGAACGAATCGCAACCAATGTTCCAAGTGAACGAGAATAATTGTATTTGTCAAAAACAAAAATAGAAACCAAGTCTCGTCTGAAAAAAAATAGTACTACGTAAGTCTCTATTAATTCAATTAAATGATTAGTCTCAATAGATAATTTGAAAGTACCAATTGCTTCAACTCCAACTGTTATGCCATCGCCCACATAAATGAATCTTTCACCATCATTTGGGGGTTTGGCTCTGTAGGCAACCATGCATAGACATATTTACATGAGTAGTAACACCCGAATCTACCCATCATGAATTTATACAAAAGCCAAATTAACTTTCGAACAAACCAAAATGAGAAGTGTACCTTTCTTTACACGCCATGTGGCGTAATTAGAACAATCCTTATTCACATGCCCAAGTTTCTGGAAAAGAAACAAGCAAATTGTGAATCCTGAACTTGTTTCTTTTGTTGAAATTTAGGTTTGGGTTGTGATATTACAACATCAGTTCCCTTATCATTAGTCCTTTTCCTCTTTATTTTCCTTAAGGTAGATGCAATATGAGCAATTTCAGTTGTCTTTTCTCGCTTCAACCTTTTCTCTTCTTGCACACAATGTGAAATGAGCTCATTAAGAGTACATTTATCCTTTTGAGTATTATAACTCACTATAAGTTGTCCATAGTATGCAGGAAGAGATATCAATAACAGATGCACGAGCAAGTGACCATACAGCTCTAACTTTAGTACTTTAAGTTTTGAAGCGATGTTAGACATCTCCATAATGTACTCCCGTATGTTTCCTTTGCCTTTATACTTTATTCGTAACAAGTCTATGTCTAATCAACTCAACCTTCTCAGTCATCTCCCTAATCATATCGAAACTCGTGAGATGCTTCTCACCAATCTTTGCCCAATATATCGGGGAACGACACGGTCTCCCATATAGTGCCTCAAAGGGGGCCATCTCGATGCTTGACTGATAACTGTTATTGTAAGAGAATCCTGCAAGAGGCAAGTTCTCATCCGAACTACCCCGAAAGTCTAAATCACACGCTCGCAGTAAATCCTCCAAAATTTGAATAGTAAGCTCAGACTGCCCATCAGTCTCGGGGTGATAAGTCGTACTCAAATTCATATTAGTACCCAATTCCTCCTGAACCTTCCTCCAGAACCGAAAGACAAACCGAGGATCCCTATCTAAAATAATAGTGAGTGGAACACCATGTAGTCAAATAATCTCCCGAATATAAAGTCTAGCCAATTTTGCTATGCTATCTGTGACTCTAATCGGTAGAAAATGTTCTGACTTAGTGAGACGATCTACTATAACCCAAACTGCATCGTGCCCTTGCTCAGACCAAGGAAAAGCCATAACAAAATCCATAGTGATATGCTCCCACTTCCACTCGGTAATTGGAAGTGGTTGCAACAATCCAACTGGCTTCTTGTGTTCAGCCTTCACCTGCTAGCATGTGTAACACCTTACCACAAATAAAGCCACATCTTGTTTCATCGCTGACCACCAAAAATCTTTGCAAAGGTACCTATACATCTTAGTAGCTCCCAAATGTATACTGAATAGAAAATGGTGAAATTATGCCCAGAATCTCAGCTTAAAGCTCCTCAATTGCTGGGATAATCAACCTACCCTTATGTCGAACACCACCATCCTGATCAACTGTGAGAGTATCAAATTCCTCGTCGCGCTGAATGCGGTTTCGAAAAATCATGATCTCATCATCACATAATTGAGCATCCAATACCTTCTGATGAACGACTGGCCTAACCATCAGACCCCATAAATAGGCCCTATCGTTATTCCGCTGAACATGCAAGTCATAACGTTGAAGTTCGGCATACATCTTTCCACGATAGCATTTCATCGTTGCTAAGGAAGGATCGGACTTCCTACTAAGGGCATCAGCCACAACATTGGCCTTTCTCGAATAGTACTCCAACGTAAATTCATAGTCTTCAAGAAGCTCGATCCACCTTCGTTGCCGAAGGTTAAGATCTCGCTGAGTGCAGATGTATCGAAGACTCTTATGATCTGTGAATACCTCAAATCGCTCGCCATATAGGTAATACAGTCAACTCTTCAAAGCAAACACCACTACGGCTAACTCAAGATCATGAGTGGGGTAGTTCCTCTCATGCGTCTTAAGTTGTCGAGACGCATAAGCGACCACCCGACCCGCCTGCATAAGAACTACACCAAGACCAGTTCTGGAGTCATCACAGTATAATGTATTCCCTTTTCCACGCTCGGGATGAATAAGAATAGGTGCTGACATAAGCCTAAACTTCAACTCTTGGAAGGCAGCTTCACACTCATCTTACCACACAAAATGAATATTTTTTTTTGCGTCAATCGAGTAATGGGAGATGCAACTCGAGAGAAATCTTGAATGAATATCCTGTAGTATCCAGCCAAGCCAAGAAAGTTTCGAATCTGTGTGACTGTCTTCTATCTTGCCATCCGAGGATGGCTTCAACCTTGGATAAATCAATAGAAATGCCAGCACCGGACACTATATGGCCAAAAAATTTGACCTCATCCACCCAGAATTCATATTTTCTAAACTTTGCATATAATCGATTCTCCCTAAGTACCTGAAGTGTAGTACATAAATGCTCCTCGTGATCAACATTAGAAGACGAATATATAAGAATATCATCAATGAAGACCACCACAAATCGGTCCAAGTATGGTCGGTAAATACAATTCATGAGGTACATAAATTCAGCTGGGACATTTGTCAAGCCGAAAGGCATGACCAAAAACTTGTAATGTCTGTACCTCATTCGAAAAGTTGTCTTAGGTATATCTTCCTCCCTAACTCCCAATTGGTGATACCCAGATCGAAGATCAATCTTGGAGAACCTTCCCGCTCCCCGTAACTAATAAAATAAATCGTCGATTCTAGGCATAGGATATTTGTTTTTCACTATCACCCTATTCATTTGATGATAATCAATGCAGATTCTGAGAGTGTTTTCCTTTTTTTTGGCAAAAAGGACCGGTGCTCCCCAAGGGGACACACTAGGGCGTATAAATCCCTTACTAGTGAGATCATCCAACTGAAGTTTTAATTCTTGCAACTCCGTTGGGTCCATCCGATGAGGAAGGATGGAAATAGGTGAAACACCCTGATGCATATCAATAGAAAAATCAATCTCTCGACTCGTGGGTAATTCGGCAAGTTCCTCAAGAAATACATCGGGAAAATTCCTCACAATAGGATAATCTGTAATCACACGTACAGGATCTTCTTGCGCCATAATACTGCTTAACCATCTAAAGAAATGTTTCTGATCTTGGGTAGAAGCGAATTTACAAGGATAATTTATGCTTTGCTCACTGCCAAAGCGATAGCGAGACCCATCTGGGAGAGATACTGACACACTGTGCCGATGGCACTCGATAGTGGCATCAAAACTGGACAGCCAATCCATACCGAGGATAACTTCAAAGCCATCCATATCCATTAATATAAGATCATACTCCAGAATATAGTCTCTAGCTACGATTACACAATTACGACAAACTTTGTTAAGGACGCCACCGCCACCTATGGGCAATCCCACAAATATGGGTGGGCTAAACTCAACTACCTCTAATCCCAAACAAAAAGATAACGAACTAGATATAAATGAATAAGATGCTCCTTTAGTACCACTAAAGGTTAAAGGGTCCAGTCGTCGAAAATCCTTCAGCATAGAAGCCACAGTAGTACTTTCTACAGTCCCGCTACGATTTCCCCTCTCTCGCTGCGAGAGAGGGTCAGCTAACTGACGCACAACACTTTCCATGCGTTGAAGCTCGCTATTCCCATAAGCGGCATTGTTACGCCTAGCTGCCATCCTATAAGAACATGTAATTTAATATACTAGTTTATTCGAGGAAAAATAAACAAGGAAGACGTGTTATCACTCTGTCGCACACATGGATCCTAATGCTCTGATACCAAGTTATAACGCCCCAACCCGAATTCAGATTACCGTTGGAATAACCCAAATCCGAATTAGGGTGTTAAAGGGGGGAGGGGGAAAAAGTTTACTTTATTATTTAAGAAAAATATTTATTTAATTGATTTAAGGACATGATGTTCATTTGTCAAATTTTAATTTAAAAAGAATAAACGTTTGACATGCCTAATAAATTCAACTTATGAATTTGTCCATGAAAAACCATGTAATACCAAACTTCATCTATCAAAATAAAGTTCACTGAATAAGACAACACAATAGTCCAAATCCCCTAATAAAGTTCCAAATTATTAATTAAAGTGCTACAAATATAAATCTAAAACATATTATGAAACGATCAACAGAGCGTCTAACGTCGAGTCACACCCTCCGCATCCTTATCGAGATCCTTTTCAGTGTCACCAAGTGAAGTACCTGGGGTGGGAAAAAGTAAGGGGGTGAGTGAATGCCTAGTAGGGTGGGAAATACTAAGCAATAATTTGATAATCAAAATAATATACATAAACAATGTCTTTCGGTATTTTGTAAAATAATTTACAATTCATTAAATGCTAATACAACTACATGCAATGCACTCGGGCTATATACCCAACTCATACTTAAGTATTTTTCATGTCTCGTTCGAGAGACTTTCCATCTATGTTGTCATTTAATAAGATCCATTTATTTAAATTCATTAATCCATTCATTTTCCCAACCATTCATGAATATTACTTTTATTACTGTGGGATTTGTCAACATCCATGATTTCACGGCCTTTCACCGTCAGTATCGAGCACACATATGTTACACTGGCCAGGTTGTTTGGGTTCTTTCACCACTAGGGACGTCATGCCCTCCTTAATTATTCTTTTTGACAACATCAGAATATAATAATCTTTTCATATATTCACATTCTTACAATTATTCTCATTATTCCAAGTACTCACATTAATCTTTCGGTGTTACTTCTTTACTTCATTATTTGCCTTACTTTTAAAAAAGACGAGGAGGCCAACTAATAATAACATCGTACTTTGAACACTAACATCCAATCATCATTTACCTTATTTATTCATTAATGCATTAACACATTTTTAGTACCTTCAAAATGATTTTACTAGCGTTTAAAGTAAAGAAACATTATCTTCCACTAGTTTTTCACATAATTACCAAAATTGTCATTACGCCATTTTTACACCAAAAAACATCCTACACATTCATATTCAAGTAGTATATTGTAATACCCCGTATTTTTATGCTATATTAATTTGGGGATTTATTAAATTTAATGTGAATGAATTATTTAATAAAAATTCGGAAATAAATAATGTTATAATTATTAACATGACGAGAGTTAGTAATTATGGGAAATTTGTTGAATATTACTAATGAGCAAAGTAATATATTATATTGGTTATTATATTGAATGTCATGAGTGAGTTAAATGACAATTTCAGAAATTTAAGTCGGGACGTGCTCGTGTCGCCTCAGGACTAAATTTTGATAAATAAAAAGTGAATATTTTATAAGTTGCCCGTATGGTCGTTTTGAGTGCGCCAACGCGTCCGGAAGGGTCGAGATAGTCAGAAAAGTGTACCCGGAGGTGTAGTTTGGGTCTCGGGGCATTTTTAGGCCTAATTAGTAACCCGGGAGGGCATTTTGGTCATTTTACATTTAGGGGTAATTAAACCCACGAAAATCAGAGGGGCTGTAATACCCCGTACTTTTGGCTATATTTATTTTTGGGATTAATTAATTAAATGCGTATTAATTGGAAATTAATCCGGGTTATAAATACTAATGAGATGCGAGTTGGTATTTGATTATGTGCATATATGATTATATATGTATTTGGTATTATGAAATTTGTCGTGAGATTTATATACGGCAATTTGGAAATTTTGTTGAGACGCGTGGGACCGTCGCGTCACGGTGTAATATTTTGATAATAAAAGTGAATTTAAAATCTATAATCCGTATGGTCGTTTTGAGTGCGCCAACGCGTTCGGAAGGGTCGAGATAGTCAGAAAACACTAGCCGGGGGTATAGTTTGGGTCCCGGGATATTTTTAGGCCATACCGGTAACTTAAAGGGTATTTTGGTAATTTTACATTTTTAGGAATTAAAAGTGACGAAAATTAGAGATGTAAATCTGATGTGGATTAAACCCACAAATCCCACTAACCATCCCATATTAAACCATTAAGATACGAAGGTTATCTTTAGGTTTACAACTTTCCCCAAAAACAAACCCTAGCCACCTTAAGCCACCATTGGAGAAGGAGCTTGGAGAGAGGTAATTCTGCAGAAAAACATCATCAACCTACACCAAAGTCAGAAATCAAACCAAGGCAAGTGACTTTATTCCATTTAATTTCAGAGAATGTTCCCTCCATGTTAGAAAATTCGGATTTATGGTTTGTTCTTGATAAAATATGAAAACCCATGTAGTTTAGATCATAGAACTTGAGAAATTTGAGAAGGATTGCATGTAGAATGATAGGTAGATGTTTTTATTGATGATATACATGATTGAACAGAAATTAAAACAGATTTTGTAGGGTTAATTCATGATTCAAAATGTTAGGGTTCATGTTCTTGAGATAATTGGGGAAAAGTGTAGAAATTCATATGTTAATTGATGTTGAAGAGATTTAATCCTTGAAAACATGTTAGTAGTTGACTTGAATATGTTTAGGATCACTTAGAGACCATAAAACGTTGTTGGGATGAACTTTGGATGAGATTAGAAGTGTTAAAATGGTTAAAAACGAGGAAGGGAAAAATCTGGGACGAATCTGGCATCTCGTTAGAAGCCCCTACCCAGGTCGTTCGAACGAACTCGTTCGAACGAGCTTCTAACGAGTTGACCAGTCGCTGCTAACGAAAAGGGATTTCGTTCGATATCTCGTTCGAACGAGATATCGTTAGAAGGAACAGTTCGTTCGAACGAACTGGGATCTCGTTCGAACGAGACTTCTAACGAGTTGACAGTTTGGTCCTTTTTGGACTGTTTTGATTTTTGGAGTCCCGGGAACTGGTTCGAGGGTAGAGTTAACATTCTTTGATGATGTAAGGATAAATTTGGGACTTTTGGATTATTATGAGGAGTAAATTATATACGAGAGTTGTATAACATGGACGGTTTGGGTTGAGACGTGAGTGGTTACCACGACGTGAGAAACTATATCGCGTATGATTATAAATCGGATTAGTATAAATTGTGATAATTATAGTTAGTGCGAGAATGCGATAAGTACTACGATTAAAACACGGTATTACTAAGATGTGTGTTTACTTAGTATTGGTATATGGATTGTGTGTATGACATACCTACCATACTTGCTATCACAGGAGGTTGTGTTCTCTTAGGACCCTCTAATCCTTGTGTGCCTACGGGGGGGATATAGACTGGTACCTCGATGAACATAGGTCATAGAAGGACTTATTGTGATATTAATAAGTCCGCTGATCATGGGAGCGTAGGTATGTGCGTGACCCATGTGATGGTGACTGTGTTCGCCTCCACTATTTGTGATTTGTGTTATCTGAACTATTCCTGAGAGATTCGGAATATGTGATCCTTATGTACGTGATGTACCGGGATGGATAGCAGAGTATGTGTGCACCGCAGCTTAGTTCTCGGGGTGCTTGTATTGTATATTTATGATGTGAATAAAATACGGTTAATTAATAAGAACCTTCATGTAAATGTTGTGAATATAACTACAATATTGTTTCGAGAATAACATAATGGGTTAGTGATATATATATTATGCATATTGAGCATCCGAGTTTACATTAAATCCCTTTCTTATTACGAGCGTTATATGTTAATAGGACCGGGTAATAAGGGTAGGAACTATTACTGTCTAGCTGGTTATGATGTCATTTAGCTAGTGGTTTATATCGTTATAGATGGGTACTTACGTTAGGAGTGCACAGTTAGACGAGAGGTGAGGATATCATGTGAGTGTACGTCCTAACATGTACTTTGCATTTAATGTTTTAAATGTTTTTAAAGCACTTGCAGGTTTTTAAAATATAACTCCACATTCGGGCTCTGACCCGTTTGCTTTTCAAATCTTTTTCTTGTAAAATCATTTTAGGTGCCCAGCCACAGGGACACCAAGCATAGGACTCTCATTCAGGTGACGAGCTGTAGCTGTTTGTGGAAGCTACAGGGATTTTCCTGTAGACGCTTCTATCTTTTGGATTCCAGAGTCACTATCTATCAGTTGTAGGGCATGTTGCCCATTTCTATTTAGAGCATCTTTTACATTTCAGTTTTCAGACTTTAGCATGTATTATTTCAGTATTCGATTATTTATTTCAGTATGGGATTGTAGTGAGGAGTTTTCCTCCAGACTTTATTACTCTATTGTGATGGTTATTCGTTTTACTTCAGTATGGTGAATGGTGTTATTTATTTCTTCATTACACTTGTTGCATGTTAATCAGACTTTAAATAAAATTTGGCACTTACTTTTTAAATACTAGGTGGTTAGTAATCTTTAAAATGTTTTCGACAGTGATGCTATTAACTGAGCCAACTTGGCATTTTGAATTAATTTAAATAAAGGAGTAGCTACCCGGTATTTAATTAGTCAGGGTGCCACAGGTGGTATCAGAGCATCAGGTTCTAGTGTCCTTTAGGATCTGTACGGCTATTATGTTTCCGCTACGTTTCTTTGAAATAGAGCCCTATATTTTAGGAATGTTGTATTCTTTTTGTGTATGCTTCGTTCTTCAGCTATTTTAAGTTTATAAACAGCGAACTTATAAACTTTGTTCTTATTTAAGATGCCTCCACGACGTGCACGACGAGTTCCCAGGGATGCAACGCCCGAACCCGAGTCTGCTCCAGTTCAGGGCATGATGAACGCCGCTGAGGTTGCTGCTATAGTAGCCCAAGCGGTAAATGCCGCGATTTCCGTGATTCAGCAGGCACCGCCTCAGGCGCCGGTTTCTGCGCCAGCACAGGTTAATGCATTCCCGTCTGCTTGAGAGCGTGTACGTGACGCTTTTCAGAAAGCGCATCCGCCAGAGTTTGTAGGTAGCTCAGATGTGGTGGTCTCGAGCCAATGGAGGAAGGACATACAGAGGCATTTGAGGATGCATGAGTGCACTGATGTTCAGAAGCAGGTACTAGCTACTTTCAAGCTAGTTGGATCTGCGCTGTAGTGGTGGGAGTCTATTACCACCGCAGAGGAGAGGGATACTCTCACGATTCAGGAGTTCTGGGTGCGGTTTGACCACAAGTACTTTCCGTCGGCTGTTCATACCGAAATGAGGAGGAAGCTGATGAGTCTGAGGCAGGAAGGCAAGACAGTGGCCGAGTATGAGGCCGAGTTTACTAATCTGTTGAATATCGTTCCAAACGAGATACCAACAGAGAAGAAGAAGATTGAGAAGTTCACCGATGGGTTGAATTGGAGAATCCGTCAGCATCTGCTTGGGAACCTATCGTTGGCCACGTATTCTGATGTGGTTAACGCTGCATTGTTACACTTCCAGGACCACCAGTTTCATATGGCCGAGGGCAAGAGGTCGGGAGAGTCTAGCCATCAGGGCAGGACTGGAGGACATGGTGCCAGCGGGGCACAATCTGGTCAGGGGCAGAGGCAGAATGAGCAGGGCACCCAGCAGGGGGATAATAAGAGGTTCCGGTCAGGGAACTACAGGCAGGGACAGGGAGGTTTCCGTCAGGGCCATCAGGGTCCAATTGGCCATCAGGGCCAACAGGGGCAGAATGGGTAGCAGTTTCATCAGGGCCAGCAGGGCCAAGGGAGGAACGGTAACGGCCACCAGGGTCGGGGATAGCAGGGGCAGAGGGGAGGGAATTTCCAAGGGAAGTTCTTTGTTTGTGGCAAGACTTGCCATAAGAAGCAGGATTGTTCTAATAGGGGCAGGGCCCCACAGCAGCAGCAGCAGGGTGCTCGCCAGGAGCCATAGAGGCCTATGTTTCCCGTCGCTCTTCCCGCACCGCCACAGATGGCAGCATTGCCACCCATTCCAGCTGTCCCAGTTAAGCAGGGGCAGCTATAGTATGGACGTTTCTACAACGTTCACCAGGCTACAGTTCCACAGGCACCACCCGCGATCGAGGGTACGTTTCCTATCCATGGCACTATGGGTCGGGTATTATTCGATACAGGTGCTACACATTTTTTTATAGCTACACACTTCACGAAAGCTTTAGGATTGTTATCTACGGCAGAGAGCACAGTGACGTGTGTCGAATCACCATTAGGGAGTGGGTCACTTATTTTCTTTATATGCCGGGGAGTGGGGGTAGAGATTGGTGGTTTGGTATTGCCTGCAGACATGTTAGTGTTAGACATGCATGTTCACGATGTGATCATCGGTATGGATTGGCTCGTAGCATATAGGGCCATGATTGATTGCTTCAGCGGGAGCATTGTTTTTTCCATTCCGGGACAAGAGATGTTTATAGTGGCGATGCCTCGCCCAGAGGGAGGATCGATCGCTCACCTGTATTACATTGAGGAGGATACCTCTAAGGAGGTTTTGATTCCTTTAGATTCGATCCCAGTTGTCAGGGAGTATTCGGATGTGTTTCAGGAGATACCAGGCTTACCACCCAGTCGAGAGATAGACTTCGTTATAGATTTGCTACCGGGCACAAGACCTATAGCACGCGCACCGTATGGCTCCAGCTGAGATGAGAGAGCTACGGGATCAGATAGAGCAGCTGTTGGGACAAGGCTTTATTCGCAGGAGTACCTCACCTTGGGGCACTCCAATTTTGTTTGTGAAGAAGAGGGATGGTTCACTGATATTGTGTGTGGACTACCGAGAGTTGAATAAGGTCACGATACGGAATAAGTATCCGTTGCCTCGAATCGATGACTTATTCGACCAGTTGAGAGGAGCTTCTTTCTTCTCAAAGATTGACTTGAGATCGGGATACCATCAGTTGCGTATCAGGGAGGAGGATGTCTCGAAGACTGCGTTCTTGTCGAGATATGGTTCTTACGAGTTTCGGGTTATGCCTTTCGGCTTGACCAACGCTCCAGCAGTGTTTATGGACTTGATGAACAGAGTATTCAGGGATTTCCTAGATCAGTTTGTCATTGTTTTCATTGATGACATTCTGGTTTACTCTCAGACAGAGGAGGAGCACGCCGATCATTTAAGGCAGGTTTTGCAGACACTTCGTTAGAACGAGCTGTATGCAAAATATGAGAAGTGCGGGTTTTGGCTGAAGGAAGTCCAGTTCTTAGGTCACATTATTTCCGACCAGGGAATATCTGTTGATCCGGGGAAGGTATCAGCGGTGAGGGAGTGGGGACAGCCCACGACACCAACGGAGATTCGTAGTTTCTTGGGTCTAGCAGGATACTACAGGAGGTTTATTCGGGGTTTCTCGGAGATAGCAGGTCCTTTGACACATCTTACTCGTAAGGGTGTGCCATACATCTGGAGTGATGCCTGTCAGTTGGCATTCGATGAGTTGAAGGACAAATTGACCTCAGCACCTGTGTTAGCATTGCCGAGACCGGGAGTTGAGTATTTAGTTTACACCGATGCGTCTTTGCAAGGACTGGGAGGTGTATTGCAGCAGGAGAGACAGGCCATAGCTTATGCTTCCCGTAAGCTTAAGCCTCGTGAGAAGAATTACCCCACACATGATTTGGAGTTGGCAGCAGTGGTATTTGCCTTACGGATTTGGAGGCACTATCTTTTGGGGGAGAAGTTTTAGCTGTTCACGGACCACAAGTCACTACAATATCTGTTCACGCAGAAGGAATTGAATATGCGGCAGCGTAGGTGGCTTGAATTTGTGAAGGACTACCAGTTCGACATCCAGTACCACCCGGGTAAGGCTAACGTGGTGGCAGACGCGTTGATCCGTAGGCCAGCAGACGAGGTGGCAGAAGTGTGGAAAGCAAAGTGGAAGGAATTGGGACACCAGGATGCAGTGGCCCGATCTTTCATGTCTGTGATGACCGTTACACCGCAGATTGTAACGAAGGTAGTACGGGCACAGGCCAATGACTCGTTCTGTCAAGAGCAGATAGTCCGATTACTAGCAGAGGGAGCCGAGTCCTATACCGTTAGCTCAAACGGGGGATTACGCTTCAATGGGAGATTGGTAGTTCCGGAAGGAGAGGAATTGCGGCACGATGTGATGGCAAAGTCGCACGGCTCACGGTTCGCGGTACATCCCAGAGGGGACAAAATGTACCAAGACATGAGGCGGCAGTATTGGTGGAGCGGTATGAAGAGAGATATCGCTGAGTTTGTTTCGAAATGCGCCACTTGTCAGCTTGTCAAAGTGGACCATCAGAGACCAGCAGGATTGCTACAGCCGTTGGAGGTCCCGGTGTGGATGTGGGAGAGCATATCCATGGACTTTATCACGGGGTTGCCTACGTCGCAGAGGGGTCACGACTCCGTTTGGGTAATTGTGGACAGGTTGTCCAAGGTCACTCACTTTTTACCCGTAAGGACTGACTACACTACGGGACAGTATGCCCAGCTCTTCATTTCAGAGATTGTGAGACTCCACGGTGTGCCCCTAAATATCGTGTCTGACAGAGACAAGATATTTGTTTCGAGGTTTTGGGAGAGTTTCCAGGAGGCAATGGGCACGGAATTGCGGTTAAGTACGACTTATCATCCGCAGACCGATGGGCAGACAGAGCACACCAATCAGATGTTGGAGGACATGCTATGCATGTACATTATTGACTTCGAGGGTGGATGGGAGCAGTACCTTCCACTGGTGGAGTTTGCTTACAACAACTCCTATCAGTTCACTATTGGCATGGATCCATTTGAGGCATTGTACGGTAGGCCTTGTCGTTCCCCAGCATGTTGGTTAGAAGTGGGGGACAACAAACTACTTGGGCCGGAAGTGATTCAGGATACTTCGGTAAGGATTGAGTTTATTCGGAGTCGCATTCGGGTAGCTCAAGACAGGCAGAAGAGTTATGCTGATGCGAAGAGGTTTTTCAGGGAGTTCCAAGTGGGGGACCAGGTTTTGCTCAGGGTATCTCCGATGAAGGGGATTATGCGATTCGGGAAGAAGGGGAAGTTGGCACCGAGGTATGTGGGGCCGTTTCCTATTATTGAGCGGATCGGACCGGTTGCGTATAGACTTGGACTACCGAAGCACTTGCATCGGATTCACGACGTGTTCCATATTTCCTCGCTGAGGAAATACCTTAGAGATAATTTGGCTCATTCTCACATTGCTGTGGAGGACATCGATCTCCAGCCGGATAGCTCCTACGAGGAGGGGCCAATTGCTATTTTGGACCGAAGCGAGAGGAAACTGCAGTCAAAGATAGTCCCGTTAGTGCGTGTTCAGTGGCGACATCACAATGTCGAGGAGTCCACATGGGAGCGCGAGGATGAGATGCGCGAGCGTTATCCAGAGCTGTTTTTAGCAGGTACTTTCTAGTTTCGAATTTCGGGACGAAATTCAGTTATTAGGGGGGAAGTATGTAATACCCCGTACTTTTGGCTATATTTATTTTTGGGATTAATTAATTAAATGCGTATTAATTGGAAATTAATCCGGGTTATAAATACTAATGAGATGCGAGTTGGTATTTGATTATGTGCATATATGATTATATATGTATTTGGTATTATGAAATTTGTCGTGAGATTTATATACGGCAATTTGGAAATTTTGTTGAGACGCGTGGGACCGTCGCGTCACGGTGTAATATTTTGATAATAAAAGTGAATTTAAAATCTATAATCCGTATGGTCGTTTTGAGTGCGCCAATGCGTCTGGAAGGGTCGAGATAGTCAGAAAACACTAGCCGGGGGTATAGTTTGGGTCCCGGGATATTTTTAGGCCATACCGGTAACTTAAAGGGTATTTTGGTAATTTTACATTTTTAGGAATTAAAAGTGACAAAAATTAGAGATGTAAATCTGATGTGGATTAAACCCACAAAGCCCACTAACCATCCCATATTAAACCATTAAGCTACGGAGGTTATCTTTAGGTTTACAACTTTCCCCAAAAACAAACCCTATCCACCTTAAGCCACCATTGGAGAAGGAGCTTGGAGAGAGGAAATTCTGCAGAAAAACATCATCAACCTACACCAAAGTCAGAAATCAAACCAAGGCAAGTGACTTTATTCCATTTAATTTCAGAGAATGTTCCCTCCATGTTAGAAAATTCGGATTTATGGTTTGTTCTTGATAAAATATGAAAACCCATGTAGTTTAGATCATAGAACTTGAGAAATTTGAGAAGGATTGCATGTAGAATGATAGGTAGATGTTTTTATTGATGATATACATGATTGAACAGAAATTAAAACAGATTTTGTTGGGTTAATTCATGATTCAAAATGTTAGGGTTCATGTTCTTGAGATAATTGGGGAAAAGTGTAGAAATTCATATGTTAATTGATGTTAAAGAGATTTAATCCTTGAAAACATGTTAGTAGTTGACTTGAATATGTTTAGGATCACTTAGAGACCATAAAACGTTGTTCGGATGAACTTTGGATGAGATTAGAAGTGTTAAAATGGTTAAAAACGAGGAAGGGAAAAATTTGGGACGAATCTGGCATCTCGTTAGAAGCCCCTACCCAGGTCGTTCGAACGAGCTTCTAACGAGTTGACCAGTCGCTGCTAACGAAAAGGGATTTCGTACGATATCTCGTTCGGACGAGATATCGTTAGAAGGAACAGTTCGTTCGAACGAACTGGGATCTCGTTCGAACGAGACTTCTAACGAGTTGGCAGAGGAATCTCGTTCGAACAGTCTCGTTCAAACGAGACTTCTAACGAGTTGTCAGTTTGGTCCTTTTCGGACTGTTTTGATTTTTGGAGTCCCTGGAACTGGTTCGAGGGTAGAGTTAACATTCTTTGATGATGTAAGGATAAATTTGGGACTTTTGGATTATTATGAGGAGTAAATTATATACGAGAGTTGTATAACATGGACGGTTTGGGTTGAGACGTGAGTGGTTACCACGACGTGAGAAACTATAGCGCGTATGATTATAGATCGGATTAGTATAAATTGTGATAATTATAGTTAGTGCGAGAATGCGATAAGTACTACGATTAAAACACGGTATTACAAAGATGTGTGTTTACTTAGTATTTGTATATGGATTGTTTGTATGACATACCTACCATACTTGCTATCACGGGAGGTTGTGTTCGCTTAGGACCCTCTAATCCTTGTGTGCCTACGGGGGGGATATAGACTGGTACCTCGATGAACATAGGTCATAGAAGGACTTATTGTGATATTAATAAGTCTGCTGATCATGGGAGCGTAGGTATGTGCATGACCCATGTGATGGTGACTGTGTTCGCCTCCACTATTTGTGATTTGTGTTATCTGAACTATTCCTGAGAGATTCGGAATATGTGATCCTTATGTACGTGATATACCGGGATGGATAGCAGAGTATGTGTGCACCGCAGCTTAGTTCTCGGGGTGCTTGTATTGTATATTTATGATGTGAATAAAATACGGTTAATTAATAAGAACCTTCATGTAAATGTTGTGAATATAACTACAATATTGTTTCGAGAATAACATAATGGGTTAGTGATATATATATTATGCATATTGAGCATCCGAGTTTACATTAAATCCCTTTCTTATTACGAGCGTTATATGTTAATAGGACCGGGTAATAAGGGTAGGAACTATTACTGTCTAGCTGGTTATGATGTCATTTAGCTAGTGGTTTATATCGTTATAGATGGGTACTTACGTTAGGAGTGCACAGTTAGACGAGAGGTGAGGATATCATGTGAGTGTACGTCCTAACATGTACTTTGCATTTAATGTTTTAAATGTTTTTAAAGCACTTGCAGGTTTTTAAAATATAACTCCACATTCGGGCTCTGACCCGTTTGCTTTTCAAATCTTTTTCTTGTAAAATCATTTTAGGTGCCCAGCCACAGGGACACCAAGCATAGGACTCTCATTCAGGTGACGAGCTGTAGCTGTTTGTGGAAGCTACATGGATTTGCATGTAGACGCTTCTATCTTTTGGATTCCAGAGTCACTATCTATCAGTTGTAGGGCATGTTGCCCATTTCTATTTAGAGCATCTTTTACATTTCAGTTTTCAGACTTTAGCATGTATTATTTCAGTATTCGGCTATTTATTTCGGTATGGGATTGTAGTGAGGAGTTTTCCTCCATACTTTATTACTCTATTATGATGGTTATTCGTTTTACTTCAGTATGGTGAATGGTGTTATTTATTTCTTCATTACACTTGTTGCATGTTAATCAGACTTTAAATAAAATTTGGCACTTACTTTTTAAATACTAGGTGGTTAGTAATCTTTAAAATGTTTTCGACAGTGATGCTATTAACTGAGCCAACTTGGCATTTTGAATTAATTTAAATAAAGGAGTAGCTACCTAGTATTTAATTAGTCGGGGTGCCACAGGGGCTATATCTGATATTGAGGTTGTCACCTAGGGTTAGAAATTACCAAAACCTAGAACGACCATTGGAGAAGAGAGGAGAGAGCTCCCAAGAAAGTTCAAGGCCCAAAACTCAACGGTTTGCGCCGCCGCCACCACCAACGCGTAGATCGCGAGACGAGGAATGCAACCATACCAAAATCAACAGTAAATCAGAATACCAAAAATCCCAGGCAAGTGTTTATCTTGCTATTTTCGTTGGTGCAATTTCCATATTAGTTTAGGAATGATTAAGGATGAAATTTATGGAAGAAAACCCAAATGTTGATAGGAATTTGCATGTAGTAAAGGCTTAAACCTTATTCTGGAAGCCTCTTGTGATGTAGAAAGATAACCCACGAAATATTATTGTAATTAAGAAAGAAATTCTGGGGTAAAACAGATTAGAACCATGATTTAGAGATTTTAGGGTTCTTGAAGTGGTGTGTGAATTTTGGGTTGATAATTCATGTTTAAATGATAGAATTACACATGCCTTACGTTAAAAACATCTGGTATATTGTTATAATGTTAATAGTAGAATTTTTGGGACGTTTAGGTTTGGAAAATATGGATTTGGATGAAGAAAAGTGGTAGAACCCGTAACTGCAATTCTGCAGAAATCGAAATACCTGCTTGATCGATCGATCGAGCCCAAAGCTTCGATCGATCGAAGGTTCGATCGATCGAGCCCCAGACCTCGATCGATCGACCCCTCCTGGCAGACTCATGTTTCCCTTATTAATTAGTTGAAATTCAATTTATTGTGAGATAATTCTTGGGCATCCTTAATAAAATGTTTTGGGGGATAGGGAAGACCAGTAGGACATGTGAATAAATTTTGGGACCCTTAATGACGGGTAAAGATTGTATTTTAGGATAATTACATAAGGGTCGGTAAATTTATGATTTAAATAGAGAGAGACATGTAAGTGAGTTACTTTTGGACAAATATGTATACCTACTGAATTTTATAATTGGGAAGATAGAATCCATGAAGCGTTAGGTAGTAAGTGGAAAAGTTCCTCAACTTAAAGTAAGATTTTGAATGGTTATACGCGATAACTATATGATGTGAAATAAATGAGAATGACGAAATTATGGGAATTGAGAATTTACCCAATATTGATATGGTAATATTAGTATAGTTATATGATTGTGTATGCATATACTATCTATGTGTGAAAATCATGCCCACGCTACTTACTATCCCTGAGGTTTCCGCGCTGGGACAGTCTTATCTCGATGGGACCTTTATGGGGGATATTGACTTGTACCCTAGAAGATAGATATCCTTGGTACAGGCTATCGTAATGATAGTTCATACGGTCCTAAGAGACGCAGGCATGTGCCATCCTCTTAGAGACTTGGAATCTATTCTTCGCCTCATCTTGTTTGTGTATAGGTATCCTTGGTACAGGCTATCGCAGTGATAGTTCAGACGGTCCTACGAGACATGGAATCTATATTTCGTCTCAATTTTGTTTGAGTATGTGTTAATACAATTCGAGAGTGATTTCGAATTTGTATTCCCCTTAATGTGTGATATGGGGTTTGGATATTAGAGTATGCCCGCGCCATAGTTATTATTTGGGGGTGCTGTTATGATATGTATATTTTCGAGTAGTTAATATATATATATATATATATATATATATATATATGGAAATTATGATATCTGGAACTGCCTACTGTGATTTGATATGTAGGACATGGTTGATGACTCAAATTGTAAATACTTGTTTTCAGAAAGTATAATATGAAATTGGGAAGCTTCATTGATTAATAAAGTCAAATGAGAACTTTGGTTACTAATTGAAATATTCTTTTCAAACAATTGAATCGTGAAATTTGAATCTTACGAGTAATATAAGATAAGTTAAATCATTGGGAAGTTTAGTGCGATAAATGATAAGACAACCCGTTGGGAAGGTTAGGGCGATAGGTGTTCACATTAGAAGAGAGGTGAGAATTTCTCAAGAGAGTGTCGCACAAATATGTTGTTGCATTGGCCTGTATCAATTTAAATACTTGCTAAACGTATTTTAAATCAAACACACTTTCGGGCTCTAACCCGTTTTTCTCTCTCTCTCTCTCTTGTATATATATGCATGTATTACAGGTGCCCAGCCACAGGGGCGTCTTGCTTAGGATCTTTTGGAAGGAACGCGTTGCATCTTAGGTGGGAGTTGCAGGTCTCTTGATTAGACGACTTCCTTCATTCGGATCCACTCTTAGTACTTTCATCTAGTTGAGCATGTGTAGCTCTTTCCATTATTTCGTTGTTATTGGACATTTGTATTTCAGTTATTTTCAGTATTGTTACTATGGGATTAATTCAGTTTGGATGTGTGACTTTAGATTTCATATGTTGACATTCGATTGACGAATGTATTAAATTTATTTGACTATGTTGCAGAATCTTAATGTGGTGTGATTCTTATTTATTGTATGTTGTTAATAAAATAAATGATTTTTCTTTAAATAAAATTTGGAAAGTTATGTATGAAAATGATTTTGACACTTAGCTTAATTACTTAGGGTGTTAAATTGGAAAATTTATTTTTATCGACAGTGATGCTGAGAATGAACCAACTGTTTATCTTGATTTAATTTAATAAAGGAGTGATCGCCCGGTATTTAATTAGGCGGGGTGTCACATATATGATTATAACATTTTTGTTTTAACAATTTTCATGTTCTAATCATTCATTTATACAAGCATGATATTATGAAATTTGATCAACAAAGCTAGTTCATTTTAACACATAAAAGCATGGGTTTGCATAATAGAAATTACAAGAACTAGAAATTTTTTTACAAGAAATCATCTTTCATCAACATGGATGTTTTACGCTTTTGAAAATATAAATTTAGGAAGAGGAAAACCCTACTTGATTTATGAAGAGGAGATAACTTTGGAGAAGAAAACTTTAAGTCCTCCTAGAATGCTAAATTAAGCTTTCAAGCAACACCAAGTTGCTTCACCCCTTGTGTGATATTTTAATGAAGTTTTGAGCTTCTTTAATGGAGTTTGAGGAGAGAGAATATGGGTATAAGGGTGAGCTACGAAATTTAGAAGTATTTTTGCCCTTGAGGATATAAGAGAGAAGAAGAAGATGGAGGAGTTTATATTTTTTTGGTTTAATAGGTTCATGAATCCCCCCCCCCCCCCCCCCCCCACCCACCCATATTTATATTAATTATAAGCTTCCCTAGGCTTGAAAATATAAGTGAAACACGTTTTTTTCCAAGTTGAAAATACAAAAGCCAACCACCCAATAAATGAGCCAATCACACCACCTAAAATAATTTTTTAACTATAATTTCAACATAAATCCGTCTAAAACGGGTCTAAATCATTTTTTTTAGGATGACGAAGAATGGAAAGTTGTTCAAAATTAAATTTTACATTTGTCTGCAAAGTTTCATATTTTTCTGAGCACTTTCATTTTTTCGACGAAAAAATGATTTATTTGTTTTTATATATATATATATATATATATATATATATATATATATTTGTTTTTGACCAAATTGCGTAAAACTTTACCAAGGTGCTTATAAAAACCGTATAAACACAAATAAATTCCCATGTGAGACATGCAAATGTAGATCTTTTGTTAATGGCACGACATATAAATAGGTCGAAATACAAGTACGTAATAAAAAGTGCGGTTATTACACAAGCCGTGCGGACTGGATTGATTTTTGTTGAAATGGGTGGACAGGAGTTGTTGGATTATTGATTTTTGTCACAACACGTTGAATTTCATGAATAAATAAAGGAAATTCTCCCGATTTTTTTTAAAAAATAAGGTGAAATCGATGGAAGGGACACATTGATGATTTACTTGTATCTATAGTTATTGAATTAGTGATTTGTGTGTCACAACATGTTGGATTTCTTAAATAAACAAAGGAATCTCTGTCGATTTTGTTTTATAAAGTTTAAAAAATAGTCAAACCGATAATGTAACATTATTTTTTTTTCTTTGTAGAAAGAGATGATTGAATTACAAAAAAGCTCGGAAGATTCTGACGAGGCATCAATCTGTCAAAAAGTCCTTGGAAAGAGGTCGGGATACGTGATGGGTCTTGGTATCCGACCTTTGAAATCATTATGCATGCAGAATTTTGATTTGGAGAATAAAAAGTTACAAACAGAGATCGTAGATTTGAAAATCCTAGTCCAAGGTCTTGTGTCAGAGATGGCTACAATGAAGGCTAGGCCTGTCAATGGGTCAGGTCGGGGCCTGGACCCGATCCGAACCCGATCCGTATAATAGGGTCTGAGCATATTTTTTTGGACCCGAGACCCGAAGACCCGAAGACCCGTTTATTAAACGGGTAGGGTCTGAATCTTAGACAAGACCTGGACTCGAAGACCTCGACCCGAATTGTACATTATTATTTTTTAAATATATATATATATATATATATATACACTATAAATTTATATATATTTATAAATATATCTTATCAATATAACATGTAAGTATTATATATAAAAATGTATATATTTATGTATATAATAAATATAAGTATTATATGTTTTATTTATACTAATAATATGTTATAATACATTACAAATATTTTAATTTAAGATTAAAAAAATAAAGGGGGTTAAAATAAAATAAATGTATATATTTGGCGAGACTCGGACCCGAACCCGAGACCCGAAGATCCGAACGGATCCGGGTCTGGATTCAATATTATAGACCCGATGAAGACCTGAACCCGAACCCGAACCCGATGAAGACCCGATTATATGGATCTGAATCTCCCTAAACCCGACCCGTCTCCGACCCGTTGACAGGCCTAATGAAGGCCACATTATTGCCAGATAAAGACGCTGCTCCAGAGGAAGATGTTTCTGAAGAATCTTATGTCCCTTCGAATCAAGTTGCATGATGACAAGTGTTGATTTTATCATTTTGTTTGTGATGAGATAACTAGTTTAAACTCATCTCTTAGTTATGAAGTATTATTTACTTTTGAGCTTCATCGTGACATGAACAGTAGTACATTTATGTTTTCAATATAATATAACATCTTTTAATTATGTGTGTTTACTTAATTTTTTTTTTATTTGTTTCATTATTTATGATTCTACAATGAAATAAATGTTGCAGCGAAAAATAGTGTCACAAAAGACTATTAGCAATGAAGAATTGACATTTGGCAAGAAATTTTAATTCCCTAAAAATATCTTTTGCGAGGATTTATTAGTATTGTTTGCAACGAAATATTCCTTGTAAAATATTTTTAGTTGAAATACGAGAACTTTTTTGCAACTAAAAAGAGTATTACAAAAGACGTTTAGCAATGTATAATTAACATTTGGTAAGGAATTGTAATTCTCTCAAAATATTTTTTGCAAGAATTTGTTAATATCGTTCGCAACGAAATATTCGTTGAAAAGGATTTTTAATCAAAATACGAGAACTTTTTTGCAACGAAAAAGAGTGTTACAAAAGACTTTTAGCAATGTAAAGATAACATTTAGCAAGGAATTTTAATTCTATCAAAATATCTTCTGCGAGGATTTATTAGTATTTTTTGCAACGAAATATTCATTGCAAAAGCTTTTTAATCAAGATATGAGATCTTTTTAGCAACGAAATTTCTGATTTTCCCCAACGAACAATCTCATTGCAAAATAGTTTTAGCGACGATGACAAAATTTCCTCGCAAAAGATCTATAGCATGATGGCTAATGCGAGGAACGTTGCAAGGGAAAAAAACGTTGCAAAAGGAGTTTTGCAACGAAAACATACATTTTGCAACGATTTTTTTTTCTTGTAGTGATTATATTTATAGACATTTAATTAGAACCCAACAAATTCTAATTAGTTGACTCTTGAGTAATCAATAAATGACTCTTAAATAACACAACTCTTGAGTATCCAATAAAAAAACTTTTGAGTAACTATAGATTTCATATTCCGTACTTACTAGGTTACAAAAGAAATCAATCCTAAATTTCTACATTTAAAAAAGGCTCAAACAACTCTCACATTCATTTTCATCCTCTCTCTTACCCGGCTACATACGTTACTACTGCATATTGATCGTGACAGAAACCAAAATGGTAAACCACTCTCTCATTTCTTCATTTCACTTTTTGTTATTTTCTCCATCAAATTGTATAATATAATCTTGTTACTTTAATCTAATATATATATATATATATATATATGCTTTTTCTTAATTGCATATTTTTTTAATGTATTTGTCATGTCATCGTGTGATTATGAGGTCCAGTATACAAGAAAAAAAATTGTGCTATGAACATCATCATTTTTTTCTATGGTTTATTATTAACAGTTCTATGGTGTTGATTCTCTTTCATTTTTTTTTTCCAAAGCCCACGTTTTGTGTTCTTAATTTCCTCATTTTTCAGTTTTCTTAATATATGATAGAAGGATTCCATAAAAGTTTTAAGCCCATACCTAAAAGATCCTTTGATTGCAAATGTTGAAAAAGAAAGTTTTCTTTTGAAAGCATTTTCAAGATAAAATTTAATATTTTTTGTGTGATGGTAATTGTGGAAAAAAAAATGAAAATATTTTGTCTATTTAGGCTAAACCAAATATATTGGGCTGAACAAAAATCTTTGGGGGATAGTCGAGAAAATAAATATTGCAATGACACTTACCATTTCTTCATGCAATTTCAGATGTTGTGAAATGACACTATAATATTTTAGAACTTATTGAAAATCTTGTACTTTTTAATTTACTATCGTATTTAATGTTTGGTTTTTTCAGAATCCAAATTTTGCAGACTAAATTCTGTAATCTAATCTTGTTACTTTAATCTAATATATATATATATATATATATATATATATATGGGAAATTATAGATGAACCGCCAAAAAGGGCGCCTTTGGACCGCATCTCCCCATTTTTTTCCTTTTTTTTAACTTTCTTAGTGTTTTGTTTATAACAATTAATATAAAAATTATTTTTTATATCAAAAAAAAGGTTTTCTATTAATATAAAAAAACAGTTTTTTTTAAAGTAAACAATTTTTTATTGAAATTAAAATATATATTTTTTCATAAATAAAATAAAAATTTATTAACATGATATTGCGATTGATTAAGGTCGTTGGCGCGGACGCACATTCCTGGACCGACATCATTTGTTGAATGTGGATCCGCACCAGCGGCACTAATTAATCGTAATATTTTTTTAATAAAATATCGCGATTAATTAGTGCCGCTGGCGCAGACCCACACTCCCCAGGCCACATCATTTGTTGAATGTGGGTCTGCACCAGCGGCACTAATTTATCGCGATATTTTTTCAATAAAATATTGCGATTAATTAGTGCCGTTGGCGCGGACCCACATTCCTGGACCCACATCATTTGTTGAATGTGCGCCCTCACCAGTTGCACCAATTCATCGCGATATTTTTAGAATAAAATAACGAGGTTAATTAGTGCCGCTGGCACGGACCCACATTCCCCGACCACGTCATTTGTTGAATGTGGGTCCGCGCCAGCGGCACTAATTAATCGCAATATTTTATTGAAAAAAATATCGCTATTAATTAGTGCCTTCCCGGGGCCACTTCATTTGTTGAATGTGAGTCTGCGCCAGCGTCACTAATTAATCGCGATACCGCTGACGTCGTCCCACATTCAACAAAGTGTTTTTTTTTATTGTTTTAAAAAAAAACTGTTTAATATAAAAAATTATTTAAAAATTAAAAAGTGTTAAAATAATTATTTTTTAATATAAAAAACTATTTTTTATAGCATTTGTTTATAACAAATGAATAAGAAAAGAAAAAAAAAAGGTGAAAGAATAAGAAAAGAAAAGAAAAAGGGTGAAATGCGGTTCCCAGGCGGGTTAGCTAGAATTGCTCTCTCTCTCTCTCTCTCTCTCTCTCTCTCTCTCTCTATATATATATATATATATATATATATATATATATATATATATATATATATATATCAAGGTTCTAAAAAACGCGGGGCGTGATTCAGGCGTGGAGGCTAAGCCTTAAGCCTTAGAAGCCTAGGCGGGCCTAGTCGTAAAAAGGCGCGAAAAGGCGTTTAGGCCTTCTTAATATATTTTAATATTTTTTAACCATAACAAGGCTATTAAAATACAAAAATTGCACAGATCATAAAAATATGTCTGAATATATGCAAATTAAAATACTATTTGATTACTTTGGATGAGATAATGGTCCGATTTGTAAACAAATTCTTTAGAAGGCGACATCGTTTCACTAAATCATTGTTGTTTTTAAAAAAAAGTGCGCCTTAAGGGTTTTACCAAGAATAAGGCGTGAAAAGCGTAAGGCGAGGCGTTTCTCTCAAGCCTTAAGCCTAGGGGAGTTTTTTAGAACAGTGATATATATATATATATATATATATATATATATATATATATATATATATATATATATATATATATATATATATATAGAGAGAGAGAGAGAGAGAGAGAGAGAGAGAGAGAGTCTTGTGCACACTAAGTTTGCACATCATTTTTTTAAAATAGTAAAAAAAAAAAATTGAGCTGATTTTTTTTATGTGATATATTAACATTTCAAGGGACACACGTAAAAAAATTCAGCTCAAAAAAATATTTTTTGCTATTTTTAAAAAAATTGTCACACTTTCGCTGTTTTTAAGCACTTTAAAAGCTCCGAAAATTTGATCGATTTTTTAAAAATAGCAAAAAAACATAGGCTAATTTTTTTATATGAGTCCGTTGAAATATTTAAATATTACATAAGAAAATTCAACTCAAATTTAGTGTGCACTGAAGTCTGCCTCTATATATATATTTGCTTTTTCTTAGTTGCATATTCTTTTTATGTCTTTGTCATGTCATCCTGTGATTATGAGGTCCATTTTACAAGAAAAACATTTTTGTTATAATAGTTTAGGTAAATAATTCTAGATGTTGAGGGCCTGTTTGGTTTGCAACTATAATTCTGTTTTCTGTGTTTAAATACAATTCTGATAAAAATCTTCGTTGGCAACCTGTTTTTTAAACACAGAATTATAATATTCCTGTGTTATAATCAAGTTTTTCAGAAAACAGATTTTAGGTGTTTTATAACATCTGTTTTTTTTTTTTTTCAACTCAGAATTATTCATTCTTAATATTTTAAAGCAATTATACCTTAATATATAATATACATACATAATACATTAATGTGTGTAATTCTTATAAATAAAAAATATATATGTACATATATACAAAATTACGTATGGAATAATATAAAGTTAAATAATATTATCAATAGATACATGATACTTATATATAGTTTTATACATATATTATTAATGTATGGAATAATATAAAATATACATATAGTACATATGTATTAAAATATATTATCAATTCATGTATGTATATAATTTTATAGTGAATTATATATGCGACATCATTATATATATATATATATATATATATATATATAATTTTCATACATACATGATACATGATTGTATACATATACATACATACATACATCATAAATTATATACACGTACATTTAATATCATGTATTTTTAGGTATATATAAAACTTTCATACATACATGATACATGAATGTATACATATACATATATACATACATCATAAATTATATACACGTACATTTAATATCATGTATTTTTAGGTATATTTAATGAGGTATGTTAGGGAGTTTAACTCTCTCTCTCTCTCTCTCTCTCTCTCTACATATATATATATATATATATATAAACTCCACAACATACCTCATTAAAATATACCTAAAAATACATGTTATTAAATTACATGTATATAATTTATGATGTATGTATGTATGTATACATTCATGTATCATGTATGTATGAAAGTTTTATGTATGTTTATATGTACATACATATATATATACACACACACACACACACACACGCGCATATGTATGATATAAATATACATATTTGTCAATTTTGTCAAATTTTCAAAAAACTGTATTTAAAAACAACTTTACCAAACGCACACCAATAATTATAAACACAAAAAACTGAATTTTAAAACTGTATTTAAAAACAGTGTTTAAATCGAATTTTCTGAATAGAGAACCAAACAGGCCCT